>JARQOC010000002.1:214874571-214930041 GCA_033576535.1 Allobates femoralis | reverse complement strand
AAACACATGAATAAAGTATGTCTTAAGCACTTAGAAGAGCTGAAAATACAGTTCTCACTGTGTAAATGTACATTTTTTTTGTTCAACACTATAAGCAATACATAATTGTGTTTGAGATAGATAGATAGATAGATAGATAGATAGATAGATAGATAGATAGATAGATAGATAGATAGATAGATAGATACTATCTATACACACATTAAAAAATTAAAAATCAACATTTTGTTCTGGCTCACTGGAAAAAAAAATAAAAGGTAGCTGTTTCGTTGTAAATTTATTTTGGAAATTAAAATAGTCACCTACTAAATTTTGGAAATATTAATTTAAGCTAGGGTGAACTGCAATGTACCAGAGCTAAAACAACTGATCAAACTCATGAAATTTAAAGGATTTTCCTTTTTTATAATAGGGAATTGATAGGTAATCTTTCAAGGGAATATCTCAACTACCCTAAGAAAAAGAAATTTCCACCATGTCTTTTTTGAACACTTTATAACAGTCTGGACTCATAGTCTACTTTTTCAGTCTTAATGAGGAGCATGCATTAATAAGATTTGCCAAATTTATTAAGAGGCACACTCTGCTTAATTAGATTTATCTTATCAGTGGTAAGTGCATATATACATCTTGCCAGAAATGTTACTCCAGTCTTTGACTGGAATAACATTTCTGCCATAAGAAATACACCACTTTCCATGAATTTGACAAGCGTCACGATGCCTGTTTTGCTCAAGCTTCATGTATTTTCCAGAACTGCCTCTGTAAAGAGGAACAGACCAAAATTCCTCCTGACATATGTGCAAAGCTCATCATCAACTACAAAAAACGTCTGACTGCTGTGCTTGCCAAAAAGGGTTTTGCCACCAAGTATCAAGTCTTGTTTGTCAGAAGGAACAAATACTTATTTCTCTCTGCAAAATGCAAATAAAATTATATAATTTAGAAATCGTGATTTTCTGGATTTTATTTTTAGTATTCTATCTCTCATTGTTAAAATTAACCTTCCCTTGAAATTATAGACTGTTGATGTCTTTGTTGGTGGGCAAACTTACAAAATCAACAAGGGATCAAATAATTATTTCCTTGACTGTATTTTCCATGTCCTGTGCAGGCTGCTCCGGTTCTGGTGATGAAGCACTGTCGTCCCCTGGGGAGGATGACATCCTCCAGAGCTGGCATGTCTTGTGGTGGATCCATCACGTAGTCAAACTGTGTACTGTGGGTACAAGGTAGCACAGTGCAACTGCATTGTACTGCACTGCCAAGATGGCACTGGGCCCTGTGTTCATGTCTCTTTGCTTTGCCTAGAGGCTCACCTCTTCCAATGCTAGGACACAATTGCTTGCAGGATATTATTGTTTGCTTGCTGCTTAGGTTCACATTAACCAATCCATGGTGTGGACTGCAGAAGGCACCTGATTTAGAAATCCCATTCCCCATGCCACAGGTAACATCTGGGCTGCAGTCAGGTGGTATGATTATTAAAACCTGACATATTTGAAGGAGAAATAAGAAAAAGAAAATAGTTTATTTAGCTCACCACCAATTCTGTAATGTTGAAAAAGGCTAGATTCAATATTAATGATATATATAACACACTTTTGCACATGACCAAAATCTGTAATCTAAACATATGGAATGATATTAGGTAAAGTGCATATTTTCAAGAAGCAGTATCCATAATGGTGTTTCACGAGTGTGAACAGACCTGTAAGACAATGTATGTTAAGCATATAATAGCCATATGTTATTTTTATATGGAATTGCTATCACATAAGTGTAGAAGAGATGGTCTTGCACACTGCTCACCCTCTGCAATAATAAAAGTTTGCTCTCCAAAAAAAAAATAATAATAATAAAGAACAAATAATAATAATAAAATAATAATAAAACTAAAAATATAGTATAACATAAGATATATCTAGCACAGTTTCCAAATTTCACGCCTGGCAGCTGTCAAAACACCTGGAAACTCCAGAAAAGCTTAGAAAAATTATTTTAAAGCTCAAAAACAATTTACAGATTGAAAGCAACCAGTAGACCCAATGGCTATGAACAGTCCGAACCATATGATTAGGTGTTGTTCGCAGCCAGCGGGTCTTCTGAGGAATGTTTTAGACACAAACAATAGGGGAAAGTTTTAGGGCCAATTTAAATTTCAGACTTCTTTTTCCAAAACAAAGTGTTTCCGATTATTTAGTAAATTGCTCGGATTTACGATCGTGAAACAAATTGTCAATGTTCGTGCCGAATTTGAAATTGCTGACATGTCCAGGGAAGTTTACTCTTCTCATCACGTGATCACAATTTGTCTGAATAGGATCCATACTGATGGGGAGGAAAACAAAATATGGCATATGTGACACTAGCCACTAGTCAAAGAGGCAGGATAGTCGAATGTTCCAGAGTAAGGTACCAGGAGAACATGTCAAGATTCGAGATTAAGGGGATAGACAAATGCATAGTCAGGTCACAGTCCAGAGTTAGAATACCTGGAAGGTAGCGAATCAGAGCAAGAGGACAAAGATAAAGGACAGGCAAATGAGATCAGAGGTCTAGCAGCAAAAATTAATCCACAGAGCGCAGATTACTGAAGCCAAAGCACTAATAACAGAATGATAAGACTAGCAGTATTCTGGGTAAACTTGCTTATGTAAATAGCATGGCAATTAGCATGAACAGTAAACACCTGCAGAGACTTAGCACCTCCCAGTATGAGAGTGGACATCTGAGCTGTCGCTTAAAACACTGACAGCTCAGCATGCCCTAGCTCTAGGTTGGATGACTAAATTGTCAACTAAATATGGTAAGAGACAACAAAGCCCAATAGGGTCTTATCTCAGTGACAAAGGGGCTATTTCCCAAATACTAGGTGCTCACCTGGTGAGGTTGTGTAACCCACAACCGATGTCTGCACATGCACAGCTGCTGCTGGATCCACACTTCCACATTTTAAATGGTGTTCAACTGAAATTCAAAGGACAAAGTAGATGGCGATCTGTGCTGCTGGAATGAAAAGACCGGACAACGGGCTGGTGCAACGATGCTCTTTTATTCTCCTTACTCCTACACGTTTCGGAGCCTGCTATGCTCCTTCCTCCGGTCCGGTCTTTTCATTCCAGCAGTGCGGATCGCCATACAATTCATCATTTGAATTTAAATTGTCAACTGACAGCTTAGCACGCCCTGATAACTGAACATAGAAATCATGCATGACATACCGTCAAAGTTTCTGTCTGACCTTCTTTATGGCTGAAAAATTGATGTGGGGTGGTGAGAGAAGCTGATAGCTGATCAAGATCCAGGTCTATTGAAATGCTGACCGTATTGCCTTAATTTGAGTTTAATATGCATCACCTTCAATGAAACATTTGATATTTCTCAGTTGATCAGTTTATACAGTTGTGGCCAAAATTACTGACACCCCTGCAATTCTATCAGTTAATACTCAGTTTCTTCCTGAAAATGATTGCAATCACAAATTCTTTGGTATTATTATCTTCATTTAATTTGTCTTCAATGAAAAAACACAAAAGAAAAAGAAACAAAAAGCAAAACAATGATCATTTCACACAAAACTCCCAAAATGGGCCAGACAAAAGTATTGGCACCCTCAGCCTAATACTTGGTTGCACAACCATTAGCCAAAATAACTGCGATCAACCGCTTCCGGTAACCATCAATGAGTTTCTTACAATGGTCTGCTGGAATTTTAGACCATTCTTCTTTGGTAAACTGCTCCAGGTCCCTGATATTTGAAGGGTGCCTTCTCCAAACTGCCATTTTTAGATCTCTCCACAGGTGTTCTATGGGATTCAGGTCTGGACTCATTGCTGGCCACCTTAGAAGTCCCCAGTGCTTTCCCTCAAACCATTTTCTAGTGCTTTTTGAAGTGTGTTTTGGGTCATTGTCCTGCTGGAAGACCCATGACCTCTGAGGGACTGTAGTAGGGACCATGTTCTTTTCTTTGAATGTCTCTTTTTTTCTCCTGTAAACTCTATGTTCTTGCCTTTGCCCAAAAAGCTGTACTTTTGTCTCATCTGACCAGAGAACATTCTTCCAAAACGGTTTAGGCTTTCTCAGGTAAGTTTTGGCAAACTCCAGTCTGGCCTTTTCATGTCTCAGGGTAAGAAGTGGGGTCTTCCTGGGAATCCTACCATACAGTCCCTTTTCATTCAGACGCCAACAGATAGTACGGGTTGACACTGTTGTACCCTCAGACTGCAGGGCAGCTTGAACTTGTTTGGATGTTAGTCGAGGTTTTTTATCCACCATCCGCACAATCTTGGATTGAAATCTCTCGTCAATTTTTCTTTTTCAGCCACATCTAGGGAGGCTAGCCACAGTGCCATGGGCTTTAAACTTCTTGATGACACTGCGCACGGTAGACACAGGAACATTCAGGTCTTTGGAGATGGACTTGTAGCATTGAGATTGCTCATGCTTCCTCACAATTTGGTTTCTCAAGTCCTCAGACAGTTCTTTGGTCTTCTTTCTTTTCTCCATGCTCAATGTACACACAAGGACACAGCACAGAGGTTGAGTCAACTTTAATCCATGTCAACTGGCTGCAAGTGTGATTTAGGTATTGCCAACACCTGTTAGGTGCCACAGGTAAGTTACAGGTGCTGTTAATTACACAAATTAGAGAAGCATCACATGATTTTTCTAACAGTGCCAATACTTTTGTCCACCCCATTTTTATGTTTGGTGTGGAATTACATTCAATTTGGCTTTAGGACAATTCTTTTTGTGTCTTTTCATTGAAGACAAATTAAATGAAGATAATAATACCAAAGAATTTGTGATTGCAATCATTTTCAGGAAGCAACTTAGTATTATCTGACAGAATTGTGTCAATGGCCACAACTGTATACTGTAGGGAAACTGAGAATACTTTACATACCACCTTTCACCTACAATCATGGTGCAAGCCAGATGTTCATATACTCTGAATACAAGCTTTTATCTCCTGATTATATTTTAATAAATAAAGCACTTTGTTTAAGGTTGAATCCTGCATGATATATCAATAGACATTAAGCTTAGATGGCATAAAAATTTTTTTATATTGGTAAAATAATTGATATATGGAGATGGAAGAATTGATTTGCAGGACTCTGGCCAATTCACCATTTCATTACCTCTCAGCATTCCTGCCATTTCTTTTGATAAGCAGTGCTGGCACTACGTCGTTTGTGAGCCATGGTTAGAGATGGCCAAGCCTTTTGAAATTTGGGTTTAATTCAGTTTGCAGAACTTTTCCATGTTTAACGGATAGTTCAGTGAACAGTTCAGCAAACCTCTTAACCCCATTGGATTCAATAACAGGCAAAATGAAAGGCATAGAAAACACTTTTAGGGGGGGCCCAAAAGCTGAAAAAACAGCTTAAAGTAAGGAAACACAACAGGAAAAGTGGCCTTTATTCCCCATAGTTAAAAATTGGCGCACTATTGATGCATGGGAAAAGGCCTGGCCCATCATTTTAACCTTCAATGTTGATCAAGAATAGGGGGATGGAGGACAGGCATAGGCATCCTTCTTAGAGAGTCACGCTAAATTCAGTAAACAAAGAGACCCCAAGAAGAGTATCCACTTTTCAATAAAATAAGGGCCAGACACAACAAAAGTGGCATTCATTCACCCAGAGGAAAAAATGTATAATGGCACACCCTGCATGCATATCACCGAGTCTAGAATAGAGCCTGGCCTAGAATTTGAAGGTTAAAAATTTACCAGGAAAAAGGGGATGGGGGACAGATTCATGAAACACACAAAAAAGAGACCCAAGAAGAGTCTCCACATTTAAAAACAGCAGGTTACCACAAAAGTGGCATCAATTGACACAGAATAAAAATTGTATAATAGTGAGATCAAAGCAGCACACTGAAAAGTACAACATCGCTTAGTCTGCCCAGTCTATGACTTGGTGGAAAAGTCCTTGGAGACCCATGTCTTGTTCATCTTGATGAAAGTTAGGCGGTCTACACTTTTTTAGGGGACCGCTGGATTTGTTTTTTCACCAGGACACCACTAGCAGCAATGAAGATACTTTCTGAGAGAACGCCGGCTGATGGAGATGACAAAACCTCCAAGACATGACTGGCGAACTCAGGCCACTTTTCCATTTTTGAAGCCCAAAATGCAAAATTGTCCACACCCATATGCCGATGTCAAGTATTGTCTCCAGTCATTCAGTATATGTCATAATTGTATTGAGTTTTGCCGGTAGATGGGCTGGGTTATAAAATTGGTCAAATTCCCTGGAATTGCTTCTGACAGGTAAATGTGCTGCTAATGTTTCTGCTTGACAATTTCATGTTGCCCAGGATGGAAGTGTAGATCTGCAATGCATAAGGTGTCTCTCACTGTTGTCTTGGGGTAAACCAGTCCTAACACTATCTACAAGCATTTTTTTGATACTCTAGCAAGTGTGTGTCCCTGTTCAGGGCGGGAAGCATTTGGTTAAATTTACTCTTGCACCAAGGATCTAAGGCTGGCTTCAGACTTGTGGACCCTCCGCAGCGTCCTGCGGTGGGAATCCGCAAGCTGACCGCAGCCCCTATGTTTATAATGAGAACACACGGTGCTGCGCACTCTGCACATGACCGTGCGCTCCCATTCACTTCAATATGTGATTTGTACGCAGGCGGATGCCTGCGTACAAATCACACACTCTCGTCCGCATCAGGAACGCGATATGGTCACGTTCCTAGTGCAGACGAGAGTGTGTTATTTGTGCGCAGGCATCCGCCTTCGTACAAATCACATATTGCAGTGAATGGGAGCGCACGGTCTTGCACAGACCTGCGCAGCACCGTGCGTTCTCATTATAAACATAGGGGCTGTGGTCAGCTTGCGGATCCCCTCCGCAGGACGCTGCGGAGGGTCCGCAAGTCTGAAGCCAGCCTTAAAGTGTAGCAACTCAGTAATTCAAACAACATGAGCATCATGTTGCAAATACTGTGTTACAAATAGTGCAGTAAGAAGGTGTTCATATGTCTGAAGAATCCGTGAGGCCTAAGACCTTGCTGCATTGGTACCGGGGGTAACAATTTAATTTATTTCCTCAGTCCTCTTCCGCCAACCTCGGGCAACAGAAGGGAGAATAATGTTTTCTTCATCTTCTGACTGTTCTGTGCACATCAGCTGTTCATACTCATTCTCCTCCATTTTTTTCTTGGCTCCTACACATTTACTATCAGTTTGTCTGGTACCATGAGCTCCTCTCTGTCACTCTGCTCTACCCTTTCATGCCACCTGACTATGGAACAAGTGTCCAAAACTTACAAATATTGGTATCCCTTCCACATCCTCCTTTTCTTTTTTCTCTTTTTCTAGGACCACCACCTTATCCCACAGACTTTTCAAAGTTTGATCCAGCATGCAGATGACCAGAATAGTGATACTGATGATGGCATCGTCAGCACTAACCATTTTAGTAGCTATTTTGAAACTATGCAGATGGGTGTAAAGGTCCTTGATTAGTGTCCATATTGCAAGCGTGGCGCCCCACTAAGAGTGCGTCACAAAAGGGTACTGCACCCCGTACTGACGGTGCCGTATTTTTTGTTTTGGTAATGGGTAGAATAATTCTGAAGCTCCAGCACCACATGCAAACACTTAGTGTTAGAGGACCAATTAGACACTTGTTGCTAGGGTAACCGGTCCTGGTGGGAGGAGAGGCTAGGTAATAAAGTAGTGGGGAAAGCAGCAAGGAGTTAGAAGGAGTTAGATCAAGACCAGAAGTGCAGTGCGTTGAAGTGAAAGGAGAAGAGTTCAGCTAGAAGGGAGCTGCAAAAGATCAGTGCAGCAGATGAAGCAGAGCTGGAGAAGCTACAGAACAACAGAGAGAAACTAATGGGGAGGGCACCTCAACCTGGTCACCCAGAAGAGAAAGGGGCCAAGAATAGAATGGCTAACCGAATGCCCTAGCCCAGTCCAAACCTGGAGTACTGGCTCCGAAGTGGTCCAGCCGGCTACATCCCTGAACCACAAACCCGGAGTGATCGATGACTTTATAGGAGCATGAACCAACTGCCCATAACGAGCACGGTCCTCCCCAGAAGCGACAAACAGAGTTTTGGTCTCCTTGGAGAGAAAGGGGGATCACAGTTATCTCAACAGGCCTGGTTAAACAAGCGGGATCCGTGCAAGACAGCAGAGCAAGGGACAGTGAGCGTGATAGAGAAAGAACACCAGTGGAGCTTTGGAGGGACACTACTCATTGCCAGAACCACCCGGTCCACTACTCTGTAAAGAGAACTGCATTACCTTGTATGCCTGCAGAATACCGGAGTAAAATACCCATTCAGAGTGAGCAACGTGTCAGTGATTTCTTCCTTGAACTGTTATCTACCTGCCTTGCTCCACAGTGACTGTGCTGCCATACTCCACCATCTATTACTACTTCCAACACCCCGGGGACCCTGCTCTTCCTGTAGGGAGCTACTCCATCTTGCTGCCGCCCTTCACCCCGGAGGTTCCCGCAGTGCCGGTGCCATCACCAGGACCTACAAGTGGCATCACTAACAAACTTTATTTTATTATTTTTCTTTTATTTTTGCCCTTTTCCATTGACCACCAGGGCCACAGCCTCAGGCACCGCCACCCGTGACCTCCAGACTGCGCCTGAAATCTGAGTACCCTGGCCTGGGTGAGTCACAAGCTTCATGTGCACAATAGTGATGAGCAAGTACTGAATTATTCGTAATCACTATACTCGTAACGAGTACTTTGTACAATCGTGCATTTGTTCCGAATAGCGAGTACAGTACAAGTCAATGGGAAATGCAAGAAATTTTCTGCTGAACCCTCCAAAGAGGTCTGGAGGCCTGAGAAAGAGGCTGAAATGGATGGGAAAGTAATGAAACAATGGAAAGAGGCTTGAGAATATGCCTGCAGGCAGTTCTGACTCGCATATGGTTTTTGGGAATACTTTTGTTGCAGTATTAAACCACTTTTACAGATACACCAGAACAACTACCAAACCTAACCTAAACTGCATTTAATGACCAAAAAAGGTTAAGTAACAGTATTTCCTGTATAATTACTTGTATATAAGGCTACATAAACTAGAGAGACAAAAAAATATCACTGTTAGCATTTGTTCACATGTAGGCTTTTTTCACCTTTTACAATTGGGAGGGCCCTGACTTACATTTTATAGGTCCCTCTGTCTTACATCATTTTTAGTTAGCTATTCACCAGCACTTGACAAGGCCAGATACAATGTACCAGCAGGTATGTTGATCTTTGATCTGAGAGGCCTCAGGTGGCCGAGCAAGATGCGTTTAGGAGGGACTGCTCTTACTTAGACATTTGGGCAGTAACTCCCTCATTGACACTCAGATAGTGGAATATATATTCCATAGCAGTTTACAATGTGCCCATTGTAGCATTGGGCTTCACACTCCTCCTCCTCCACCACCATGTGATTCTGCCGCCCTAAATTCAAATGTTCAGAGGACCTTCTAAAGGCAAGAAACATGAGTTTGCTTATTGCCCAGAGGGGGCCCTGTAACATATGTTTTGGAGGGATCACTCTTACTTAGACATTTGGGCAGTCCCTCCCTCTTTGACACTCAGATAGTAGGATACATATTCCATAGCAGTTTGCAATGTTCCCATTTTAGCAATGGGCTTCACACTCCTCCTCCACCTCTTCCACCACCGTGTGATTCTGTGGCCCTAAATTCAAATTTTCAGTAGGCATTAAACCTGATGTCACGCCAAGGCAGGCGGAATGATGTTATTGAACCCACTTGACAACAGCGGACTCTGTGGCAGCTGAACTCAGAAACTAGCCAGACAAGGATGTCAGATAAACTGTAAGGCTTTATTGAGATACAGCAACAGGACAACCCACAAGGTAAGCACTTTGGGCTGAAACACAAAATTCCCCCGAGGGAGCACCAGAGAGCAAACACTTTAACAGGGATTGTCCCGGCACAGCACGGGTGAGACCCAAGGGGAACAGTGAACTGGAGAGGAGGGAATGAGAGATCCAGGGCACAGAAGAAGGAACTGAGACAGTGGGTGGAATCCAAGGATAGGTCCAGGAGGTCAGAGGCTACCATCAGGGTCAGCGGGTGGACAGTAGGTAATTTGGGCAGAAGAAAAACATGAGGTATTAGTAATTGGTATGACAAGACGAAATACGCTGGCGCTGTTCAGGGACCTAGGAACGGCAACTAAGCAACGCACAAAGTTTCCTAGGCACCTCCCAAGGGAAGTGAGGGCCTTAACTACATGGAGGCCACTCAGCAATTTGCTGAGGGGTGCATACAAGAAATGATGCACTGGCCCTTTAAATGAACTGACAGTAGCATGCTCGTTCCCTAAGCATGCTCCCCAGTAACCCAGAAGTGAGACGAGATGGAGAAGACCGCTTCGAGAAGGAACAGGAGGCTGGGGGAGTGGTGCGGGTGCATGGACTGGGTGATGTGTGTGCGGGGAACTTAGGGGTGCTTGTGGCCAGGCAGGACCCGATCTCCCTGTACCCTGGAGATGGGTCCTGCTGGCAAGGACGTTACACCTGAGTTTTCTGAGGACCCCAAGAGGACCCTGTAATGTACACTTTGGAGGGACTGCTCCTACTTAGACATTTGGGCAGTCCCTCCGTCATTGGCACTCAGATAGTAGAATACATATTCCATAACAGTTCACAATAAGCCCATTGTTGCATGAGCTTTCACCCTCCTCTTCCAACTCCTCCTCCACATCCACCTCTTCCACCGCCATGTGATTCTGTGGCCCTAAATTCGCATGTTCAGAGAGCCACCT
Source organism: Allobates femoralis (assembly GCA_033576535.1). NCBI lineage: Eukaryota > Metazoa > Chordata > Amphibia > Anura > Aromobatidae > Allobates > Allobates femoralis. The sequence goes on along the minus strand of JARQOC010000002.1, from coordinate 214,919,252 downwards.
GAAATAGGCAGAAACCTGAGTTTGCTGAGGGCCCAGAGGTGACCAAGTGCATTTTGGAGGGACAGCTCTTACTTAGACATTTGGGTGGTCCTTCCCTCACTGACACTCAAATAGTGGAATACATATTCCATAGCAGTGTACAATGTTCACATTGTAACATGAACTTTACTCTCCTCCTCCCCCTCCACCTCCTCCACCACCTTGTGATTCTGCAGCCCTAAATTCAAATGTTCAGAGGATCTGCAGTAGGCAGGAAACCTCAGTTTGCTGATGGCCCAGAGATGGCTCTGTAATGTACATTTTGCACGGACAGCTCTTACTTAGACATTTGGGTGGTCCCTCCCTCATTGACATTCAGATAGTAGAATACATATTCCATAGCATTTTACAATGTGTACATTATAGCATTGGGCTTCACCCTCCTCCTCCACCTCCTCCACCGCCATATGATTCTGCGGCCCTAAATTCAGATGTTCAGAGAGCCTGCAGTAGGCAGGAAACCTGAGATTGTTCAGGGCCCAGAGATGGCCCTGCAACGTACGTTTTGGAAGGAGCACTCTTATTTAGATTTTAGGCGGTTACTCTCTCATTGACACTCAGATAATGGAATACATATTCCATAGCATTTTATAATGTGTCCATTGTAGCACTGAACTTCATTCTACTCCTCCTCCTCCACCCTCACCTTCTCAACGGCCATGTGATTCTGCGGCCCTGAATTCAAATGTTCAGAGATCTTGCAGTAGGCAGAAAACCTGAGTTTGCTAAGGGCTCAAAGATGGCCCTGTCATGTAGGTTTTGGAGCAATCGCTCTTAATTAGACATTTGGGCGGTCTTTCTCTCATTGATGCTCAAATAGTAGAATACATATTCCATAGCATTTTACAATGTGCCAATTGTAGGGTTGGGCTTCACCCTCCTCCTCCGTCTTCACCTCCACCTCCTCCAAAGCCCTGTGATTTTGGGGTGCTAAATTCAAATGTTCAGAGATCCTGCAGCAGACAGGAAACCTGAGTTTGCTGGGGGCCCAGAGATGGCCTTGTAGCATATGTTTTGGAGGGACGCTCATACTTAAGCATTTGGGTAATTCCTCCTCATTCACTCTGAGATAGTGGAATACATATTCCATAGCAATTTTCAATGTGCCCTTTGTAGCATTAGACTTCATTCTCCTCCTCCTCATCATCCACCTTCACCTTCTCAACCGCCATGGGATTTGGCGGCCCTAAATTCAAATGTTCAGAGAGCCTAGAGTAGGCAGAAAACCTGAGTTTGCTGAGGGCTCAAAGATGGTCTTTTCATGTAGGTTTTGGAGGGACCGCTCTTAATTAGACCTTTGGGCGGTTTCTCTCTCATTGATTTTCAGATAGTGGAATACATATTCCATAGCAGTTTACAATGGGCTCATTGTAGAGTTGGGCTTCACCCTCCTCCTCCTCCATCACCGTCTTCACCTCCACCTCCTCCAATGCCCTATGATTTTGCGGTCCTAAATTCAAATATTCAGATAGCCTACAGCAGACAGCAAACCTGAATTTGCTGGGGGCCCGGAGATGGCCTTGAAATATATGTTTTGGAGGGACCGCTCTTACTTAGACATTTGAGTGGTTCCTTTCTCATTCACACTGAGATAGTGGAATCCATATTCCATAGCAGTTTACAATGTGTCAATTGTAGCATTAGACTTCATTCTCCTCCTCCTCCTCATCCACCTTCACCTTCTCAACCATCATGTGATTCTGCAGCCCTAAGTTCAAATGTTCAGAATGGCTGCAGTAGGCAGAAAACCTGAGTTTGCTGAGGGCTCAAAGATAGCCCTGTCATGTAGGTTTAGGAGGGACCGCTTTTAATTAGACATTTGGGCGGTCCCTCCCTCATTGACACTCAGATACTGTAATACATATTCCATAGCAGTTTACAATGTACCATTTGTAGAGCTGGTCTTCACCCTCCTCTTCTTCCTCCATCTTCACCTCCACCTCCTCCAACGCCATGTGATTCTGCAGTCCTAAATTGAAATGTTCAGAGATATAATAATAATAATAATATTTATTCATTTATATAGCGCTATTAATTCCATAGCACTTTACATACATCAATAATCAGTAATCAGATTCTGAAGCAGACAGGAAACCTGAGGTTGCTGGGGGCCCAGAGGTGGGCCTGTAATGTATGTTTTGGAGAGACCCCTCTTACTTAGGCATTTAGGTGGTCTCTCCCTTGTTGACCCTCACATAGTGGAATACATATTCCATAGCAGTTTACAATGTGCCCATTATAGCAATGGACTTAACCCTCCTTCTCCCCCTCCTCCTCCTCCTACTCCACCTCCACTTCCTCCAACTCCATGTGATTCTGCGGTCGTAAATTCAAATGTGCAGAGATCCTGCAGCAGACAGGAAACCTTAGTTTGCTGAGGGCCCAGAGATGGCCCTGTAATGTACATTGTGGAGGGATCACTGTTATTTAGACATTTGGCGGTCCCTCCCTCATTGGCACTCAGATAGTGGAATGGATATTCCATAGCAGTTTACAATGTGCCCATTGTAGCATTGGGCTTCACCCTCCTTCTCCTTCACCTCCTCAACCGCCATGTGATTCTGCGGCCCTAAATTCAAATGTTCAGGGAGCCTGTAGTAGGCAAGAACTCTGAGTTTGCTGAGGGCCTAGAGATGGCCCTGTAATGTACATTTTGGGGGGAACAGTGGTATTGAGACATTTGGGTGTTACCTTCCTCATTGACACTCAGATAGTGGAATGCATATTGCATAGCAGTTTACAATGTGCCAATTCTAGTGTTGAGCTTCACCCTCCTTCTATTCCAGCTCCCCAACCGTGATGTGATTCTGCGGCCCTAAATTCAAATGTTCAGAGAGCCTGCAGTATGCAAGAATTCTGAGTTTGCTGATTGCCCAGAGATGGCCCTGTAACGTTTGTTTTGAAGGAACCGCTCTTGCTTACACATTTGGGCAGTCCCTCCCTCATTGAAACTCAGATAGCGGAATACATATTTCATAGCAGTTTACAATTTGCCAATTGTAGAGTTGGGCTTCACCCTCCTCCACCTCCTCCAACACCATGTCATTCTGTGGCTCTAAATTCAAATGTTCAGAGAGCCTTCAGTAGGCAGGAAACCGGAGTTTGCTGAGGGTCAAGAGGTGGGACCACTCTTACTTAGACATTTGGGCAGTCCCTCCCTCATTAAGACTCAGATAGTGGAATATATACTCCATAGCAGTTTACAATGTGCCCAATGTGGCATTTGGCTATACCCCCCTACTTCTCTTCTTCCTCCCCTTACCTCCATGTGATTTTGCGGCCCTAAATTCAAATGTTCAGAAGGCCTGCAGTAGTCAAGAAACCTGAGTTTAGTAAGAGCCCTCATGTGGCCCTGTAACCTACGTTTGGAAGGGCCGTCCTCTAGAAATTTTTAGCTATGCTCAGTGTTAATTGTAAACTTGCTTCTGGCTGTGTGGACTTGATCTCTCTGTGCTCTGAAACAGACCCTGCCTGACTTAGCTATCTTGCCTGGACTTGACTCTCTGCTTATGACCTGACTCCTCTTTCCATTTGTACCTCTACATTCTGCTTTTGTATCTCTGGTTTCCTGATTTCAGCTTGAATTTGATTTCGCCTCCAGATCCTCCAACATATGTAAAATCTACGATTCACTATGTGCATGATTCCCAGTGTCAGGGTCCTCCTTAGCATGGAGTTTACAAAGAATTAGTTTGCAGGTAAAGAGATGAAGATCCTTTAAGGCTGTGAAATAATCAAAATTGTTGTCAGGAACAAAAGACATACCTAGCTGTAATACCTCCAATTGAGATGGAGCTAAAAAATGTTCATATAAATTAATTACCTCTAGGCTCCCATTCCTGCTCTTCTTTAATAGGGGTTGAGATGGTGTGATCTTACTTTTCCCGTGTTGTGACCTCTGTGGATTGGACCAATTCTCCAGCCTATTAGGAATAGGTGTTATCTCCATCTGCAAACCTGATGGACCTTCCTCCAGGGAGGACAGGGATGACAAAGACACTGGACCCCAATGCAAGGTTTTAGAGGGTTTTTCGAAGAAGTATTCTTTCGATCTTTTGGAGGATTTCATGGTTGATTTTTAAAAATGTCCCTTCCATCTGTAGACGGTTTTGTTTTTGTAATCCAAACAATCCCGTATATTTTTGATTTCACTGGATCTCCTTTTCCCATTTCTGGAAGTTGTTCTCTAAATCCTGGTTCACTTTTTCCAAAGCCTCCACTGTTAATTGCTTTGCTAGCTTCTCATGGATATTACTGATCTCAGATTCAATAGATTTAAAGGAGGATTCATTGAGCTTTACCAGGATTTTCATATAGCCCCTTGAGCAATCAATAATAATTATTCCCATTCCCTTTTATATGCGTCCTTCTCAATTTTAAAGGAAGGAAACACCTCTATTCTCAAACCTCATGGAACAAGGCCCCTGGTTAGATATCGCTCCAGGAAGCTTTTATTCCATCATAACCGAGTCCTCTGACCAAGAAGCTGTCTCTGAGTCTATATCTGTGGTCGCTCCAGTGTTGGTATTAACCACACCTGCTATCTCGTCACAAAAGACAGAGTCAAGCTTATTAAGCCAAGTGACCTTGCGGGATTTATGGTCCATTTGTCCCAAAGCAGATGCTGTGGAATCACACAGAAAGACCAATATTAATATACACAAAATGTTGGGACCAAATGGTGTACAAATCTTAATCAAAGGGCATTTCCCTTCATAATAGCATACATACAAAAAGAAAGGGATGGGAAACTTTAAGCCCATTCTCATGAAAATAACAATTATAGGACACACTCTGAAATTTAAAAACTTGAAAAGCTTTATTCAGATTACAGATACAAAAATTATCAGTGTAGTCCATACAAAAGGTTGTTTTTACAATAGAATTACATAGGTCAGTGGCAAAAGATATTTTTTGATTGCTTGTGCCATTAACATCTGAAAATCTGTCAACAAAGCCCAAAATGCCAAAAAAGCCTGTTGTTAAGGGACAGGAACATGGGTGTGGACGTGGTGTTTTCAGTGGAGCTTATGAGAACTTAGCTGATGCAAAAGCCATGACATCTGAGCTCGGTAACCACTTCAAGGTTTCTCATCCTGCCAGGTCCTATCCGCTCCTTTGCCTGCAGAGTGAACTTGCGTGCATGGGTGTAAAGGCTAATGAATGCAATTAAAAACCTGCCTATGAGGTTGTGTCTAGGATCAAAGCTACAATAATATGCAGACTTACAACATGGCTATGGGGCGGGGGAGGGCGCACAGTCCAAAAAATATAACTATATATAATAGAGATGGCTGGCAACACCTCTTTGCTAGGTGCTAGCTAGATGGCCATTGCATCAGCTAAGTTCTCATATTTTTCTTTACAGATCCGAAAATAAATTTCTAATATGCCTCAATTCACACCATACATCAGTATTCATTAACCAGTAGGTTTTTCTTATAAAAATCTTTAGTGTCAGTGTGCAGGAGAAATCACTTTCTCTAAGATGTAATGCCCCTGGCCATATTTGCTCACACAGGTGTCGGTGGTGATATGCACCCTGTCAAATAATGAGTTTCTCAAGGTGATGTTGTTTGCAATATTCGGGTGTAGCACAGGCACAACTTTCTTAAGGTACCGTCACACAGGGAGATATCGCCGGCGATGTTGCCGGCAACCGAGGGGCGTGGCCAGGTTGCGGCGACATCGCTGGCGAATTGCCGCGTGTGACAGGGCGATAATCAGGCGATGAATCGCCTGAGTCACATCGCCAGGTTTCCCAACAATGTTGGGAAACCTGGCGATGTTGCTCAGGCGATTCTGCCTGATCGCCCTGTGTAACGCGGCAACCCGCAATGTTACGGGCGATTCCGCCTATCTCCAACATTGCGGGTTATCGCTCGCTGGGTTGCTGGGCAACTCAGCGAGCGATAGCCGCAGCAACTAGCCGGCGACATCGCCGGTAAGTTGCTCAGTCTGACATCTCACCGGCGATGTTATCAGGGATGCGCGCTCCCGCGATCCCCGGCAATATCGCCGGCGATATGTCCCTGTGTGACGGTACCTTTAGGGTGCGTGCACACGGTCCGGAGGAGCTGCGTGTTGGATGCAGGTCCTCCGGACCTGAGTGAAGCCGCGTGTGGCCATAGGGAGACCGCAGCCGCCCTGTACTCACCATATGCAGCGGGTGCGGGGCGACTTCTCCCTGCAGTCACCCAATGGGAGCCGCTTCCGACTCCGCAGCATGAAATAAGCATGCTGCGGAGAAGCGGACTCCCAGCAACCCGCACCGCAGCTCCAAAGACACTGTGGGCGGGTTACGCATAGTGAGGATAGGATTTCTTGAAATCCCATCCTATGCTAGTACTGTACTATGCAGCGTTTTGGACGCAGTGGCAAGATGCTGCGTCCAAAACGCTGTGTATACTCATCGTGTGCACGTACCCTGAGAGAAGTCATGGTGACTGAGTCAGCTTTCAGAAACAGTCTGTATCCACCATTTCCTTTTTTTTGGCCACAGAAATGCTGCCTTTCCACATGGTGAAGTTCAAGGTTTTAGCTTTGGGATGTGTAAGAGAAAATAATCTTTAATGTGATCATGACTCTGGGACTGAAGGCTGGTTGGTGTGCTGAGAGGGAGTGGATTAGGATGTACATGAAAACCTGCTTGACTTGGAGGAAGGTGCATGTTGAGGGGGAAGTGATGGCATAATTAACAATTAATATGACACATAAATATATATCTCTCTTTGTGGGCATGTACATGTATATATCTATATTTATGCCCACATTGGTGTAATAGGCCATAATAAATGTCCCTTCATATTTTAGTTATAACATTGACCAATTCAGTTGTATCTGATGGAAATCTGTTCTACTGACATGGTTAATTACCATATCAGAAGATTTCCATTCTTGCATTTCAGTGTGGGAAGCTATCAGATAAGACTCTTAATTTAAATATCAAAGATCTACAGACTGCTGGCACAAAGGGTTATTCTCACCCCTTTCTTCTAACAAACTACAGCAGCCAAGATGTCCAAGGTGATTGGTGTGGACATAAAGGTATCTCTAAGAAGTATTATTTCCATTGTTTGCCAATCTATAGTGTAAGCTTTAGGCCATTCCAATAGAGTGCACGGTGAGCGTGCACCCTTAAAACCCCCTGTCAGAAGTGCACGGATGAGGAGGTATGTCTGTCACGTGCACAGCTGAGGGTCAGGTTAAAAAGGCACTCAGACACAAAAGCTCGCTCTCCTTCTACTTGGATCCACCATGGAATAGGACCTTCAACATCTGGCCTAAGTATCACCATCTATATCTTTCCTGTAACTCTTCCTGCTCTCTCTCTCTGTCTATATTCAGGGATAGTTAGGGGCAGGTGAATGAATGTAATTAATTAATATAGTGTGCATGTATATTTAGGTAACGTGGGTATTAGTAACTGTGGGTGTTTACATATTGTAACAGCAATTGATTGTGTATTAGTTATCCTGCTATCTAGAAATATATATATTATTGTTGTAGACTTTTTGGGTGTGATTAATAAATATTTATTTATTAGAACAGACTTGTTTTCATTAAGTTGTCGATATATACAGTGCCTACAAATAGTATTCAACCCCCTGCAGATTTAGGTGGTGTGATAAGATGCAAATAAGTTAGAGCCTTCAAACTGCAAACGAGAGTAGGATTTATTAACAGAAGCATAAATCTTACAAACCAAAAAGTTATGTTGCTCAGTTGAATTTTAATAAATTTTAAACATAAAAGTGTGGGTCAATTATTATTCAACCCCTAGGTTTAATATTTTGTGGAATAACCCTTGTTTGCAATTACAGCTAATAATCGTCTTTTATAAGACCTGATCAGGCCGGCACAGGTCTCTGGAGTTATCTTGGCCCACTCCTCCATGCAGATCTTCTCCAAGTTATCTAGGTTCTTTGGGTGTCTCATGTGTCTCATGTGGACTTTAATCCTGAGCTCCTTCCACAAGTATTCAATTGGGTTAAGGTCAGGAGACTGACTAGGCCACTCCATCACCTTGATTTTTTCCCTCTTGAACCAGGCCTTGGTTTTCTTGGCTGTGTGCTTTGGGTCGTTGTCTTGAAAGGAAGAATAAATTACGACCCATCTTAAGATCCTTGATGGAGGAGCGGAGGTTCTTGGCCAAAATCTCCAGGTAGGCCGTGCTATCCATCTTCCCATGGATGCGGACCAGATGGCCAGGCACCTTGGCTGAGAAACAGCCCCACAGCATGATGCTGCCACCACCATGCTTGATTGTAGGGATGGTATTCTTGGGGTCGTATGCAGTGCCATCCAGTCTCCAAACGTCACGTGTGTGGTTGGCACCAAAGATCTCGATCTTGGTCTCATCAGACCATAGAACCTTGAACCAGTCTGTCTCAGAGTCCTCCAAGTGATCATGAGCAAACTGTAGACAAGCCTTGACATGACGCTTTGAAAGTAAAGGTACCTTACGGGCTCGTCTGGAACGGAGACCATTGCGGTGGAGTACGTTACTTATGGTATTGACTGAAACCAATGTTCCCACTGCCTGGAGCTCCTTCCTTGTTGTCCTTGGGTTAGCCTTGACTCTTCGGACAAGCCTGGCCTCGGCACGGGAGGAAACTTTCAAAGGCTGTCCAGGCCGTGGAAGGCTAACAGTAGTTCCATAAGCCTTCCACTTCCGGATGATGCTCCCAACAGTGGAGACAGGTAGGCCCAACTCCTTGGAAAGGGTTTTGTACCCCTTGCCAGCCTTGTGACCCTCCACGATCTTGTCTCTGATGGCCTTGGAATGCTCCTTTGTCTTTCCCATGTTGACCATGTATGAGTGCTGTTCACAAGTTTGGGGAGGGTCTTAAATAGTCAGAAAAGGCTGGCAAAAGAGATAATTAATCCACACATGTGAAGCTCATTGTTCTTTGTGCCTGAACTACTTCTTAATACTTTAGGGGGACCAAACAGAATGCTGGTGGTTTGAGGGGTTGAATAATAATTGACCCACACTTTTATGTTTAAAATTTATTAAAATTCAACTGAGCAACATAACTTTTTGGTTTGTAAGATTTATGCTTCTGTTAATAAATCCTAGTCTCGTTTGCAGTTTGAAGGCTCTAACTTATTTGTATCTTATCAAACCACCTAAATCTGCAGGGGGTTGAATACTACTTGTAGGCACTGTACATATATATAGTTAATCAGCATAGGAACAGAAAGCGGTAAGGAAGGGAAGATTCTGGATATCGGTGATTGTAGTCATAACCGACAATAATAACCGACAAACAGAACCAGCCCTACTACAGTGCAGGCAGAGATGTTATGGTAGATTGAAAACAATTGATGTGCTTGTTGTCTGACAGCAGACAAAAACAGCAGGCTCTCACTCACCCTGACTGTAGCCAGTAAATAAGTGGAGGGTCTGTGGCTGGAGACGTGTGTGACAACACTTTCCACGGTGACGGAGTAAGCATCAGATGTGGTTGATGTGGCAGACAGTGTTTGGTGAGGCCCGCTTTGCCCCATTTTAACGCTCTAACTTTGCTACAGGAACGCATGTTGCTGGGCCGTGTACCACTTCATGTACAGTACAGACCAAATGTTTGGACACAGCTTCTCATTTAAAGAGGTTTCTGTATTTTCAGGAGTATGAAAATTGTAAATTCACACTGAAGGCATCAAAACTATAAATTAACACATGTGGAATTATATACTTAACAAAAAACTGTGAAACAACTGAAAATATGTCTTACAGTTGTGGCCACAAGTATTGACACCCCTGCAATTCTGTCAGATAATACTCAGTTTCTTCCTGAAAATGATTGCAATCACAAATTCTTTGGTATTATTGTCTTCATTTAATTTGTCTTCAATGAAAAAACACAAAAAGAATTGTCCTAAAGTCAAATTGGATATAATTCCACACCAAACATAAAAAAGGGGGTGGACAAAAGTATTGGCATTGTTAAAAAAATCATGTGATGCTTCTCTAATTTGTGTAATTAACAGCACCTGTAACTTACCTGTGGCACCTAACAGGTGTTGGCAATAACTAAATCACACTTGCAGCCAGTTGATATGGATTAAAGTTGACTCAACCTCTATCCTGTGTCCTTGTGTGTACCACATTGAGCATGAAGAAAAGAAAGAAGACCAAAGAACTGTCTGAGGACTTGAGAAACCAAACTGTGAGGAAGCATGAGCAATCTCAAGGCTACAAGTCCATCTCCAAAGACCTGAATGTTCCTGTGTCTACCGTGCGTAGTGTCATCAAGAAGTTTAAAGCCCATGGCACTGTGGCTAACCTCCCTAGATGTGGACGGAAAAGAAAAATTGACAAGAGATTTCAAAGCAAGATTGAAATCCAAACAAATTCAAGCTGCCCTGCAGACCAAGAGTACAACAGTGTCAACCAGTACTATCCCTCGGCGTCTGAATGAAAAGGGACTGTATGCTAGGATACCCAGGAAGACCCCACTTCTTACCCCGAGACATAAAAAAGCCAGACTGGAGTTTGCCAAAACTTACCTGAGAAAGCCTACAACATTTTGGAAGAATGTTCTCTGGTCAGATGAGACAAAAGTAGAGTTTTTTGGGCAAAGGCATCAACATAGAGTTTACAGGAGAAAAAAAGAGGCATTCAAAGAAAAGAACACGATCCCTACAGTCAAACATGGCGGAGGTTCCCTGATGTTTTAGGGTATCTTTGCTGCCTCTGGCACTGGACTGCTTGACCGTGTGCATGGCATTATGAAGTCTGAAGACTACCAACAAATTTTGCAGCATAATGTAGGGCCCAGTGGGAGAAAGCTGGGTCTCCCTCAGAGGTCATGGGTCTTCCAGCAAGACAATGACCCAAAACACACTTCAAAAAGCACTAGAAAATGGTTTGAGAGAAAGCACTGGAGACTTCTAAGGTGGCCAGCAATGAGTCCAGACCTGAATCCCATAGAACACCTGTGGAGAGATCTAAAAATGGCAGTTTGGAGAAGGCACCCTTCAAATATCAGGGACCTGGAGCAGTTTGCCAAAGAAGAATGGTCTAAAATTCCATCAGAGCATTTTAAGAAACTCATTGATGGTTACCAGAAGCGGTTGATCGCAGTTATTTTGGCTAAAGGTTGTGCAACCAAGTATTAGGCTGAGGGTGCCAATACTTTTGTGTGGCCCATTTTTGGAGTTTTGTGTGAAATGATCAATGTTTTGATTTTTGCTTCATTCTCTTTTGTGTTTTTTCATTGAAGACAAATTAAATGAAGATAATAATACCAAAGAATTTGTGATTGCAATCATTTTCAGGAAGAAACTGAGTATTATCTGACAGAATTCCAAGGGAGTCAATACTTTTGACCACAACTGTATATTCTAGGTTCTTCAAAGTAGCCACCTTTTGCTTTGATTACTGCTTTGCAACTCTTGGCATTCTCTTGATGAGCTTCAAGAGGTAGTCACCGGAAATGGTTTTCACTTCACAGGTGTACCCTGTCAGGTTTAATAAGTGGGATTTCTTGCCTTATAAATGGGGCTGGGACCATCAGTTGTGTTGTGCAGAAGTCTGGTGGATACACAGCTGATAGTCCTACTGAATAGGCTGTTAGAATTTGTATTATAGCAAGAAAAAATCAGCTAAGTAAAGAAAAACAAGTTGCCATCATAACTTTAAGAAATGAAGGTCAGTCAGTCCGAAAAATTGGGAAAACTTTGAAAGTGTCCCTGAGTGCAGTTACAAAAACCATCATGCGCTACAAAGAAACTGGCTCACATGAGGACCACCCCAGGAATAGAATGACCAAGAGTCACCTCTGCTACGGAGGATAAGTTCATCCGAGTCACCAGCCTCAGAAATCACAGGTTAACAGCAGCTCAGATTAGAGACCAGGTCAATTCCACACAGAGCTCTAGCAGCAGACACATCTCTACAACAACTGTTAAGAAGAGACTGTGCAGCAGGCCTTCATGGTAAATTAGCTGCTAGGAAACCACTGCTAAGGACAAGCAACAAGCAGAAGAGACTTGTTTGGGCTAAAGAACACAAGGAATGGACATTAGACCAGTGGAAATCTGTACTTTGGTCTGATGAGTCCAAATTTGAGATCTTTGGTTCCAACCACCGTGTCTTTGTGCGACGCAGAAAAGGTGAAAGGATGGACTCTAGATGCCTGGTTCCCACTGTGAAGCATGGAGGAGGAGGTGTGATGGTGATGGGGTGGTACGCCAGATGACCTGGCCTCCACAGTCACCAGACCTAAACCCAATCAAGATGGTTTGGGGTGAGCTGGACCGCAGAGTGAAGGCAAAAGGGACAACAAGTGCTAAGCATATGTAGGAACTCCTTCAAGACTGTTGGAAGACCATTTCCGGTGACTACCTCTTGAAGCTCATCAAGAGAATGCCAAGAGTGAGCAAAGCAGTAATCAAAGCAAAAGGTGGCTACTTTCAAGACATGTAGAATATAAGACATATTTTTAGCTGTTTCACACTTTTTTAAGTATATAATTCCACATGTGTTAATTCATAGTTTTGATGCCTTCAGTGTGAATCTACAATTTTCATAGTCATGAAAATAAAGAAAACTCTTTGAATGAGAAGGTGTGTCCAAACTTTTGGTCTGTACTGTATGTAGTAGCCAAATTATTGTTTTTTTTGCTTCTGGATTCTGCTCGGACCTAATTCGTGACTAATTGGGGTGCCACCTCTGAGGACTGTACTGTGCTTGATGTTGAGGTGGAGGAAGAGGACGAGAGGCCACTTGATGCAGCACTTGCAATCAAATGTAGCAAATGCTGGTTCTGGGCCTCATCTACAAGTTGTACTGCTCTGCTGCAGTCAAAGAAAGATGCTAAAGTTGAACATCCACTAACAAAAGTTGTCACTTGGCTTTGGGTCGGACAAGCCAGTAAAGTAAAGCTTTCAATAACATTAGCAGTAGCACCTACTCCACGTACACGTTGAACACCAAACCTATTCTCTCTTACACAATGACTATTCCCCTTTCCACCATGACCTTGATATTTTCCACTTGTGTTTAATTCACAGAGATTTGACAATCACTTGTTTGTAGCCAAAAAAAGCCTTTTGGAGGAAGCACAAAGATTTTGCAATCATTTGTATGAGGCCAAAAAATCCTTTTAGGGGAACCACAAAGATCTGGCAAAGAGAGCAAAAATGTTGCACTAAACCGAGAAGTAACACTCTCAAAATAGCAATGACTACAAAAGGCTGCTTCTTATATCCCGAGGGAGAAGTGACTTAGGCAGCCCATCACACAAGCCCTTGTGTCTGCAAGTTGTGTATTGTTTATATACCCCGATTAGCTGCCAGCACTGTAACATCCACACTGTAAGGGTCGTGAAAAAATAAAGTATTCTGACGCTCCTCTGACCTCTCTTTACCCCTTTTCCTCACCAAACATATCCCAGTCATACAGTAAAATAAAAGAATAGCATCTTTGCAAACAGAGTAATGCTTTTTGTACATGATCAGTTACCGAACAAACCTGAGTTCACTGGTTTTCAAGCAAAATGTTCTTGTTCCCTATCCCGAATCCGAATTGTTCACGTTTATGTCGAATTTGAAAGAGGCATTTTAGGAAAATTCGCTCATCTCTAGCCATGCCGCAATGAAGACTTTGCGCCAGCCCATCTAGCAGTCGTGCATTACTAATGTGGATGATAATCCAGAGTTTTGCAAATTGAATATCCCAACAGTGTATATCAAGTAAATTAACTGCATATAAAAAATAGTTCATATTTTCTGATCCTCAATGTTATTTCAGTTATCATTTCCTCTAATTCATGAAGAAAAGCTAGTTAATGCACAGACTTTGTCAGAAAAAAACCTTACATTTTTAGTAGAGTTCCTAACCATTTACTGTAGTGATGATTAAACAAGGGCAGCCGTTGGTTAAAAAAAAGAATCTTATGGGAATATTTCTATCTGAAGAAAAAACTTACATGTATAGGAAAGCTGAATAAGAATATCAGTAGAATAAGTTATGCACTTAACCATATTTCATTGCACAGATATCCACAATTTTTTGTTCTGGAGTGCACTATGTGAAATCTCTGCTCTGCAGTCCAATTGGACATTTTTTCATAGACTTCGCTTAGGGCATGTGCTTTAACTCCTCCCTCACAGAAATGGCCAATCATAGCTTGGCAACTACTAAAGAAGCTGTCAGTCTCAGAGACAAGACTAAGGTGCAATTAGCAGCAACTTCAAGGGAGGGGTTAAAGCGTGTGACCCCAGAGATGACTAAATAAATTCCCAATTGGATTGCAAAGCTAAGATTTCATGCTGTAGTAGAAAAAAATGTGAACATCTCTGCAATACAATAATACAACATTACAAAAAACAGTGGAATCAGGAGAATCTTCTTTAAGGTTTATGCTTAGAGATGGGCGAGTCCGAAAAGACTCGGAATCGCAAGACCCCAACGAGTCCGAGTCAAGGACTCGGGACTCGTTGCGAGTCCAGCGAGTCCAATGTTAATGAATAGGGACCCGAGTAATAGCGAATAATGACATTTACAACTCGCTGATGTGTCTCTGAAAGTGTGCGAGTCCAAACTCGCTGGTTTTTCTCTTATTTTGAGGCTTGTAGCCGATGATGCGAGGGAAGGGATTCTCCAGCACACACTATGGTTTAAGGAAACAGGAAGCGAGTCGCGCTGACAGGCGCACACACAGAGCGATCCATTCATCAGTGCAATCATGGCAGCAGGACGTGGCATGGTGAACACGCTGCGTCTTATCGCACTTGTGGAGGCTCGTCCATTTCTATGGCTCCCTACAGATCCTGAGTATGGGGATACGACCCTTATTAATACAGCCTGGAGAGAGATCGCCCAAGAGATGTTCCCTGCGTTCCATCGGAGTGACCATGAGGAACAGAGCAATCTAAGTAAGTTAAATGAGTTCACACGTTATATATTGCATTTACTGTATATATACTCGTGTATAAGCCGACCCGTGTATAAGCCGACCCCCCTATTTTTGCCCCGAAAAACTATGAAAACATATTCACCGCCATCCTGGTATACAGCGGCTATCACTGGTAGACAGCCCCCCAGCAGAGTATACACCTCCCCCTGCAGAGTATACAGGCCCCCAGCTGGGTATACATGCCCCCATATTGTCGTATACAGGCAGGGGCGGACTGGCCCAGGTGCCACGGGTCATGCGGCTGCAGGAGCATGAATAATCCGCATGTCCCTGAAGCAGCAGGCGGAAACGGAAGCTCCTGGCCGCGCGATGACGTCATCAGCACGCGGCTGCGTCCGGGAGTGAGCGTCTGTGAGTGGCGTGCGGCTGCGACTGTTAGCGAGCGGCTGTGAGGAGCGCGAGGCTGCGGCTGGGAGCGAGCCATAGGATAATGCGGGAGCTGCGGTGACTGTGAGGCGGCCGCCAGTCATCACCCCCCCCCACCCCCCGTCCTCACCTGTGTCGGGCCAGTGAGGGAGGGTTGCGACCCAAACTGTAGGGTGCCAGTCAGTCCCTGTATACAGGGCCCTCAGTGTGTGTACAGGCCCCCCCAGCAGTGGGTATACAGGGCCCCCAGCAGTGGGTAGACAGTGGCCCAGTGGGTTTACAGGGCCCCCAGCAGTGGGAATACAGGGCCCCCATAGCAGGGTATACAGGACCCTGAATGTGTTATCATGCTCCACCGCATAGTTGCCTATATTTGGATGGGGTCACAACAGTACAATGAGTTTAATGTCTTATCCTCCTGGCTCTTTCGGCCAAGGGGTTGGGTGTATATAAATACCACTAATGACCAGAGTCTGGTGCCCGCACTATTACATTCTCTATGCGTTGACATGTGTCCTGCCTCATTTGTGATTGTGGCCACGTGAGCTCAATGTCCGTAATGCTGTTGATGATGTTCCACACTGTCGTGTCACTGTGCCTTGTATACACATTACACACACAAAATGAATAAAATGTTATTGTTGATTTGTACACATACTTTTGTTTTTTCAAATATTACACATCTCTAAAGCCGGTTTCAAATCATTTCACAGTTGACCATCTTAAAAAACGGTGGAGGAGCTGCCGGGACCAGCATAAGAAGCAGTACCGGCAGTACTCAGAGAGACAACCGGGAGCCGCTCCATTGCTCAACCACTACCACTTTTATGACCGGCTGTCCTTCCTTCACCCGGTGGCCGCTATGCCAAGGTATGTATCTGCAGCACTGTTGTGTACATTTAGTATTATTTATAAATATATACATTAGTTTCCATTTTGGCTCTGTGGGTAGCAGAGTATACAGGCGGGTCTGAGGTAGCAGAGTATACAGGCGGGTCTGTGGGTAGCAGAGTATACAGGCGGGTCTGAGGTAGCAGAGTATAAAGACGGCTCTGTGGGTAGCAGAGTATACAG
Organism: Allobates femoralis; assembly: GCA_033576535.1. Taxonomy (NCBI): domain Eukaryota; kingdom Metazoa; phylum Chordata; class Amphibia; order Anura; family Aromobatidae; genus Allobates; species Allobates femoralis. The sequence continues at coordinate 214,902,843 of JARQOC010000002.1, read as the reverse complement.
GCGGGTCTGTGGGTAGCAGAGTATACAGGCGGGTCTGTGGGTAGCAGAGTATACAGGCGGGTCTGTGGGTAGCAGAGTATACAGGCGGGTCTGTGGGTAGCAGAGTATACAGGCGGGTCTGTGGGTAGCAGAGTATACAGGCGGGTCTGAGGTAGCAGAGTATAAAGACGGCTCTGTGGGTAGCAGAGTATACAGGCGGGTCTGTGGGTAGCAGAGTATAAAGACGGCTCTGTGGGTAGCAGAGTATACAGGCGGGTCTGTGGGTAGCAGAGTATACAGGCGGGTCTGTGGGTAGCAGAGTATACAGGCGGCTCTGTGGGTAGCAGAGTATACAGGCGGGTCTGAGGTAGCAGAGTATAAAGACGGCTCTGTGGGTAGCAGAGTATACAGGCGGCTCTGTGGGTAGCAGAGTATACAGGCGGGTCTGAGGTAGCAGAGTATACAGGCGGCTCTGTGGGTAGCAGAGTATACAGGCGGGTCTGAGGTAGCAGAGTATAAAGACGGCTCTGTGAGTAGCAGAGTATACACGTGGCTCTGTGGGTAGCAGAGTATACAGGCGGGTCTGAGGTAGCAGAGTATAAAGACGGCTCTGTGGGTAGCAGAGTATACAGGCGGCTCTGTGGGTAGCAGAGTATACCGGCGGGTCTGAGGTAGCAGAGTATACAGGCGGCTCTGTGGGTAGCAGAGTATACAGGCGGGTCTGAGGTAGCAGAGTATAAAGACGGCTCTGTGAGTAGCAGAGTATACACGTGGCTCTGTGGGTAGCAGAGTATACAGGCGGGTCTGAGGTAGCAGAGTATACAGGCGGCTCTGTGGGTAGCAGAGTATACAGGCGGGTCTGAGGTAGCAGAGTATAAAGACGGCTCTGTGGGTAGCAGAGTATACAGGCGGGTCTGTGGGTAGCAGAGTATACAGGCGGGTCTGTGGGTAGCAGAGTATACAGGCGGGTCTGAGGTAGCAGAGTATAAAGACGGCTCTGTGGGTAGCAGAGTATACAGGCGGGTCTGTGGGTAGCAGAGTATACAGGCGGGTCTGTGGGTAGCAGAGTATACAGGCGGGTCTGTGGGTAGCAGAGTATACAGGCGGGTCTGAGGTAGCAGAGTATACAGGCGGGTCTGTGGGTAGCAGAGTATACAGGTGGGTCTGTGGGTAGCAGAGTATACAGGCGGGTCTGTGGGTAGCAGAGTATACAGGCGGCTCAGTGGGTAGCAGAGTATATAGGTGATGAGAATAGGGTTAATAGATGGTGCTACAGTGTTGGGGCGTGCTAGAGGGAGCAGAGATCCGATTACTGCCATCATTTCTGACCTTATTAAAGATAGCGGCCGCAGCTAAATGACATCATGGCAAAGGTAAACATGGGGTGTGGTTAGCTGCAGGAGGTTAGTGAGAGGTGTGGGTTGTTTGGCAGAGGGCGTGGTGTGGGCGTGGTGAGCGCGGCTCCAGCGTCAGATACGCTGCGAGCGCGGAACCGCGGCACATCTCCAGGAGCAGAGGACGTGTCCGGTACGTCCGTAGCCCCCGGCCTCCCCGTTGTCCGCACACACAGCCCCGCTGTGACCTCTGCAGTGTCACAGGCCCCGGCGGGCGTCTGTCATCTCCTCCTGACACTGACCTCCTCCTGATTTGATTGTCTGTGTTGTCCCCCCCCGCTGTCAGCATCAGTGATCTGCTAAGACCTGTGGGTGCACAGACGGGGGAAGTACAAATGCCAGCATGCCGGGGCGGATTGGGCGCTGTGAGGGGCGCAGGTCTTGCTGTGAGCGGAGGGCGCGAGGCCGCTAGAGAAAACGCTATAGCGGCTGTGTGAGTTAAGCGTCTGCGGCTCGCGAAGGCGCATACGCGTCTCCGCTCGCAGTGACGCTAAGGAGTTTGGGATTAGGCTACAGTGCCGGAATTTCAAACTCCCGATTATATAAATAGATTATATATATATATATTGTATACCTTTCAACCCCTTCCCTGCTTTATATAGATGATATAAGCTAAAAGTTTTGTGAATTAAGTATGTCAAGTAAAAAGTGAAGTCAGGGGACTTTTTTTTTTTCATGTGAACCATTGGTGTTATTGATCGTCTAGATTAGATGGGATGGGGGGGGGGTGGTGTTAATCAGGGGGTGAAAAATTATGTATTAGTATGGAATTAGCAAAGAAAGTCACGTATTCCTTTATGTTATGTACAGTTGGTTATTCTTTCATAATAATAACAAATATCTGATTAATAATACACAGATACACAGAGTCTAAAAAGCGTGCAACTTAATGTTTGACCTATGTTTTTGTTTCCAAATGCAATGCATTCACCAAATTTTTTTTTACTTTACCCACAGAGAAGCTTACTACAGAGGGCGGCGTGCTGTGAACCCTCCACCGCCAAACAGAAGGCGGCGTGGAGAACACCCACCACCACCACCACGGCCGGCGCCACCACCACCGCCGCCGCCACCAGCACCACCAACACCACCACCACCCCGCCCACCAGCACCAGCACCACCACCACCGCCGCCACCAGCAGCAGCAACACCACCACCGCCGCCACCAGCACCAGCCAGCGCACCAGCACCACACACCACCACGCCGCCACCAGCAGCAGCAACACCACCACCGCCGCCACCAGAACCAACACCACCACCGCCGCCACCAGCACCAACACCACCACCGCCGCCACCAGCACCAACCCCAGCTTTGGGGCATGTCCGGCCGCAAGAGGAGGAACCTGGATGCCCACCTCACACCAGCCATGGTCTGATCCCGGGGTCACCTAATAGACGGCGTGCACAAAGTAATGCTGACTTTGCCCACAGTCTGATACCATTCCTGGATGAAATTCCATTTCACAGGCTACTGCGGGCAAGGTCAGCATTACAGATTGTGCTTGACGCCAGTCGCCCACCAAACCACCCAGGTGAGGTTTTCAATTTTTTGGAGGGGTGGCAACTCAGACACTACAACCTACAAGACAGGCCCACACCCCGGGACAGCCATGTGCCACCACAGAGGCCTGTACCTACCTTTCCACAATGGCCACCTAACAGGGACCTACCATTTTTCCCCACACCGGCCCAGAGGATCCACCCTCAAGGGTTGCCGGAGGCCATTCATGGGGCCCTTGACCTCTTGCAGGACCAGGGTGATGGTGTCACTTTACTGGCAAGGCCGGAGGATGCGGCAACCTACCAGCAGCTGTAGACCCCTTTTTTTTTTTTTTTTTATTTTGTGTTCATGTGCATTGCACAATTTCATTGTTATTATTTCTTATATTTTCCTGTTTACAAAGTTGTACCAAAAAAAAAAAAAAAAAAAAAAAAATTCTGACATTTTTACCATTATGGCGGAATAATACCCAGTTTACAAAAACTGCTTTGTGTCTGTCTTTTTTCAGGGAAAGGATGTGTAGGTTGTTTTGTGGGTGGGCTTAAAGTCATCATCATTATAATTATTATTTATTTATATAGCACCGATAGGTTCCATGGCGCTTTACATGAGGATAAGGTACACAAGGAGAAGTACAATAAACATAGACAATAAGGTCATAGAGGTACAACAGGAGAGGACCCTGTACGCGTGGGCTCACATTCAACGAGGGGTGGGTGGGGATACAATAGGGTGGGGAAGGTGTCGGTCGTGGGGCGTGTAGCGGGGTGTCATGGCAGGTTGTAGGCCTGTCGGAAGAGGTGAGTCTTTAGGTGTTTCTTGAAGGTTCCCAGGGTAGGCGAGTGAGTGATGAGGTGGGGCAGCGAGTTACAGAGCATGGTTGATGCCCGGGAGAAATCCTGTATGCGGTTGTGGGAAGAGGAGATGAGGGGGGAGTGTCGGAGAAGTTCTTTGGATGAACGCAGGTAGCGTGAGGGATGGTATCGGGAGATCATGTCGGAGATGTATGGTGGGGATAGGTTGTGTAAGGCTTTGAATGTCATGATCAGTGTTTTAAAGTGAGCTCTCTGTGGGGCGGGGACCCAGTGAAGGGCTTGGCAGTGGGTGTAGACAGGTGAGTAGCGTGAGGACAGATGGATTAGTCGGGCAGCAGAGTTTAGTATACATTGGAGAGGTGCAAGAGAGTTGGCAGGGAGGCCTGTGCGAAGGAGGTTCCAGTAGTCAAGGCGTGAGATGATGAGGGCATTAATGAGTGTTTTAGCTGTGTCAGGGTTGAGTAACGAGCAAATTCTTGAAATATTTTTGAGTTGGAGTGACAGGGACTTGGTTAGGAACTAGAGGTGGGGCTTGAAGGAGAGGGATGAGTCAAGGATTACCCCGAGACATTTGGCGTGGAGGACAGGGGAGAGAGAGCATCATTAGCAAGTACTTTACGGACCGCATGGAGCATGAAGTCACCTTGGTTACTAAGTGTAAAATCATGACTCCACAGACAAATGTTGCTGACAAATAAACAGTGCCTGTGTTTGGGGGGTTACTTAATGCCTCGCTATGGCAACAAGACTAGGAACACACATGTGAGAGGCTGGGACATCTACCTGCTACACATCGCGTCTACGCGTTTTCTACAGAGCGTACAGTGGGACCTTTCTCCAGGCTCCAGCAGGATGATAGTCCAAGCAATGCCCACGATGCAAGCATAGGCTTGTTGCCTAAAAAAATTAGCTGAAGGGGCTTCATATACATTTTTTTCAGAAAGCAGGGTGCTTGGCCCATACAATAGAATTGCTTGTACTAGGAGCATAGTACATGCAATGCCCACGATGGAGGCATAGGCTTGGTGCCTGGAAAAATTAGCCCAAGGGGCTGTTTTGCATTTTGGGTATAAATGCAGGCCTAAGGGCCATGTTCAGCTTGTTAGGCTGGGTGTTTCCAAAAATTAGCCCAAGGGGCTGTTTGGCATTTTTAGTGTAAATGCAGGCCTAAGGGCCATGATAAGCCTCTTAGGCTGGGTGTTTCCAAAAATTAGCCCAAGGGGCTGTTTTGCATTTTGGGTATAAATGCAGGCCTAATGGCCATGTTCAGCTTGTTAGGCTGGGTGTTTCCAAAAATTAGCCCAAGGGGCTGTTTGGCATTTTTAGTGTAAATGCAGGCCTAAGGGCCATGATAAGCCTCTTAGGCTGGGTGTTTCCAAAAATTAGCCCAAGGGGCTGTTTGGCATTTTGGGTATAAATGCAGGCCTAAGGGCCATGTTCAGCTTGTTAGGCTGGGTGTTTCCAAAAATTAGCCCAAGGGGCTGTTTGGCATTTTGGGTAAAATGCAGGCCTAAGGGCCATGTTCAGCTTGTTAGGCTGGGTGTTTCCAAAAATTAGCCCAAGGGGCTGTTTGGCATTTTGTATAAATGCAGGCCTAAGGGCCATGTCAGCTTGTTAGGCTGGGTGTTTCCAAAAATTAGCCCAAGGGGCTGTTTGCATTTTGGGTTAAATGCAGGCCTAAGGCCATGTTCAGCTTGTTAGGCTGGGTGTTTCCAAAAATTAGCCCAAGGGGCTGTTTGGCATTTTTAGTGTAAATGCAGGCCTAAGGGCCATGATAAGCCTCTTAGGCTGGGTGTTTCCAAAAATTAGCCCAAGGGGCTGTTTGGCATTTTGGGTATAAATGCAGGCCTAAGGGCCATGTTCAGCTTGTTAGGCTGGGTGTTTCCAAAAATTAGCCCAAGGGGCTGTTTGGCATTTTGGTATAAATGCAGGCCTAAGGGCCATGTTCAGCTTGTTAGGCTGGGTGTTTCAAAAAATTAGCCCAAGGGGCTGTTTGCATTTTTGGTAAAATGCAGGCCTAAGGGCCATGATCAGCTTGTTAGGCTGGGTGTTTCCAAAAATTAGCCCAAGGGGCTGTTTGGCATTTTTGGTGTAAATGCAGGCCTAAGGGCCATGATCAGCTTGTTAAGCTGGGTGTTTCCAAAAATTAGCCCAAGGGGCTGTTTTGCATTTTTAGTGTAAATGCAGGCCTAAGGGCCATGATCAGCTTGTTAGGCTGGGTGTTTCCAAAAATTAGCCCAAGGGGCTGTTAAATGTTTGCTAACAGAAAATAAAGGTTGATTCCTTGTGAAAAGGTGTTGTGATGGTTAATGAAACCGAAGTTAAGGTGTAGTGTTGGTTTAAGATGAAGCAGCCTCATTACCAGGTTGCAGGAACATGGTTACGCAAATCGTTACTGGTCTTGGACATACTGCTTGTACCAAAAAGACACAATATAATACAATGATTAATTATATCATATTGATGTTGAACGTGGCACTTCAGCTCTGAGTACTGTCGTCTTCAGGGCTCAAGAAGTCTTGTGAAATCCAGTTCCTATTAAACTTAATTAGAGTAAGCCTGTCTGCATTCTCTGGAGTAAGACGTGTCCTGGTATCAGTTATGATACCCCCAGCGGCACTGAAAACCCGCTCTGATGTCACACTAGCTGCAGGCATGCCAGCACCTCCAAGGCATACAACGAGAGCTCGGTCCAAGTGTGGAGCTTGGAGACCCAGTAATTAAACGGGACTGCGTCATCAGTCAGGAAGCAGGTACTGTCACTTAAGTATTCTTGTACCATGTTGGTAAGTTTCTGTCTCCGAGAGATGGTTACTGGAGCAACATGGCGCTGCAGGTTCGATGGCTTATTGAACATAGCCCACTTTGCGGACATCTTTCCAGCATCTCTTCTGGACAGCGTGGATGATTGTGCCCCGACCAAAGGCTGCTGTTGCACAGAGTTGCTAACTATGGGCAGAGTGTTGTCTGACGGTGATATTCGAAGCATATTTTCCACAAGAACACTCTTGAAATAGTCAATTGTCAAGCCACGTGGTGACTGAAACAGCAGCGAGGTGAATTTATCTTTATAACGTGGGTCCAGAAAGGTGGCCAACCAGTAGAGGTCGTTGTGCAATATGTTAATCACTCGTGGGTCTTCTAGCAGACAAGTCAACATGAAGTCAGCCATGTGTCCTAAGCTGCATAGAGTCATGTCTTCAGTGTCCTCAGAACGATGTTCAATACCCATTGTATCCGCAAAGTCTGTCTCCGCCTCCTCCTCTCCAGGCCACCCATGGTGGACAGACACAAAGCTGGGGTTCTGAGTACCATCTGGGTTGACATCGGCACCAACAAAAAATGAATCCTCTTCATCGTCTTGCTCCTGTTCCTCCTCAGGAGCCATTGTTGCCTGGTCATACTGGCTTTGCTGGCTAGGTACTGCGCTGTTTAAATCTGGCTCCATAGCCATCTGCTGGGCTCTATCTAATGCTTCATTTTTCTGATTAATGAGGGACTCTTTCAGCAGACACAGCATGGGTATAGTGACACTGATGATGGACTGATCACCGCTCACCAGTTTTGTGCAGTAGTCAAAATTATCAAGAACCTCAGATGTGTCAGCGATCCACACCCACTCCATTGTACTAATATGTCGTGGCTGACTGCCGGTCTGACGGGCATGTTGCAACTGATACTCGGATATTGCCCTCTGCTGCTCATTGATCCTCGATAACATATGGAATGTAGAGTTCCATCGTGTCGGCATGTCACAAATGAGTCTGTGGTTGGGCAAATTCAATTGCTTTTGAAGCAATGAAAGTTTTCCAACCGCTGTTGACGAATGACGAAAATGTGCACAAAGTCGACGCACCTTCTCCAGTAGGTCACATAGCTCTGGGTATGTACGCAGGAATTTCTGCACTACCAGATTCAGCACGTGAGCCATGCAAGGCACGTGCACAAGGTTTCCGAGCTTTAGTGCAGCCACTAGGTTACGACCATTGTCGCTCACCACGAGACCGGTCTGGAGTTGGAGTGGGGATAGCCACTCATCTGTCTGTTCCTTCAGACCTTTCAACAGCTCTACTGCAGTGTGCGGTGTGTGACCTAAACAGATCAGCTTCAGCAGAGCCTGTTGGCGTCTTGCTGAAGCACTGCAGCAAACCTCCCAACTTGGCCGTGATGTTGAGGGCAATTGAGGATTGGTCGAGGAAGCGGAAGATGGGGTAGTGGACATATAGGATGATGCAGAGACCCTGAATGAGGTTGTGCCAGCTATCCGTGGCGTGGGTAGGATGTTTGATGTAACACTAACATCGTTTGGCACACTCTCCACAACGTTGATCCAATGCGCGGTGAGCGAGATGTACCGGCCCTGTCCTGAACTGCTTGTCCACGTGTCCGTAGTAAGGTGTACTTTCCCGGTTACAGCGTTGGTGAGGGCACGCTTGAGGTTGTTAATGACATGCTCATGTAACGCGGGGACGGCACAACGTGAAAAGTAGTGGCGGCTTGGAACCGAGTAGCGTGGTACTGCCACAGCCAAAAGCTCACGGAAAGAGTCTGTACCCACAAGCCTAAACGGCAACATCTCGACTGCTAACAACTTAGCTATCTGGGCATTTATTTTTTTGGCTAATGGGTGGGAAGAGTGGTATTTCTGCTTCCTTTCGTACAGCTGTGTCACTGATAACTGTAACGATGTTGCTGACCGAGAACTGTCTGCACTCGTGTTCAGTCTCTCTGCAACCGCTGCTTGTGATGAGTACATATGAGCTGGACCAGCTTCAGCAACACTTGATTGTGACGGACGTATCTGAGTTACCGTCGCAGTCTTTGGGTCAGATGACACTGTTGTGGAAGGCTGCACTTTTGACCACTGAATAGGGTGCTGACCAGCCATGTGCTTCCGCATACTGCTGGTGCTCTGGTTTCCTTTCCCGTGGCCTCTGCTGAGCCTTGCATGGCAGATGGTACAGATGACCACATTTTCTTGAGAAGGCCCATCTTTAAAAAATTTCCACACAGTGGCTGACCGACCTCTAGGCTTGACTGTACTCCCTGAGGGATTACTGAGGCCCACATTTGAGACATTTTGTCCAACAGTTGACAAATTTTGAGCCACAGTGGACACATTTTGGGCAACAGTGGTGACTCTTTGAGTTCTGGTGGGAGGAGTCGGCCTTGCTGCCTTTGTTGGTGGGACATACACACTTTCTTCCTCCGTGCTGCTCTGCTGGCTCTGCATCGCAACATTCCACGTGGGATCAGTTGTCTCATCATCAACCCCTTCCTCTTCTAAATCTTCCCGATAACAAGATAGATTTTGCTCCCCAGATGACAAGTGTGTCACTGTCTCATCATCATCATCCTCCAACTCCTGAGACGGTCTAAGACTTTGCTGAAAGACACGTTCATGTGGCCGGGGTGTCTCTAAAACTTGTCCATGAATGGACAATTCTTCATCAAGTATCTCATCTACTACGGAGTCTGGCAAACCGGATTCATGTAAAGGATTATATGTACCAAATAAGTCATCTGAGTGACCCATGTCTGTGTCAACATTTTCATGGGGCTGCTGTTGGTCTGAGGAACTGTGAAGAGGTTGTGGATTAGATGACCCAGCATGGTATGTACCAACAGTAGATACAGTGCTCAAGGAACCTTGAGTGCTGCAAGAACCTGTTGTTGAGGTCTTGTCTGCCAGCCAAGACGTTAGATGCTGTTCGTCTTCCGGCCTCAATACTCGTTTACTTTCCTGACGGGGAAAGTTAGACAGGAGGAACGATCGATCAATCCTCGTCTGTCTGCCCGAACTGGTGGATAGTTGGCCACGACTACCAATGCCTGTACCTCGTCCCTGTCCCTTAGCAAGACTTTTTTTGGGATTTGGTTTTTTGTGTGACATTTTGTAATTTCTGGTGGCTTTCTGGGGGCTTGTAAAACAAGTAGCAGGTACTATTTCGTGAAAGGTACACACTAGAGGCTAAGATATTTTTAGAGAGATGGAAGGTACCGTGCGAGCTGCAGGCAGGACACCGTACAGCTACGCACTGGCACAGGAAAAAATTGTTTAGTACGCAGAACCAGGCACACTTAGGCTGCGGTGCTGGCTGCGTGCAAGTTTACAAGTACCGTGCGAGCTGCAGGCAGGACACCGTACAGCTACGCACTGGCACAGGAAAAAATTGTTTAGTACGCAGAACCAGGCACACTTAGGCTGCGGTGCTGGCTGCGTGCAAGTTTACAAGTACCGTGCGAGCTGCAGGCAGGACACCGTACAGCTACGCACTGGCACAGGAAAAAATTGTTTAGTACGCAGAACCAGGCACACTTAGGCTGCGGTGCTGGCTGCGTGCAAGTTTACAAGTACCGTGCGAGCTGCAGGCAGGACACCGTACAGCTACGCACTGGCACAGGAAAAAATTGTTTAGTACGCACAACCAGGCACACTTAGGCTGCGGTGCTGGCTGCGTGCAAGTTTACAAGTACCGTGCGAGCTGCAGGCAGGACACCGTACAGCTACGCACTGGCACAGGAAAAAATTGTTTAGTACGCAGAACCAGGCACACTTAGGCTGCGGTGCTGGCTGCGTGCAAGTTTACAAGTACCGTGCGAGCTGCAGGCAGGACACCGTACAGCTACGCACTGGCAAAGGAAAAAATTGTTTAGTACGCAGAACCAGGCACACTTAGGCTGCGGTGCTGGCTGCGTGCAAGTTTACAAGTACCGTGCGAGCTGCAGGCAGGACACCGTACAGCTACGCACTGGCACAGGAAAAAATTGTTTAGTACGCAGAACCAGGCACACTTAGGCTGCGGTGCTGGCTGCGTGCAAGTTTACAAGTACCGTGCGAGCTGCAGGCAGGACACCGTACAGCTACGCACTGGCACAGGAAAAAATTGTTTAGTACGCAGAACCAGGCACACTTAGGCTGCGGTGCTGGCTGCGTGCAAGTTTACAAGTACCGTGCGAGCTGCAGGCAGGACACCGTACAGCTACGCACTGGCACAGGAAAAAATTGTTTAGTACGCACAACCAGGCACACTTAGGCTGCGGTGCTGGCTGCGTGCAAGTTTACAAGTACCGTGCGAGCTGCAGGCAGGACACCGTACAGCTACGCACTGGCACAGGAAAAAATTGTTTAGTACGCAGAACCAGGCACACTTAGGCTGCGGTGCTGGCTGCGTGCAAGTTTACAAGTACCGTGCGAGCTGCAGGCAGGACACCGTACAGCAACGCACTGGCACAGGAAATTTTTTGTGGAAAAATGGCACCAAAATTATTTGGTAGACTAGGGCCAAAAATAAGAAAAAGCTTAGGATTACAGCTCTGCGGAAAGCTGGGTGAACTAAGCTCTGAGGATGGTGCTGGATTCACTGTAAGGCTGCTCCTATCTCCCTTCCTTACAGTCCTGTACAGCAATCCTCCGTCCTGGTAGTTCTGAAAAGAACTTTTGGGTTATGTGTGAGGAATCTTGACTTCTACACTGCGTCCTGTTAGTTTCTGAAAAGAACTTTTGGGTTATATGTGACTCCTACACTGCCTAACTGTCCCTAGATCTGCTCCAAGTCTCCCTGCACTAGGTCAGCTCTTCTCAGCAATGTGCCCAAAATGGCGGGGGCAAGCCTTATATACTGCCTTGCCTGTCATAGATGACATAGGCATCACGATGGACAGCAGCCAATCATAGTCCTGACACAACCAAAGCTGCTATGCCATTACTGACTATGATTGGCTATCTTCACAAGTTTTCTGACCTAACACGCAATGCTGACTAGTAACATAAAAGATTCTGGATTCGCGAGTCCCGAATAGAGAATACAGGACTCGGAATCGCAGACTCGCTAGGATTCGGACTCGTAGACTCGCTCAGACTCGCTGCTGTTTGGGGAGATTCAAGCTATATAGCGATGTGATAGAGCGAGTCTAGCGAGTCTAGCGAGTGAGAGAAAGTAAACTATGACAAAACTAAGATTGCCATTCACTTGCATTGGACTCGTTACTGAGCGAGTATTCGCTAAAAGACTCGCCGATTACCGAGTCCAGCGAGTCCCTTAAGAATCGCCGAGTAACGAGTCCTAGCGAGTAGACTCGCTCATCCCTATTTATGCTGTGAGATCTTGCTACTGTCCCCAAAAGCAAATGCTTCTTAGAGAGAATGAACCATATTACTGTGCCATATGGAGCACAATATGGTTTTTCAGTGTGGAAGAGACCATCTCTATGACGTATGTATGGTTACCTTAATAAATAATTTCCAGCTTCAATAGACAACATAACAGTGCAAGGTTAGTTCAATAATACTATTACTTATTGTTACCTCAGCGTATTTCATTCTCAAGTGGTACAACAGATGTTCACAGATATTTCTTGTATTACAAATGCCCATTTTAGCCTCTAGAAGATTAATTATCTTAAAAATATACATCCAATGTAAAAAACAAAAAACAGTCAGTAGGAAGGCAAATATGCTCATATAAGCACAAAAATGTTGAGAATTCTCTGCGATGATTTGTAATTATAAATGAGGCACAGACATTTAATCATGCATGAAAGTCAACTAAAATGTCTTCATAAAATGTTTCTTCTATATGAGATATATAATATAACCTTGTCAATAACCATTTACCGTATATACTCGTGTATAAGCCGACCCCCCTACTTTTGCCCCCAAAACCTGGGAAAATCTATTGACTCGCGTATAAGCCGAGGGTGGACCCCAGCACAGGTATACAGCCCCCAGCAGTGGTATACAGGCCCCAGCAGTATGATATACAGCAGGCCCCAGTGGTATATACAGCAGCCCCAGTGGTATTGCAGCCCCTATATACAGCAGCCCCAGTGGTATTGCAGCCCCAGTGGTGTATACAGCAGCCCCTATATACAGCAGCCCCAGTGGTATTGCAGCCCCAGTGGTATTGCAGCCCCTATATACAGCAGCCCCAGTGGTATTGCAGCCCCAGTGGTATTGCAGCCCCTATATACAGCAGCCCCAGTGGTATTGCAGCCCCAGTGGTGTATACAGCAGCCCCTATATACAGCAGCCCCAGTGGTATTGCAGCCCCAGTGGTGTTGCAGCCCCTATATACAGCAGGCACCAGTGGTATTGCAGCCCCAGTGGTATTGCAGCCCCTATATACAGCAGCCCCAGTGGTATTGCAGCCCCTATATACAGCAGCCCCAGTGGTATTGCAGCCCCAGTGGTATTGCAGCCCCTATATACAGCAGCCCCAGTGGTATTGCAGCCCCAGTGGTATTGCAGCCCCTATATACAGCAGCCCCAGTGGTATTGCAGCCCCACTGGTGTATACAGCAGCCCCTATATACAGCAGCCCCAGTGGTAGTATACAGGCAGCCCCAGTAATGCAGGGCCCCCCCCTCATGCTCCGGTCACCTGTAAAGCAAATTATACTTATCATTGTCCCGCTGCCGTCCGCGCCCGCATCTGCAGACATCCCGATCCTCCATCTTCATGCGTCTTCTTCCTGTTTCCTGTGCTCGTCGCCGGTAATGACGTCATTGGCTGCGACGCGCACAGAAACAGGAAGAAGACGGATGAAGATGGAGGATCGCGATGTCGGCAGCGGCGGGCGCGGACGGCAGCGGGACAATGATAAGTATAATTTGCTTTACAGGTGACCGAAGCATGAGGGGGGGGGGCCCTGCATTACTGGGGATGCGGGGGCTGCTTTATACCGCTGTATACAGCAGCCCCCGCACTGACTCGCGTATAAGCCGAGGGGGGTACTTTTCAGCCCAATTTTTGGGCTGAAAAACTCGGCTTATACGCGAGTATATACGGTAATGCTGCAAATATGATGGTGAAGTTTTCTAGTAACAATCGTACCTACTCCAAAGTGGTATCAGTAAAGATGTCCACTCCACTCAAGCTGGCAATAAAGCCCTCATACAGCCCTTCGGGTGCATCTCAATGAATTAGACTATCATCAAAAAGTTAATTTTTTTTAGTAATTCAATACAAAAAGTGAACACATATATTATGTAGAGTCATTACAAACAGAGTGATCTATTTCAAGTGTTTATTTCTGTAAATGTTGATGATTATGGCTTACAGCCAATGAAAACCCAAAGGTCGTTATCTCAGAAAATTAAAGTAGGGAGGATGAAGGATTAAAAACCGTGCTTCCGTATTCCACAAGACATCAAAGGGTGAATGTAATATTGATTTATTAGCCAATGCATTTCAGGGTTTCCTGAAACGTCCTGAACATGGCACTATGATATTGATTTGTCCTGAGAAAATGCTTGACTTTAATTAAATTTTTGATGGAACCCTTGAAATTGTTCCAGAAAATGAAGTTTTTCTCTCACAAAATTATTGCAATTTCACGTGTTTTATCATACATATGTTGAGTTTGTGTGAATTGGAACAACACAGACAAAAACTGAGAAAAAGTCAAATTGGACATAGTTTTGCACAAAACCCCCAAAATGAGCATCTTTCCAAATGTGCGGATAAATAACTTTGTGTCAAGCATGTGAAAACTCACCTGTGGCAAGTAACAAATGTGGACAATAGGAAAATAACAGCTGAAATCAGATAAAAAGGGACAAATTTGACTCAATCTATGCATTGTGTATCTATGTGCACCACATTTAGCATGGAGAACAGAATGAGGAGAAGAGAACTGTGTACTTGAGTGTCAAAATTGTTGAAAAATATCAACAATCTCAAGTTTACAGGTCCATCTCTGGAGATCTTGATGTTCTTTTGTCTACAGTGCACAACATAATCACAAAGTTTACAACTGAACGCACTGTAGCGAATTTCAATGGATGTGAACAGCAGAGAAATATTTATGTAAGATTGCAACATAGGATAGTCCGAACGGTGGATAACCAAGCCCAATCAAGTTCCAAAAACATTCAAGCTGTCCTACAGGCTCAGGGTGCATCAGTGTCAGCTCAAACTATCTGTTGACATTTGAATGAAACTTTATGGCAGAAGACCAAAGAGGACCTGACTTATGACACAGCGATACAATAAAGCTAGACTGCAGTCTGCAAAAATGTACATGAGTGATCCAGAATCCTTTTGGAAAAGTGTCTTGTGGACAGAGAAGACCAGAATTGAGTTTTTTGGTAAAGCACATCATTCTACTGTTTACCGAAAACAGAATAAGGCTGGGGTCACACTTGATTGTGGACCCACGTTTCCAAGAATCGCTAATACTGGACAGCATTAACGGCAAGCGCTGCCTGGAAACGTGGGTCCGTAGCAAACCTGTCTTTATCTTAGTAGCAGCTGCACACGGAGCTCCAGGAGGTGCGCTTTTCCTCAGTGCACAGGAAACGCTACCTGCAGCGTTTTCCTGTGCGCTGCTGAAAAGCGGCCATCCAGCAACTCTGTGTGCGGCTGCTACTAAGGTAAACACAGGGTTGCTACAGGACAGGGAGGGGATAAACCTCCAAGAATTTCTAGGGTGGTAGATGAGCAGTTGCACTCCCCCTGAAGACACCAATCATATTTATGCAATGTTTGTATTACAGCAATGTTTTCCTATGTTAGCAATTGATAATTTCCCTGTAGGATGTAGTACTAACCATCGGTCACAAGAGGTCACTGTCTTTCTTTTTACTCTTATATAGACTCTTGTTAAAGGACTGGATTGATTTGTCAACCAGGGAGAGAGAGGAGTCTTTGGGATCAATATGGGTCAGTTCCTTTTTCAAGGTTAGTGAGAGGTACACCCAAGAAGAGAAGACAAGTGCTGAGTGTGTGTGGCAAGTACAATGGAGCAAGTTACAGTAGAAATCATTAGTACTGACAGAGACCTCCAATTCAAGTAACAGAGTGACACCTGTTCAGAAGACACTTTTGTGGAACTGAGTCCAGTGTTGACCAGCCAAAAGGGGGACCAGATGTCACCTATAACAACTATGTATGTGCCTCTGTATTATACAGAAGCAATGTAAAAGTGTATTTCTTGCAATGCTTTGTACCCGTTCTTGTCCTTCAGTAAGGAGAACTTTGCTTTTTTCAACTTGACTAGATTCTTTAACCTGCAAGCAAATCTCAGAGTGCAACCAGCCTGAATGTGAAGGTATTTGCACTAGCCACACACTCAGAATCACCAAATTTCTATAGCATGCAGGGGTGTTAAAGAGGAGCTCACCTATGGCTACCACTCTGAGGCTAGCTAAAGATGTAATATCTAATGGAGATAAATAATCCTATTCTTATTGACATCAGAGGGAACAAGTGATCTCCATACAGAACAGATACCACTATACCAAGACTAATATACCAGTAATAATACATGCAGGGACAAATACCCGGCACTGAGACCAGACCTTATTAACACCACCTAGAGACTGAGTAATACCACATACAAATCACAAATACCACCACACCATGAGAAAAACACATATTATCACCACATAGTGACTGAATAAGATCACATACAAGAAACAAATACCACCACCCAATGACTAGACCACATATTGCAGCCAAATATTAAATGATTAATACCATGTAGAAGAGAAACATATTGCCATATCATGACCAGATGAAATAATAACAAGATATTGTGACCAAAGTACTACAAAAATGTTTATAAATAAAAAAAAAACACAATTCTAACACCAGTAATATTACCACTGGTGACATTATACACAGGAGATTTGTAGATAGTATATAGTGTAAGTATACAGGCAAAACAGTGATCACCATTGACATTATACACACAAACTCTGTATATAGTGTATAGTATAAGTTTACAGGTAATACAGCAACTTATTAGAGACATATCTATTTAAAGCCCTGTTCTTCCTCACCCAGGGTAGACCACTATGATTTCTTTGAGCCAGGACTTGTCTCTGTAGAGTATCACACATACAGTACATCTATAGTAAATCACTTTTACAGAACATTCCACACTTTTCCCTGACTTTTATACTGCACCAGATGAAGAAAAAAGTAACCTAGTGGCAACTTGAATAGCAACAGGACCTCACATTCCTCACATGTCAAAAGTAAAATATTACAGCAGTAACAATTGTTCCCTACAGTACTTATGTACTTGCCACCATAAACTATTGATCTATATTCAGCATTCTGTTCAGTGTTTTAGCTATGAGTAGGCTCTAGAGCTTGAACAGTGATCTTTAGGATCTGCTAGTGACTGACCTAGAGTGAACCCCAGGCCAAGTAATGCAGTGTGGAGGTGGTGTGTTGAGGACCAGACAGCGGGCAAGAAATAACAGAAGAGGAAAGACAGGTGAACAGTGAGTGAGTGAGTTGCCGATCCTAAACTATTCAGCAATATGGTCGCTGCAGCTGGCCAGTATGTTAGTGAATTTGTGCAGAGAGGAACACAAAAAAAAAATCAGTATTTTCCGGGACACCCTATATGCACAGCGGGAAAACAGCTGATTTTGGCAGCAGAATCTACTGCCGGTCAAGTATTTATACTGCTGATACCTTTGCTGAAGAAATTAAGAATTATGTAGCCGACATGGATTCCTGGTGACATATGAAAAATGTAATTTAGGTAGAAAATCTTACCCACAAGTTCTAAATACCAGCTCTGTCAGCATACACCAAATACTACTGACATACTCAACGACAAATTGGTAGCATTATTTTAAGTGGCTTCCCAGTGACTTCTGAAAAATGCCAGCTAGCTAGAAAATTTTACCCAAACACACTTCCCTTGGAAAAGGGAAATTCTAAATACCAGCTCTGTCAGTGTATGCCCAATATTGCTCAACTATGCAGACACGAGTTGTTTTCTGTGTATCTCATTCAGTGTTCAAAAGCCTTGAGTTAAGGGATGGGAAATGGAAGTGGTGTGTGATGATGGGGCCCACCGTGGCCATGTGATCAGGTTGTGGATTGGATGGCAGACAATGCCTCCAGTCTGTTTACAAGCAGCATCACCTAATCTTCCTCATGGTTCAATCTTACAAGCCAAGAGGCTGGGCCACACAATCGTAAACCGGGTCAACCTTCATCCTTCCATCATAAATCCCAGAAGACATGTGACCCCCACATTTAGACACTCAGAGGAGCTCTTTACATACCTTCTATTTATATTCTATTTATATTTATATTCAATTCATACCTTCTCTTTACATACTTTCATACCTTTTATGCCTTCTGGCATGAGGGACATGGGGGAGGTGGTTTGCAGTGATGCATAAATATTTGAGTACCCACAGCCAAAAGAAAGCCACAGTGGGGTTAGCAATTACTGTCTCAAAAGGTGGAGGAGGATGATGAGACACAGTTGCCATCATGTCAGCCTAACACCTCAACTAAGGAAGACCAGATTGAGGAATTGGAAGATGAGGTGGGGGACAATGAATCCACTGATCCAAGCTGATTTTTTCTGAAAGTAACTCAGACATAAGGACAGTAATTTTCAGTATCTTCCATACTAAGCTGAACAAAAGCAAAACCACTGCTAAGTTGAGCACCACCAGCATGCTCTAGCACATGGTAGCTAATTACCTTAGTAAGTGGTTAGAACGCCTAAGTAAAAAACCTGTATCTGAGGGTGAAACCACTGCCACTTCCCCCGTGCTTTGTCATTCCCAATATGCTGTCCAGGAAGTAGGCACTGATGCCTCCTACCCACAACCTATGATTGCACATACACAACAAACATCAGCAACCACGTCCACTTCATTGTCCCAGTGCAGCATTTAGTTAACCCTCTGACCTCATGTGACTATTTCTCCTGATGTGTCATCCATGTGTTAAACAAGCACATGTCCAAGAATATTACCTGTGGAGGTGGAGGTAATGACCATGAAACTAGAGGGATGACTCTCCGAAATTTCTGGCAGAGGGGGCCAACTCAGGGCCCTCTCAAATGTATGGTAGAGGGCCAACCGTTAACCCTCTGAAATGTGCAGTGTAAGTTAGGGCCACCTGATGGCTCTCCAAAAATTCAGGATGAAGACCATCTGATGCCCCTCCCAAATTGATTTGACTGCCAAGCATGAGTGTGTACGCCATTGCTGCAGTGTGCAGTTTATCAGTTAAGGATATTAGTTTAAGCTGAGCCTATTGTTTCTTCAATGTTGCACTGCTGCAGTGCTTCCAGCTTGGTACTGATAGGAAGGGTAATTTAGACTTGGATGATAGGATTTCTGGTAGAGAGGTACCTGTGGGCCCTCCAAAATGTAAAGTAAAGGGCCACCTGACAGCCCTCCCAAAACTGACGTTGAGGAACACCTGCTGGCCTTCTGAAAATTCCAATTGATAGACACATGACGACTTTGTGGATATAGTGGTGGTGGAGGAAGGGGAGGAGGAGGGCAAAGGCCGGAATACCAACGGGCATGTTGTAGCTGGTATTGTAAAGTGCTGGGGAATATGTTTTACCCTATCTAAATAAAAATTATGTACTGTATGACGGAGAGACTGCTCAAATGAAAGAGGAGAAATAAAGGCAAAAATGATACATGTGAACATATGCTAAATGCCTTATGTACAAGTGATTATGGAGGAAAACATGTTTCTTAACATTTTTCTATGGAAAATACAATTTAGATTTGGTTTGGTAGGTCTACTTGTTGCTGCGTAAAAGTGGCATAATACTGTAACTACATTATTCCCAGAAAGCAGCTGTAAGGCTTCGTTCACACATTTGCGTATTTTGCTGCGCTTTTTTGCGCGCTTTCACACACTGCGCTTTCTTTACTCCAGAAAGCGCAGTGATGTCACAGAGGGGAGGAAAAATCCTGCTTCCTCCTCCCCTCTGTGACAGCCCCATTAGATTTCACAGTGTATTAATATACACTGTGACATCTAAATTAAACAGAGGCAAATGTATGTAAAATAAAAAAGAATGAATACTTCACCTGTCCGACGCCTTCTCCCGCTGTCCGGTGCCTTCTCCCGTTGTCCAGTCTCCGGTTCTAAGTGAGAGGTGTACTGACAGGACCTGTGGTGACGTCAGAGGGGGGCGTTCCCGGGGCGTTCCCAGCGCTGATTGGCTGTTTGCGGTCATGTGATATGTATCACATGACCGCAAGTGCCCGGGAACGCCCCTCTGACATCACCACAGGTCCTGTCAGTACACCTCTCACTTAGAACCGGAGACCAGACAGCGGGAGAAGGCACCGGACACCGGGAAAAGGCGTCGGAGGGTAAGTATAAATTCTTTTTTATTTTTCATTCACTTGCTTTTGTGTAATTTAGATTTCACAGTGTATATTAATACACTGTGAAATCTAATGGGCGGCCACAGCTGTCACAGAGGGGAGGAGGAAGCAGGATTCTTCCTCCCCTCTGGGAGAATACGCAGAAGTAGCTGCGTAAACAATTGACATATCAATTGTTTACGGAGCTGGGCTTTCTCCCGGAAAACGCACTGCGTATTTTTGCGCAATGTCTGCACTGCAAAGTGAATTTCACATTCACTTTGCTGGCAGACAAAAGGCACATTGGGTATTTTGAAAAGCGCGCGTAAAAAAGCGCAGCAAAATACGCAATGTGTTAATGCAGCCTAAGTCAGAAATGCATACAGGCGTATTCTCCAGGCTGTTTTCCATTAATTGCAGCATTTTCAAAGTCCTCCTTGCTCGGTCCAGCAGAAAAATATTCGAGTTTCTTATTGATTTGCATTGGATCTGTTTTTCGATACGAAGACACGAATATTAAAAAAATATTCATCACGAATAATACAAACCCGAATGTTTCACTATTCGCTCATCACTTTTATCATCTAACTATTTCTGTAGTAGGTGAATCAGATGTAATTTGTTTATCTTGATATGTAATGCATAATATATCAATATGCTCAACATCTGTACTAAGAAGTTACCAAAAGTAGTGATGGGCGAATCTACTCGCTAGGACTCGGCGAGTAGTAAGGGACTCGCAGGACTCGCTACTCGGCGAGTTTCCCAGCGAGGACTCGCAAAGTAGCGAGTCCAATGCAAGTAAATGGGAATCCTAGTTTTACTAGCGAGACTCGCTATATCACATCGCTATGTAGCTTGAATCTCCCCCAAATCGTTTAGAGAATGGCACCGCTTCACGGATACCCGCTGTAAGTAGCGATTCCGAGCGAGTCGTAGCGACTCCTAGCAAATCCTAGCGAGTCTACGAATCCGAGTCCTGTATTCTGTATTCGGGACTCGCGAATACAGAATCTGTTATGTTCCGACAAATCTTCCGAGACAGCCTAGCGTGTTAGGTCAGACAAACTTGTGAAGATGGACAAGGATGTTAGCCAATCTTATTCAGTAATGCCACAGCCCTCTTCTTGTGGCATTACTATGATTGGCTTCTGTCCATCGTGATGGCTATGTCATCGATGACAGGCAAGGCTGTATATAAGCCTTGCCACCGCCATTTTGAGCACATTTCTCTGAAGATCTGAGCTAGAACAGGGTGAGGTAGATTCTGGAGCAGATCATAGGGATTGTCAGTGAGTGTAGGGAACTTCAAGATTCCTTATATTAACCCCAAACAGCTCTTGTGAGAGCTAGCAGGAGGACAGAGGAGTACTGTGTACTGTGACACTGTAGGCAGGCAGGGAAGCAGGGAGCTGCAGCCTTTACAGTGTTCACAGGAGCGACCTCACAGCTTCGCTTACTCACTCAGCTGTTCTAATAGCTGAAGTGAGAGGCTTAGCTGAGGTACTATTTACAATTTTTTGCCAGCTGATAGATTTTGGGTCCAAAAAACCCCTTCAGCGTTATTTTGTCTGTGGCAGAACAGTGCGTTGCTGCTCTCCTAGCTGCAAATAGCACGTACGCCACCTACTTCTGCGACTAATTGTGCGCACTTAATAATTTTTTCAGGGAATAGTGTGCTGCTTCACTGCCAAGTGTTAGCACACACTTAACCCGCCAGTAAGTGACGCCTGCAGCAACACCAAACTCCATCTCGGTGGCTGTGCGCACTTTCTAATTTTTTAAGGGACTAGTGTGCTGCTTCACTGCCAAGTGTTAGCACACACTTAACCCGCCAGTAAGTGACGCCTGCAGCAACACCAAACTCCATCTCGGTGGCTGTGCGCACTTTCTAATTTTTTCAGGGAATAGTGTAGTGCTTCACTGGAAAGTGTTAGCACACACTTAACCCGCCAGTAAGTGACGCCTGCAGCAACACCAAACTCCATCTCGGTGGCTGTGCGCACTTTCTAATTTTTTCAGGGAATAGTGTAGTGCTTCACTGGAAAGTGTTAGCACACACTTAACCCGCCAGTAAGTGACGCCTGCAGCAACACCAAACTCCATCTCGGTGGCTGTGCGCACTTTCTAATTTTTTCAGGGAATAGTGTAGTGCTTCACTGTCAAGTGTTAGCACACACTTAACCCGCCAGTAAGTGACGCCTGCAGCAACACCAAACTCCATCTCGGTGGCTGTGCGCACTTTCTAATTTTTTCAGGGAATAGTGTAGTGCTTCACTGCCAAGTGTTAGCACACACTTAACCCGCCAGTAAGTGACGCCTACAGCAACACCAAACTCCATCTCGGTGGCTGTGCGCACTTTCTAATTTTTTCAGGGAATAGTGTAGTGCTTCACTGCCAAGTGGTAGCACACACTTAACCCGCCAGTAAGTGACGCCTGCAGCAACACCAAACTCCATCTCGGTGGCTGTGCGCACTTTCTAATTTTTTCAGGGAATAGTGTAGTGCTTCACTGCCAAGTGTTAGCACACACTTAACCCGCCAGTAAGTGACGCCTACAGCAACACCAAACTCCATCTCGGTGGCTGTGCGCACTTTCTAATTTTTTAAGGGACTAGTGTGCTGCTTCACTGCCAAGTGTTAGCACACACTTAACCCGCCAGTAAGTGACGCCTGCAGCAACACCAAACTCCATCTCGGTGGCTGTGCGCACTTTCTAATTTTTTCAGGGAATAGTGTAGTGCTTCACTGTCAAGTGTTAGCACACACTTAACCCGCCAGTAAGTGACGCCTGCAGCAACACCAAACTCCATCTCGGTGGCTGTGCGCACTTTCTAATTTTTTCAGGGAATAGTGTAGTGCTTCACTGCCAAGTGGTAGCACACACTTAACCCGCCAGTAAGTGACGCCTGCAGCAACACCAAACTCCATCTCGGTGGCTGTGCGCACTTTCTAATTTTTTCAGGGAATAGTGTAGTGCTTCACTGCCAAGTGTTAGCACACACTTAACCCGCCAGTAAGTGACGCCTACAGCAACACCAAACTCCATCTCGGTGGCTGTGCGCACTTTCTAATTTTTTAAGGGACTAGTGTAGTGCTTCACTGTCAAGTGTTAGCACACACTTAACCCGCCAGTAAGTGACGCCTACAGCAACACCAAACTCCATCTCGGTGGCTGTGCGCACTTTCTAATTTTTTCAGGGAATAGTGTGGTGCTTCACTGTCAAGTGTTAGCACACACTTAACCCGCCAGTAAGTGACGCCTGCAGCAACACCAAACTCCATCTCGGTGGCTGTGCGCACTTTCTAATTTTTTCAGGGAATAGTGTAGTGCTTCACTGCCAAGTGTTAGCACACACTTAACCCGCCAGTAAGTGACGCCTACAGCAACACCAAACTCCATCTCGGTGGCTGTGCGCACTTTCTAATTTTTTCAGGGAATAGTGTAGTGCTTCACTGCCAAGTGGTAGCACACACTTAACCCGCCAGTAAGTGACGCCTGCAGCAACACCAAACTCCATCTCGGTGGCTGTGCGCACTTTCTAATTTTTCAGGGAATAGTGTAGTGCTTCAAAGCCAAGTGTTAGCACACACTTAACCCGCCAGTAAGTGACGCCTACAGCAACACCAAACTCCATCTCGGTGGCTGTGCGCACTTTCTAATTTTTTAAGGGACTAGTGTGCTGCTTCACTGCCAAGTGTTAGCACACACTTAACCCGCCAGTAAGTGACGCCTGCAGCAACACCAAACTCCATCTCGGTGGCTGTGCGCACTTTCTAATTTTTTCAGGCAATAGTGTAGTGCTTCACTGTCAAGTGTTAGCACACACTTAACCCGCCAGTAAGTGACGCCTGCAGCAACACCAAACTCCATCTCGGTGGCTGTGCGCACTTTCTAATTTTTTCAGGGAATAGTGTAGTGCTTCACTGCCAAGTGGTAGCACACACTTAACCCGCCAGTAAGTGACGCCTGCAGCAACACCAAACTCCATCTCGGTGGCTGTGCGCACTTTCTAATTTTTTCAGGGAATAGTGTAGTGCTTCACTGCCAAGTGTTAGCACACACTTAACCCGCCAGTAAGTGACGCCTACAGCAACACCAAACTCCATCTCGGTGGCTGTGCGCACTTTCTAATTTTTTAAGGGACTAGTGTGCTGCTTCACTGCCAAGTGTTAGCACACACTTAACCCGCCAGTAAGTGACGCCTGCAGCAACACCAAACTCCATCTCGGTGGCTGTGCGCACTTTCTAATTTTTTCAGGGAATAGTGTAGTGCTTCACTGTCAAGTGTTAGCACACACTTAACCCGCCAGTAAGTGACGCCTGCAGCAACACCAAACTCCATCTCGGTGGCTGTGCGCACTTTCTAATTTTTTCAGGGAATAGTGTAGTGCTTCACTGCCAAGTGTTAGCACACACTTAACCCGCCAGTAAGTGACGCCTACAGCAACACCAAACTCCATCTCGGTGGCTGTGCGCACTTTCTAATTTTTTCAGGGAATAGTGTAGTGCTTCACTGCCAAGTGTTAGCACACACTTAACCCGCCAGTAAGTGACGCCTGCATCAACACCTAACTCCATCTCGGTGGCTGTGCATTTGTCAACAATGTCCCAAAAACACCAAATTCCCAAAAACCAGTCTGCAAAGGGACAGGGACGAGGTCGGGGCCCTAGCAGTCGTGAACAACAAGGCACTGGTAGAAGTAGACAGACAAGGATTGATCGATCCACCTTCCTGCTGTCTAAATTTCCCAGTACTCAACCGAAACGTGTCTTGAGGCCGGAAGATCAAGACCAAATAACATCTTGGATGGCTGACAAGACCTCAACCACGGGTTCTGGCAGCACACAATCATCCTTGACACCATATTCAAGTGCCGCTACTGACAACGCGGGGTCATCTAATCCACAAAATCTTCCTATTTCCTCAAGCCATCGCCAGACGGAGGAAAATTTAGACCGTGAACTTGGGCATTCGGAAGATTTATTTGGTTCTTATCAGCCATTCAGACAACCGGACCTTTCTTTGTCACTGCCTGAACAGATACTTGAACCAGACGTACATTCCATCTATGGACAAAGTTTGGATTCACCTCGTCCTGATGAACAACAAAGCCATAGACCGTCTCAGGAGGTGGAGGATGATGATGATGATGAGACACACATCTCATCTGGCCAGCCTGACCAGTCACGTTATCCAGATGACTTTGAGGAGGAGGGGGTGGATGATGAGACCACTGATCCAACCTGGACACTTGACATGCAGAGCCAACAGAGCAGCCAGGAGGAGGAAAGTGGTTATGTACCACCGCCTAAAGCACCCAGGCTTACTCCTTTATCCCGAATCCAAGCTGTGACAACAGTAGCCCAAATTGTGTCAACTGTTGCACAAACTGTACCAACTGTTGCACCAACTTTAAGAACAGTTGGCCAAAATGTGTCTACAGTTTGTGTTGGCCAGACTCATCCTTCAGTTCCTACACCACAACCTAAAGGACGAACATCCATTGTCTGGAAATTTTTCAAAGATAGCCCATCAGTACCAAATGTGGTTATATGTAACATCTGCTATGCCAGGCTGAGCAGAGGCCAGGGCAAAGTAAACTTGAGCACCAGCAGTATGCGAAAACACATGACTCTTAAGCACCCAAGTCAGTGGTTGGCCCATCAGGGTTCGACATCAGGGCCTTCTGACCTCAACACCGTTATGCCACTTCAGAATCGTCCTTCACCATCTACTGTTCATGCAGCAGCTCCTACTCATACGATCTCACCACAAGCTGCGTTAGACCAGAGATATGACAGTAGTCAAGTGACTTGTGAGTCTGCGCCAATTGTCCAGTTGTCTGTTCCACAGCTGTATGAGAGGCAGCGGAAGCACCCATCCACACACCCTTTTTCTCGACAAATGACAGCGCAAATTTCTAAGCTGTTAGCTGTAGAAATGCTGCCATTTAGGCTTGTTGATACTGAGGCTTTTAGGGAGTTGTTGGCTGTGGCAGCACCACGATACACTGTCCCCAGTCGCAATTTTTTTTCACGTACTGCCATACCCGCGCTACATCTGCACGTGGTTAACAACTTGAAGCGTGCACTGACAAATGCTGTGAGCGGAAAAGTTCACCTGACAACTGATACCTGGACAAGTACTTGTGGACAGGGCAGATACATATCCCTGACAGCTCACTGGATCAACCTTGTCGAGAGTGTCCCAAAGTGTAATAGTGGAATATCTGCGATCCTACCAACTCCACGAATAGCGGGCACAGCATCATTCCGGGTGTCCGCGTCCTCATATACTTCTACAACACAATGTGCGTCTTCTACGTCCTTGACCACTGCTGATTTGTCCGCCACATCACGTCAAAGTTGGGAGCTTTGCAGTGCTGCATCAGCCAGGCGACAACAGGCTCTTCTTAAGCTCATCTGTCTAGGTGACACACCTCACACTGCAAACGAGCTGTGGAAAGGTGTTAAACAACAGACAGATGAGTGGCTGGCCCCACTGCAACTACAAGCAGGTCTTGTTGTCAGTGATAACGGACGAAACCTTGTTGCAGCAATAAAGCTCGGTAAACTTCAACACGTGCCTTGCATGGCTCACGTACTGAATCTTGTAGTTCAGAAATTCTTGAAAAATTACCCAGAGTTATCTGATCTACTAGAGAAGGTGCGTAGAAATTGCGGACATTTCCGACATTCATCAACGGCACTTGCAAATCTATCTGCCCTTCAACAGCAATTTAATTTGCCCAAACACAGATTAATTTGCGACATGCCCACACGATGGACTTCTACATTCCATATGTTGGCTAGGTTCAATGAGCAGCAGAGGGCTATAGCGGAATATCAGCTGCAACATGCCCGTCACCCAGGAAGTAATACAAGACACATTGGTACGATGGAGTGGGTCTGGATCGCTGACCTTTGCGAGGTTCTAGAGAACTTCGATTACTGCACAAAACTGGTCAGCGGTGATGAGTCCATTATTAGTCTCACCATCCCCATGCTGTGTTTGCTTAAAGATTCTCTCCTGAATCTTAAAACAGAATCATTGAGGGCACAGCAGAGGGCTATGGATCCACATTTTAACATCCAGGATCAGAGCCAGCAAAGCCAATTTCAGCCGGCAACATTGGCTGCAGAACAAAACAGTGATGAGGAAGATGAAGACGATTTATTTCTCCATGGTACTGAGGTGCACCCTGATGGAACTCCCAACCCCAGTTTTATGTCGGTACAGCATGGGTGGGCTGAAGAGCAGGAGGCGGAGACCGATTTTGAGACCATGATGCCTATTGTTCATCAGTCTGGTGACACAGAAGACATGAGTCTTTGTAGCCTAGCACACATGTCTGACTTCATGTCTCAATGTCTGTCCCAGGATCCACGCGTCATTAACATCTATGACAGCGACCTCTACTGGTTGTCAACATTCCTTGACCCACGCTACAAAGACAAGTTTCCATCGCTGCTGTTGCAGTCACCAAGGGGCTTAACGATGGATTATTTCAAAAGTGTGGTGGTTGACAATTTAATGTCAATTTCACCATCTGACTCCGCTATACCACGAACAAGCAGCTCTTTGCCACAGCAGCCTTTGGTTCGAACACAAACTGCCACATTGTCAAGAAGAGGTGGTGGTAAGATGTCCACCAACTGGGCGATGTTCAACAGACCTTCCAATCTGCAACGGATTGTGCCTACGGTCCCCTTGTCTAGGAGACAAACATTGTCAAACATGTTGAACGAGTATGTGTGTGACACTACCAGCTTCTTAACCGACCCCTCTGTACCCTTTAATTACTGGGTTTCCAAGCTTCACGCTTGGACTGAGCTGTCTTTGTATGCCTTGGAGTTGCTGGCCTGCCCAGCTGCTAGTGTGACATCAGAGCGTGTTTTTAGTGCCGCTGGGGGAATTGTCACTGATAGAAGGTCACGGCTGACTACAGAAAATGCCGACAGACTCACTCTCATTAAGTTTAACAAGGACTGGATATCATCAAAGTTCTTAACCCCTTCAGACGAGAGTACCCAAACCTAGAGGACATTTTCAAATTTGTTACGTTTGGCTCAGTGCGGTTTAAACATTATGTCCTCTTCTGACACAAAGGATAAACAATGTCCCTCTGCTAAGAAGATTGGATAAATAATGTTCCTGCTACACTTGCTGCATGACAACAAAACTACACAATCAGTGTCAGTAATGTTACTTTAATAATGCACCTTGATGTCCGCGCTGCTGCCAGAGAGGAAAATACACCAACGACACTGGGACGTCTGAGTACTGGTAGTAGAGGTTTATTTCCAACGCGTTTCGGAGCCACGTACCGAGCTCCTTCCTCAGGGAACATCCTGAGGAAGGAGCTCGGTACGTGGCTCCGAAACGCGTTGGAAATAAACCTCTACTACCAGTACTCAGACGTCCCAGTGTCGTTGGTGTATTTTCCTCTCTGGCAGCAGCGCGGACATCAAGG
>JARQOC010000002.1:214544724-214874471 GCA_033576535.1 Allobates femoralis | reverse complement strand
CTAAGCCCCGCCGCACCTAAGCCCCTACCCTCTAAGCCCCGCCGCATCTAAGCCCCTAAGTCCGCCGCACCTAAGCCCCACTGCACCTAAGCCCCTATCCCCTAAGCCCCGCCGCCTCCTAAGCTCCCGCCGCTTTCCCCCGCCGCTGTCGCTAACACCTAAGGCCCTACACCCGAAGCCCCCGCCGTCCCCTAACCTAACGCCCCCGTCGATCACTTACATGCCTTCTTAGTCATCTGATCGTCCGTCCGATCCACAAGTCCTCCCTCCGGCCAGGCGTCCTCTTCCTCCGGCCCCGCCGGTCTTCTCTCTTCTTTCCGCCATCTCCAGCTCTTCGTCCGGCCCCCGGCTTCTTCTGTCTTCTTTCCGCCAACTTCCAGCTCCGACGTCCTCTTCACTTCTCATTAAGATAGAATTGACTAAAAATCCGCCATTCTATCTCTATGAGATGTGAGGCCCTCTTCTGATTGGTCGCTGTCTACTGCCCTCAGCCAATCAGAAGAGCACCTCATTTCCCATTGACATACATTAGCGGTGTGTCGGCGATTTTATGCCCGCCCACCTGGTTCTATTTGTCGGCCCTAAAATCGCGGACACACCGCTAATGCATGTCTATGGGCAGTCAGCCCGATTTCTGATTGGTCGCTCTCTGCTGACTCCGACCAATCACAATTCGACCTCACTGCCCATAGACATACATTAGCGGTGTGTCCGCGATTTTGGGGCCGACAAATAGAACCAGGGGCCCGGCCGTTAATTCGCCGACACACCGCTAATGTATGTCAACTAATAAATTTAATAATAAAAAAAATAATAAAAAAATAATTAAAAAATAATAAAAAAATAAATAAAAAATAATAAAAAAATAAATCAAAAATAATAATAAAAAAATACAAATATGCTAATAATATGAGCCCTTTGAGCGGACCTGAAGGAGAACTCAGGCTCACTTAAAATAACAAATAATAAATTAATTTAATAATAAAAAAAAAATAATTAAAAAATAATAAAAAAATAAATAAAAAATTATACATAATAACATAAAAAATAAGAATAAAAAAAAAAAATGCTAATAATAATGATATTACTGCTAATAATAATGCTATTAATGCTAATAATTATGCTATTAATGCTAATAATAATGCTATTAATGCTAATAATTATGCTATTAATGCTAATATTTATGTTATTAATGCTAATAATTATGGTATTAATGGTAATAATAATGCTATTAATACAAATAATATTGCTATTAATTCTATTATTAATGCTATTAATGCTAATAATTATGCTATTAATGCTAATATTGCTAATATTTATGCTATTAATGGTAATAATAATGCTATTAATGCAAATAATATTGCTATTAATGCTATTATTAATGCTATTAATGCTAATAATTATGCTATTAATGGTAATAACAATGCTACGAATGCAAATCATATTGCTATTAATGCTATTATTAATGCTATTAATGTTAATAATTATGCTATTAATGCTAATACTTATGCTATTAATGGTAATAATGCTATTAATGCAAATAATATTGCTATTAATTCTATTATTAATGCTATTAATGCTAATAATTATGCTATTAATGCTAATATTTATGCTATTAATAGTAATAATAATGCTATTAATGCAAATAATATTGATATTAATGCTAATAATTATGCTATTAATGCTAATATTTA
Organism: Allobates femoralis; assembly: GCA_033576535.1. Taxonomy (NCBI): domain Eukaryota; kingdom Metazoa; phylum Chordata; class Amphibia; order Anura; family Aromobatidae; genus Allobates; species Allobates femoralis. Next base: position 214,872,777 of record JARQOC010000002.1, on the reverse strand, counting down.
TGCTATTAATGCTAATAATTATGCTATTAATGCTAATATTTATGCTATTAATGCTAATAATTATGCTATTAATGGTAATAATTATGCTATTAATGGTAATAAGAATGCTATGAATGCAAATAATATTGCTATTAATGCTATTATTAATGCTATTAATGTTAATAATTATGCTATTAATGCTAATAATTATGCTATTAATGGTAATAATAATGCTATTAATGCAAATAATATTGCTATTAATTCTATTATTAATGCTATTAATGCTAATAATTATGCTATTAATGCTAATATTTATGCTATTAATGGTAATAATAATGCTATTAATGCAAATAATATTGATATTAATGCTAATAATTATGCTATTAATGCTAATATTTATGCTATTAATGCTAATATTTATGCTTTTAATGGTAATAATAATGCTATTAATGCAAATAATAATGATATTAATGCTAATAATTATGCTATTAATGCTAATATTTATGCTATTAATGCTAATAATTATGCTATTAATGCTAATATTTATGCTAAAAATGTATTATTAATTCTATTAATGCAAATAATATTGCTATTAATACTATTATTAATGCTATTAATGCTAATAATTATGCTATTAATGCTAATAATTATGCTATTATTGGTAATAAGAATGCTATGAATGCAAATAATATTGCTATTAATGCTATTATTAATGCTATTAATGTTAATAATTATGCTATTCATGCTATTAATAATGCTATTAATGCTATTAATAATGCTATTAATGCTATTAATGTTATTAATAATGCTATTAATGCTATTAATAATACTATTAATGCTATTAATTCTATTAATAATGCTATTAATGCTATTAATTGTATTATTAATGATATTAATGCTATTAATAATACTATTAATGCTATTAATGCTAATATTAATGCTATTAATTGTATTATTAATGCTATTAATGCTATTAATAATGCTATTAATGCTATTAATAATACTATTAATGCAATTAATGCTAATATTAATGCTATTAATTGTATTATTAATGCTATTAATGCTATTAATAATGCTATTAATGCTAATAATAATGCTATTACTGCTAATAATAATGCTATTAATGCATAATAGTTATGCTATTAATGCTAATATTAATGCTAATAATGCTAATAATAATCATATTAACGCTATTAATAAAGCAATTAAGGCTAATAATCATGCTATTTATGCTATTCAAAATGCTATTAATGCTAATAATATTGCTATTAATGCTATTAATAATGCTATTAATGCTATTAATTAATACTATTAATGCTATTAATGCTATTAATAATGCTATTAATGCTATTAATGCTATTAATAATGCTATTAATGCTATTAATGCTATTAATAATACTATTAATGCTATTAATTCTATAATAATGCTATTAATGCTATTAACAATGCTATTAATGCTATTATTTGTATTATTAATGCTATTAATAATGCTATTAATGCTATTAATAATACTATTAATGCTATTAATGCTAATATTAATGCTATTAATTGTATTATTAATGCTATTAATGCTATTATTAATGCTAATATTAATGCTATTACTGCTATTAATACTGCTATTACTGCTAATAATAATGCAATTGCTAATATTATTGCTATTGATGATGCGATTATTATTTAAAAATCTTTAATAAAAAAAAAAAATATTCTAGACACCCGATGCATTTGCATCGGGCTCACAGCTAGTTAGAAATAAAACACAACAATGTAAGTGACACCATCTTTATTAAAGAAAAGAACTCCCCTCCCGACATAGTCCAGGCCCAATGATCCCGCGACGTACAATCTGGATCCAATTTCATCTGATCATCAATATCAGGTTACATAGTAACATAGTTTTTAAGGTTGAAGGAAGACTTTAAGTCCATCTAGTTCAACCCATAGCCTAACATGTTGATCGAGAGGAAGGCAAAAAAAAAACATGTGGCAACACTAAGCTCCACATTGGGGAAAAAAATTCCTTCCTGACTCCAGATACGGCAATCAGACTAGTTCCCTGGATCAACGCCATATCAAAGAATCTAGTATATATAACTGGTAATATTATAGCTTTCAAGAAAGGCATCCAGGCCCTTCTTAAATGTTAGTAGTGACTCACTCATTACAACATCATGTGGCAGAGAGTTCCATAGTCTCACTGCTCTTACAGTAAAGAATCCGCGTCTGTGAATATGATTAAACCTTCTTTCCTCCAGACGTAGAGGATGCCCCCTTGTCCCCATCTCAGGCCTAAGAGTAAAGAGATCATTAGAAAGGTCTCTGTACTGTCCCCTCATATATTTATACATTATTATAAGATCACCCTTAAGCCTTCGTTTTTCCAAGCTAAATAACCCCAAGTTTAATAACCTGTCTTGGTATTGCAGAACCCTTAGTCCTCTAATGACTTTTGTCGCTCTTCTCTGGACACGCTCTAGTTCAGCTATGTCTTTCTTATACACCGGAGACCAGAATTGTACACAGTATTCTAAGTGTGGTCGCACTAGTGACTTGTATAGAGGTAAAATTATGTTCTCCTCATGAGCATCTATGCCTTATTTAATGCATCCCATTATTTTATTTGCCTTTGCAGCAGCTGTCTGACATTGGCCACTAAATGTGAGTTTGTCATCTACCCATACACCCAGGTCTTTTTCAGTGACAGTTTTGCCCAGTGTTTTACAATTAAGCACATAATTATACCTTTTGTTTCCTCTGCCCAATTGCATGACTTTACATTTATCTCCATTAAAGCTCATTTGCCATTTAGCAGCCAAGCTTCTAGTTTACATAAATCCTCCTGTAATATAAAATTGTCCTCCTCTGTATTGATTACCCTGCAGCGTTTAGTGCCATCTGCAAATATTGAGACTCTACTCTGTATGCCCCCTACAAGGTCATTAATAAATATATTAAATAGAAGCGGGCCCAACACTGACCCTGTGGTACCCCACTGTTAACTGTGAACCATTCTGAGTGTGTTCCATTAATACCCACCCTTTGTTTCCTATCACTAAGCCAGTTCTTTACCCACTTACACATATTTTCCCCTATCCCCATTGCCCTCATTTTATTTATCAACCTTTTGTGTGGCACCGTATCAAAAGCTTTTGAAAAGTCCATATACACCACATCCACTGCATTTCTTTGGTCCAGTCCAGAACTTACTTCTTCATAGAAGCTTATCAGATTAGTTTGACAGAAACTGTCCCTCGTAAAACCATGTTGATAATGGGTCATAAGGTTATTTTTCTTCAGATACTCCAGTATAGCATCTCTTAGAAAACCCTCTAGGATTTTACCCACAGTAGAGGTTAAGCTTACTGGCCTATAATTTCCAAGTTCAGTTTTTGTCCCCTTTTTGAATATTGGCACCACATTTGCTATATGCCAGTCCTGTGGTACAGACCCTGTTATTATGGAATCTTTAAATATTAAAAATAATGGTCTATCTATGGCAGTACTTAATTCCTGCAGCACTCTGGGGTGTATCCCATCTGGGTCCGGGGATTTGTCAATTTTAGTGATGTTTAGACGATGCCGTACATCCTGTTGGGTTAAGCAGGTGACATTTAATTGAGAATTTTTGTTATCACTGATCATATTGTCTGTCATGGGATTTTCATGTGTAAATACTGTTGAAAAAAAGTCATTTAGCATATTGGCTTTTTTCTCATCCTCATCCACCATTTCACCCAGATTATTTTTAAAGGGGCCAACACTAGTGATGGGCGAATCCTAAATTACTCGGAATCGCTTGACTCTAGCGAGTCCGAGCACAGGACTCGCTACTCGTTGCGAGTCTAGCGAGTCCAATGTTAATGAATGGGGAAGCGAGTAATAGCGAGTAGTGTGAGATTTACAAATCACAGATGTGTCTCGGAAGCTTCAGCCTGAAGCAATCCTAGTTTGTCATTTATTTGCATTGGACTCGTTTACTTTGCAAGTAATCGCTGGCTGGGAAACTCGCACAGATAAGAGTCCTGTCTGCTCTGTGTGCTGGCTGCCGCAGCTCCAGGGTCCTAGAGCCCGCCTGCTGCCTGATGTAGCAGAGCTGAGATTGTTCTCAGTCTGCTCATTCCCTGTGCATAGACATCTATATCTATGCACAGGGATGAGCAGAGAGGACATCGCGTTTTGGACTGCGTCGGACGGAAGAGGATTTTTTTAATTAAAGATGGAGTCCCTAATGGCTTTTTTTTTTATTTCTAATAAAAAAATTTCTCTGTGTTGTGCTTTTTTTAAAACAATTTAATAGAAATTCATGGCGGTCATGTCTAATATTGGCGTGACCGCCATAAATTTCGGGCTTAGGGCCAGCTGATAATACAAAGCTGGCCCTAACCTCATTATTACCCAGCGTGCCACCGCCACCAGGGCCGCTGGAAGAGCGGGGTTCAGCGCCAGAGGATGGCGCTTCAATGAACGCGCCATCTTCTGGGGTGGCTGCGGGCTGCAATTTGCAGCGGGGGGTGCCCAGAAAGCTTGGGCATCCCTGCGCTGAGGATTCCAGCCCCCAGCTGCTTAGCTGTACCTGGCTAGACATAGAAATTGCGCGGAGCCCCACTCATTTTTTTTAAATTATTTCATGAAATTCTGAGATTCTGACTCTGACTCTGAGACTCTGAGACTCTGACTCTGAGACTCTGACTCTGAGACTCTGAGACTCTGAGACTCTGAGACTCTGACTCTGAGACTCTGACTCTGAGACTCTGACTCTGAGACTCTGAGACTCTGACTCTGAGACTCTGACTCTGAGACTCTGACTCTGAAATTCATGAAATAATAAAAAAAAAATGCTTGGGTCTCCGCGCAATTTCTATGTCTAGCCAGGTACAGCTAAGCAGCTGGGGGCTGGAATCCGCAGCGCAGGGATGCCCAAGCTTTCTGGGCACCCCCCGCTGCAAATTGCAGCCCGCAGCCGCCCCAGAAGATGGCGTGTTCATTGAAGCGCCATCCTCTGGTGCTGAACCCCGCTCTTCCAGCGGCCCTGGTGGCGGTGGTACGCTGGGTAATAAAGGGGTTAGGGCCAGCTTTGTATTATCAGCTGGCCCTAAGCCCGAAATTTATGGCGGTCACGCCAATATTAGACATGACCGCCATGAATTTCTATTAAATTGTTTTAAAAAAAGCACAACACAGAGAAATTTTTTTATTAGAAATAAAAAAAAAAGCCATTAGGGACTCCATCTTTAATTAAAAAAATCCTCTTCCGTCCGACGCAGTCCAAAACGCGATGTCCTCTCTGCTCATCCCTGTGCATAGATATAGATGTCTATGCACAGGGAATGAGCAGACTGAGAACAATCTCAGCTCTGCTACATCAGGCAGCAGGCGGGCTCTAGGACCCTGGAGCTGCGGCAGCCAGCACACAGAGCAGACAGGACTCTTATCTGTGCGAGTTTCCCAGCCAGCGATTGCTGGTGCTGAACCCCGCTCTTCCAGCGGCCCTGGTGGCGGTGGTACGCTGGGTAATAAAGGGGTTAATACCAGCTTTGCTATACAAGCTGGTATTAAGCCCAAGATTCTTAATGTCAGGCCACGTTTGACCCAGCCACTAAGAATCTCCAATAAAGGGTTAAAAAAACACAACACAGAGAAAAAATTTTATTTGAAATTAAAAACAAAGCCATTAGGGACTCCATCTTTAATTAGTCCAAAACGCGATGTCCTCTCTGCTACATCCCCTGTGCATAGATATAGATGTCTATGCACAGGGAATGAGCAGACTGAGAACAATCTCAGCTCTGCTACATCATGTCTGTGAGCAGGCGGGCTCTAGGACCTTGGAGCTGCACAGAGAAGACAGCTGGACTCGGTTCGCAAAGAAACAGCAGTTACTTTGCGAGTTTCCCTGCTATCACTGGCACAGTAGCCGAGTCTAATGCAAACAATGGCAATCCTAGTTTTGTCAGCGTTTGCCATTGATTTGCATTGGACTCGTGCGAGTAAACGCTGGGAAACTCGCAGAGTACAGAGTCCTGCGAGTCCCTTACTACTCGCCGAGTAACGAGTCCTAGCGAGTAGATTCGCCCATGCCTAGCCAACACCATCATTTTTTAGTTTCTTACTATTTATGTAGTTAAAAAATATTTTGGGATTATTTTTACTTTCTCTGGCAATGAGTCTCTCTGTCTCAATCTTTGCTGCCCTGATTTGCTTTTTACAGATGTTATTTAATTTTCTGTATTTATTTAATGCTTCATCACTACCTACTTGCTTTAATTCCCTAAATGCTTTCTTTTTGTCACTTATTGCACCTCTTACAGCTTTATTTAGCCATAGTGGTTTCCTCCTATTTCTAGCATGCTTATTCCCATAGGGTATATATTGTGCACAGGTCCTATTCAGGATGCTTACAAACATCTCCCATTTGCTTTGAGTACTTTTATGTCTCAGGACATCGTCCCAATTTATTGCACTAAGATCATCTCTCAACCATTGGAAATTTGCCTTCCTGAAGTTTAGTGTCCTTGTAGCCCTCTACTACACATCTTAGTAATGGATACTTGAAAACTTATTATGTTATGATCACTATTACCCAAGTGACCTCCAACCCGTATATTTGATGTGCGGTCCGGCCTGTTGGTTAATTTTAGGTCCAGCAGTGCCCCCCCTTCTTGTTGGGTCCTGAACCAGTTGTGAAAGGTAATTGTCTCTCATAGTTTTCAAAAACTTATTACCTTTGCTGGAACTGCAGGTTTCTGATCCCCAATGTATTTCAGGGTAGTTGAAGTCCCCCATAATAATAACTTCTCCCTGAGTCGCTGCTTCATCTATTTGCTTTATGAGGCTATTCTCCTCCACTTCCATTATTGTTGGGGACTTATAACAAACCCCTATCAGTAATTTTTTATTTTTTCTCCCTCCCCTTATCTCCACCCACAGGGACTTTACATTTCCATTAGATTCACCTATATTATCACGCAGGATGGGTTTTAAGGATGATTTTACGTATAAACATACACCTCCTCCTCGCATATTTGTACGGTCATTTCTGAACAGACAATAGCCCTGTAAATTAACAGCCCAGTCATGGCTCTCGTCCAGCCAAGTCTCCGAAATCCCCACAATGCCATAATTATTTTCCAACAAAATCAATTCTAATTCCTCCATTTTGTTGGTGAGACTTCTGGCATTAGTGTACATGCACTTTATGCATCTCTCTTTACCTCTATTCCTTCCTACTATATTGACTGTTCTAACCCCACCCCCCATGCCACACCCAATTTTATTACTTGTGCCCAGGTTACTATTTACACTATCTTCCCCTCCTATACAATGAATACCCTCGCCCCCAATCCCTAGTTTAAACACTCCTCCAACCTTCTAGCCATTTTCTCCCCCAGCACAGCTGCACCCTCCCCATCGAGGTGCAGCCCATCCCTAGCATAGAACCTGTAGCCAACAGAGAAGTCGGCCCAGTTCTCCAGGAACCCAAGACCCTCCTTCCTACACCAATTCCTGAGCCACTTATTTATCTCCCTAATCTCCCGTTGCCTCTCTGGTGTGGCACATGGTACAGGCAGTATTTCAGAGAATGCTACCTTGGAGGTCCTTGCCTTAAGCTTGCAGCCTAATTCCCTGAAATCATCTTTAAGGACCTTCCACCTACCTCTAACTTTGTCATTTGTGCCAATGTGCACCATGACCGCTGGGTCCTCACCAGCCCCTCCCAGTAATCTGTCAACCCGATCAGCGATGTGCCAGACTCGAGCGCCAGGTAGGCAGCACACTGTTCGACGATCCCTGTCTTTGTAACAGATTGCCCTATCTATTCCCCTAATAATTGAGTCCCCCACTACCAGCATTTGTCTGGCCTGCCCTTCTCTCCTGTTTTCCCCCTTACTGGAGCAGACACTCCTGTGGCTTTCAGAGGTCATGCCCTGCTGCAGCAGTGCTGTACCTGAACTCACACCCCCCTCATCTGCCAACATAGCAAATTTATTGGGGTGTGCCAGATCAGGGCTAGCCTCCCTGGCACCCTTCCCTCTACCCCACCTTCTAACTGTCACCCAGCTAGCTACCTCACGGTCCTGCAGCTCCATACTACCATCCTCCCCCACATCTATCCCACTGAGCAGCTGTTCAGTGAGCAGCAGACTTCTTTCCATATTGTCTGTGGATCTCAGTGTTGTCAGTTGTACATTTAGATCCAGTATCTGGGCTTCCAAATGCACAACATACTCACATCTCACACAGCAGTATGCACCCTCGACCGGCTGTTCAAGGATTGCATACATGTGGCAAGATGTACAGCGGATGGCATTGTCAATTATGGAGTTCATTTCCTAATGGGGATTGCACCAGACAGAAATGATAAGTAAAAAGAAATGCAAAGTATTAATTAAATACAACCTGCAATTCAGTAAGTCCTCCCTTCCATACTCCCTGAATCCAAAGTCACTGAATCACAAGTCACACACTTACTTCCGGCCGCACTTACGCTCCGTCACACTAAGCTCGTGTCACACTCGCTAGGAAATCAGATTTAAATTTTTATTTTTTTTTCCTTAGCTGAAAATCAGCCTACAGCTCAGTCTACTTCCAAAGGACTGAAGCCCCAACAAGCTGCTACTCATAAACCCTTAATTATGCACCCCCACCCTTAATTAACCCCTTGTAAGTATAGCTACACCACAGCTACACCACAGGTTTTAAGTGCAAAGTAGTTAACATTTTAACTTACAGGTAGTAAAATAAGAGACTATAAACTTGTAGAGAGAAAAGAAAGTTAAGAAAGCCCAATAAAATTAAAAAGGTAAAAAAAAGTAGTCAGCAATTCACACAGGTATTTGTTGCAGGATTCCCAAACACCTCCTCACTGAATCACAAGTCACACACTTACGTCCGTCCGCACTTACGCTCCGTCACACTAAGCTCCTGTCACACTCGCTAGGAAATCAGGTTTAAATTTTTTTTTACCCCTTAGCAGAAAATCAGCCTACAGCTCAGTGTACTTCCAAAGGGAAGGTTAAAGGACCTGAATCAGCTGACACATTAGCTGATTGTTTGAAAATCAGCCGGTCAAACAATCACCTAATTCATCAGCTGATTCAGGTCCTTGAACCTGAAGGACCTGAATAAGCTGACACATCAGCTGATTGTAGCTGACTGGTAAAACAGTCAGCTGATTGTTTTACCAGCCGGTTTAAACGATCTGCTGATTCAGTCAGGTGACAGCATCAGCTGATTACCGGCAGGTCCTGGAGCCGAATGGACTTGTCTGCGGAGAGGTGAGTATGCTTGTTTTTGTTTTTTTTATTTCTACTGATGTTCACTTTTGATTTTGCTTTAGCAGCGAATGTAAAAGCAGTCAGAAGCTGCTGCACATACGCTGATAAAGCAAAACTATGTCATGTCACACGTGAACGTTAAGGATTTCTCATGCTCCCGTGTGACATCACTTCCTCTGCTTTCCCACTGGTGGTTAAAAATGCTGGCATGGCTCACAGGGCTCTCTCATCAGTGACATCGTACACCGCCAGGAATAGCAGCGAGCACAGCGCCGTACACAGCTCCATCTCTACTGCCCACGGGACGATCGCTGTCACCGCCAAGAGAGCTCTATGAGCAGTGCCAGCACTTTTTACCGCAAGCTATTTCAAACGATCAGCTGATCGTTTGAAATAGCCAACGGTATTTTTTAAACATCTGGCGGGCTCGCTTCCAACAGGGGGCAGGGGAGGCGAAAAGCGGATGACCAGGCTGGGAGCAGGCATCAGCTGATTGTTTAAAAAAGTCGGCGGCTTTTTACTGCATGCTTTTAAACAATCATGCATCCATTTCAGCCTTTTGCTCAGCCCCCATATCGCTTTGCAGGGTCCAGCAGCATAGTTCTTGCTACTGATAACGAGGAAACTCGCCGAGTAACGAGTAGCCCGAATACTGTACTATTCTGTGAGTACCGAATAGTAATGAATATACTTACTCATCCCTAATGACACCACACTAGTACATAAGTTGATGGTGAAGGAGCACACAGTATCTGAGGTAAAACATTCCTCTGAGTAAGGGTGCTTTCACATTAGCGTTCCCCTCCGCAGCGTTCTGCGGAGGGGAGCCGCAATGTGAGCGCAGCACCGCAAGTCCCTATCTTTATAATGGGAGCGCACGGTGCTGCGCTTGACTGCGCATGACCGTGCGCACCCATTCACTCCCATATGTGAACTGTGTGCAGGCGGATGCCTGCGCACAAATCACCCAGTCTCGTCCGCACCAGAAATGCAACATGTTGCATTTCTGGTGCGGACGAGACTGGGTGATTTGTGCGCAGGCATTTGCCTGCGCACAGATCACATATGGGAGTGAATGGGTGCGTACGGTCATGCGCAGTCAAGCGCAGCACCGTGCGCTCCCATTATAAAGATAGGGGCTTGCTGTGCTGTGCTCACATTGTGGCTCCCCTCCGCAGAACGCTGCGGAGGGGAACGCTAATGTGAAAGTAGCCTTAAATGGCAGTACACTAGCACATGAAGTGTGGAGTGAAATTGCTCAGTTTGTGTGAGCTAATATACCCTGTATTATGCTCCCTAAGGCTGTAGACATGCTTCTGACATCATTTTGAAGAACAGAAAGAGGGCTAAAATATAATTTTTTTCAACGCCCCTAACCATGCCAAGCCACATTCATTTGCAGGTGACAAACATTTAGCAGATGTCCAGGACTGTTAATTATTAATATTATTCCTCGGATTATTGCATTTTTCTGCATTTTCTATTTCTTTTCTGATTCATTAGATGCATTTTAATGCAGATGTGAAGCTGCCTTTTTAAGTGTTTTTTATGACTTTGATTCTGAATTTAAGAAAGTGATTGCAGTTTTTTACCTGCATTTTTTTATGTTCCACAAAAAAGCCTCTAGAGAGAAAAAAAACAACAAACTGCAGAGTTCAGTGGCGGCTTTGGATGCGCAGTCGGCACAGTTCTCATGAAATCACATTAATTTTGCTAGGACAGTTAGAGTTTGTCTAGTAACATAACATCATGTTGTTGTAGAATTATTACCTTTTATTGTTCTCCAGCAGATCCTCATTGCTGGCTCCAACTCTGATGTGGTTAATCAACAACTTCCTCCCCTGACTTCCTGTCTCTATTACTAGAAGTCCTATCATGCATTGCACTGGCCTGTGACTAGCCCAGGGTATGGGGACTCGGGTACCTGGGCCCTCTGCCCCGGTAGGGATGTAACTGGTGGCCTGCCCAGATCCGTGGCCTTTGTGGTCAACTAAAAATGGGTAATTGGAATGGGAATAAAAGTTTATAAGTTTATTGTGACGCCAGCTGTGGTATCTGGCGACTGCACCAGCGCTGCGTAGGGCCTCCAGGGATGATGGATGAGCAGCTAGGTGTTGAAGCTCCCCACACGCGGACCTGGATCCCTGGGGTGTTTGATTTTGAAGATGAGGAATGGAGCAGGGACTTTGCCGGGCTGTTGGATAACGGGACAGTCTCTGTGGATGGCAGGGGCGCGGGTAAGGAACTGACACACTCACTGCTGTTTGTTCTTTACCTTTTACTGGTGTCAATGCAGGTAAACGTCCAGAGCACTGCCGGGTGTTCAGGATGCACTTTTGGGTCTCCACAGCGAGTGGGTATAAGGCCTCCTTGTCTCTTTCCCCATGTGTGTGAAGCCCCTGCCCCATGTGTAACTTGGCTGGCCTCCTCTGCTCTCTCTCTCTCCACCTGTGCTGTTGTCAGGACACCCTCTATGGACTACTGCTGTTCCTCTCTCCGCAGTGCTTGGCTCCCTGGTATGTGACTGCGCAGATGCCCGGGAGACTGAAGTCTCCAAGGTGTACTGGTGTTCTCTACTGGGCCGGGTGCTCTCCAGTAGACTCGGACTCCGGTGTCCGGTGTGTTGTTTGGGTGAACCTAACACTGGCTCCTCGGTTCCCACTTTGTTCTTTCTGTTCTCCTCCCCTTTCCAACCACACTCTTGGGCCTTGCAGGACTACTCGACGGCTTTTGAGGGTAACTGGGTCAGGCCTAATGCAGCACCGACCACCAGTACGTCTTCACAGCTCTTGTTGCGTCTGCACACTCTAGCTAACTCTGCCCCCAGCACCAGTATTTATAAGGGATCTTGCCTAAGGGCAGCAAGTGGAGCTCCACCTACTGTGCCGGGGTGGAAGGTGTTGTTTGTATCCATGTACCCACTGTGGAAACCCATCTGTGCTGTAGGTGAGTCTGTGGTTACCTGTGTGAGCAGGGCGCCACACTTGTAATGCCATACCTATCACACCAAAACTCCACCCAAACCTATCCCTGCCATACATTTTTATTACATTTTCTGTGTATTTCATATAGAAAAATAATCAATCACACCATGTTTTTATGCACTTTACCAATCCCCATAAATAATTTGATAGGTGTCTTGTGCTGACTGTATAATTTCAGGGACGCTAAATATGTCCATGTTATTTGCTGATATGTGAAATTTATCATTTAAAAAAAAAAGCGTAAGAAATGACATTATTGTTTTTCATTATTATTTTAGTAATTTCATGGGATGAAAAAAATATTTTATTCTCCCTCTATAATACAAATACATAGGGATACAGTGCCGTGTACACACATTTATGTGCATAGCCTGCCTGTGGGTTCACAGATCAAATGCACAAAAATCTCATGCCTCCAATTCTAGAGCTTGTGGCTCTAGTGTGTACTACTGTAGGCTGTAATTACACTGAACTAAGGCTTTGTGAGTTTAAGTAAAGAGGAAACTCACATACCAAACCAAAAATTAATTTTGGTAATGTTTTTTTGTTAATTTTAGTAGTTTCATGAGAACAAAAAATCTGACTTTTTCTTTACTTCCAGTATAAAAGCAACATAGAAATGCACAATACATCCTATGTAACTGTGATCTGCTTGTAGGGATTCTGGCTTATCCACAGGTTAAGATAACCAAATTCTGCCACATTTGTCAGTGTGATCAGTAGCTCATTGGGTGTAGTTACAGCTTGCTGGCAGGGTGATGTAAGTTCAAGTCCTGGCTGAGGCTGATGAGCTTTGAAAATCCTATTTTAATTTATTCACCACTATTGAAATTTATTCACTGCACCCAAAGTAGGTGGGACAAAGTGCATTACAGCCGGAATGCTGGACTTAAACCCTCAGATCTGGATAGTCTCGCAGGATCTGGAACGGTTGGGAGGTATTGTGAAAGAGGAAGTTAAATATTTTTAAACTCATATCTCCCAACAGTAATAAGAAACTAGACACACAAATTCATGTTTTTAAAAGAATAAACACAAAGCCAAAACTAATCATTATAGATAATAAAAACTCCAGATGTTGAGGATCCCCTCTTCGTACAATAATACATCCCCTTCACCTAGTCCTCCAGCGAGTTTCAAACGTTTAGTAGACCCTGACATTGGTATATCTACCAAATCTACAAATAGCATTTTATCATCTGAATATTGGATTCTTTTTGCAGATATTAGTGCTTACCTTCCTTATGAGTAAATCTGTTGTAGCAGCTTATCTCCATGGAGAACACAAGGATCAATTACAAGAATTCAAACATTCCAATTCTTTTTCTCTAGAACATTTGTCAGGGAAGAGTCTATAATCCTTCATAAATATTAGACTGTTACCAGTCTGTCAATATCAATGTGTTCAGTCAACTTTAGTCTAATGCAGGAGTCTCAAACACACAGGGCTTCAAAGTGCAGCCCGCAGCACTGTGGACAACATAAGGAACCACTGTGCAGGGGGCCACCACGGTGTGCTGTGTAAGGGACTGTGATGGTGTGCTGTGTAAGGGGCCGCCGCGGTGGAGTGTGCTGGTGTGGCGCCCCGGTGACCAGGGTGGCCACAGGTAGGAACTGCAGCAAGGAAGGTGGAGACAGTGTGTGCACCAAACATCTTCAAAGCACACACCTACGAGACATAACACCCAATCCGGAGCCCGGGACTCTAGGCGGGCAAGGGGTGGTAGGGTTTAGAGGGAAGTGGGTGGAATGTAAATCAGGTGACAGAACCATTACAAAAGGGGAACACAAGGAGGAGCTAGTTAGTAGGACGGAGTAGGCTGAGAAGTAAAGACCAAGTATGCCAGTGGGTGCCGAGAAGCCAAGAACAGCAAAGTGACACTTTCCTGAGGGCTAGGGCTCCCTGGAGGCGCACAATCCTGCGAGACACCGTTTCCTGGAGATAAAGCCCGCTCCATAGCCTGCAGCCCAAGGGAAATGAAAGAGGGAGACCGGATCGGTGCCACCGGGTCTGAGGAGTACGGCAGCGTTGACCGACTACAGGTGGGACAGGGTTCCCTTGACGTACCAGGTAGTCACATGTGTCGGAGAGAGCCCGGTGATCCCTTGCAAGACAGGGACACCCAAGGCTAGGCTGGGACCAGAGTGTCGGCTCTGAGGGGGACCACAGCTATACGCCGGATCCCAGACAAACCAACCAGGGACTCTGATTCCAAGTCAGAGTTCCTACTACACGGGTTCGAGGCACAGCAGCGTATAGAACCTGGCTTGCCACCCACACACATATGGGGAAGTCAGATAAAGGGACCGAGCTGCCGCCATACAGCCCACAGGGAAGAACAGATGAGAGGAGAGCCGGAAAGGTTACAGAGAGAGTGAAGGGTCTCAGAGAGGGAGCCTGGCTGCAGAGGGTTCAGAGAGTAACCGGAGTTAACTGTGTGAAAGAACTAAACTGTGAACTGTTGAACTGTACCGTAAACTGGTTAAATTGCACTAAGAACTTGCAAGTAAAATCTGGAGAACTGTGCTTTAGTCTCCCGAGTGTGATTCCCTGTACACAGAACTTTATATTCCACCTTTACTCCCTGTCAGGAGCAGCCCCGAACTGCTGCGGGCTCATCTATCTTGCTGCAGCATCATCCATCCATCCTCCTGGCAGAAGTACGCTGCAGCGGTGGTCCCCTCACTGACTTCAACCCGTGGGTGGTGTCATGCCAAACCCCTGTAAATATTCCCTTTTCACTTGTGGGCTCGGGACACTGTCCAGACCAAGGACTGCCGTGATACCCCCTGTGATATCCCGGTCCGGTACCGAGTATCCTGTCCCAATGAGCTCCACACTGAGGGCTGCGGCTTTATTATCACTTCCTGTGGCCGCTACGACAAGCTCCAAACCTGCTTCCCTACATCAATGGAAGCTAGCGGGCCAATCAGATCACAGACTCGCAAGTGACGTCGGCCAATTAGACAACTCAAGTGACGTCATGCGCCGAAGTCACTTGCGGGTCTGTGATCTGCTTAGCCATTCAGCTTACATTGATGTAGCTCAGGGAAGGAGGCGCGGAGCTTGTAATAGCTGCCACAGGAAGTGATAAAAAAGCCGCAGCTCCCAGCACTATGCACCATGGCGGGCCCTTACACAGCGCACCATGGTGGTCCCTTACACAGCTCACCGTGGCGGCCCCCTGCACAGTGGATCCCGAAATCGTTAAGGAGTGCGTGAGAGTGTGAATGTGACTGTATGTATAAGAGTGTTTGTATATGTTATATATGTAAGAAGTGCTGCACAGCTAATACGTAGGAAATTATAGTTGACAGGGGTGCTACAATATGCAGGGGCGTAACTACAATAGGTGCAGGGGTTGCAATCGCACCCGGGCCCTGCAGCTTAGGGGGGCCCCAAAAGTCCCTTTGGCCTATAGAAAAAGACTAATGCTGTTAAAGATTTGAAATAATTGGGGGGCCCCTTGGAGCTTCCGCATCGGGGCCCATGGGCCTGAAGTTACGCCACTGACAATATGTATGAGAGTAGAGAACTTTTTATATAAAAAGGTCATACATAATACTTTGTGCACACCACATTCGTTTTTTACATTATCTTTATTACAAAAATTACAAAAAATTGGTGCAAAACAACAAGTTAAAAACATCTAAAAACAATGCAGGTCCCATATCCTCTGTTGCAAAATCATACAATTTGCCAGAATAAATCAATTATAAATAGCAGAGGCAGAGTGCAAGCCCTCAATGAAATGCTAACCCCAATATAGCATAGAGAAGTTCAGTCATGATAACCCTGTATTATCCTATATATCAATCAGTGCAAGGATCCTATATATCAATCAGTGCAAGGATACCAGCCATAATATTCAAGGGGAAAATAATGTAGGGGCAGAGACAATCTGCACTAACCATTCACATCATGTTACCTATAGTTTGGCTGCAACCTGGAAGTATGGGGGCCCCGTGCGTTACACTGCATCAGCAGCTTCCTCAGGGGAATATATGCCATGTTGGTTGTGGCATTACAGTGATTGGCTGCCCGCACAGCGCCATTAGGTCTATATCAGATCTGACCACGCTGTGCTCGAGTCGGTGGTGCACAGCTGATCTGACAGCTGTTGAAATCTCCCGCACCGACATCAGCTGTTCGATGTTGGGGATATTTAAGCAGCTGTCAGGACAGCTGTGTTTTATGCTCCCGTGCCGACACCACCAGCGATGAGCGGCTGTCGCTCCTGCAATCTCCTGGTGTCATCCAATCTCCCTCTGTCCCCTGCTGCACAGGTTGGCAGGCATACCCGAAGTTAATGACTTCCGGATTATTCACTGCACTCCCTGGCGCTTGGCAATTTCCGCTGGTGTCGGCAGTGTTCGGGCTGTGACGGCAGGGTTGAAACGCGGTCATAACTCGGGCTATGACCGCGGGTTAACCGTGGCTGTCATAGTCAGTTCTCAGCCTGCTCTCGCTCTGGATAGATGTGTCTATGCAAAGCGATGTAACAGTACTGAAATTGCATTTTTGCACTACGTCGGACAGAAGATAATTTTTTTTAATAAAGATGGAGTCTGTAAGTGTTTTTTTGTTTTATTTCTAATAAAATATTTTTTCTCTGTGTTGTGCTTTTTTTTAATACTTTACTAGAAACTCATGGCGGTCATGTCTTATATTGCCGTGACCCCATGAATTTCGGGCTTAGGGCCAGCTGATAATACAAAGCTAACCCTAACCACTTTATTACCCAGTGAGCCACCGCACCAGGGCCCTGGATGAGTTGGGTACAGCGCCAGAAAATGGCACTTCTATGAAGGCGCCATTTTCTGAGGCAACTGTGGACTGCAGTTAGCAGTGGGGGAGCCAGCAAGCTTGGGCCACCCTGCACTGTAGATTCCATCCCTCAGCTGCCTAGTTGTACCTGGCTGGACAAAAAATAGGGCGAAGCCCCACATATTCTTTTTTATTATTTCATGAAATTCATGAAATAATTTAAAAAAAATGGCATCCCTATATTATTGTGTCCAGCCAGGTACAAATAGGCATCTGGGGGTTGGGGGCAGCCCGTTCCTGCCTACTGTACCCGGCTGTCATACAAAAATATGGCGAAGCCCACATCAAATATATTTTTGTGCACAGGTCGTTGGTCGTTGTCCCTGTCAAACACACTGATGCATGATGCCCAGCAGGACCCCAACGATCAAAAAATGGTTCAGGCGACTGACATGACCAGCGATCTCACAGCAGGGGCCTTGTCACTGCTAAGTGTCAAACATAGCAAGATCGCTGGCAAGGTCGCTGTTGCGTCACCAAACTTGTGACTTAGCAGAGATCTTGCTAGCGATCTCGCTTAGTGTGACGGGGCCTTTACACATCTCTCCCTATCCGATGTTCCTTTTGTTGTAACAAATAAATTAGTCTTTAAACTAGTGTAAACTGAAGCTTTTACTCATTTTTTTCTGATATGCAATGTGTATGGAAGCCTTTAGACTATGGCATAACTAGAGTCCGATGGGCCCCAATGCAAAATTTCGCCCTGACCCCCATTCCATCCAGTGCGCATATTTCCACCCCCACTTCCCCATGTGATAATGTGGCACCCCTGCTGGGGATTGCCACATGACCCACGGGTGCAAGGAGAGACATACACCTTGGTACACACAGCACACAACACCTTCTACCCCAGACCTGGATGGGGAGCTCTACTTGCTGCCTTAAGCTATTTCCCCTATAAGGATCCAGGCCTGAGGGGAGGAGTCAGTTAGTCTGCTCTGAGCAGTAAAGAGAGCAGTTAGTTCCAGTCAGACAGCCAAGGAGAAGGAACTGGTTGCTGGGACCAAGCCAGGCCCAGAACCAGAGGACACTGACCAGCTGTGCAGCACCCTAGTGAGAGGGTCGGAAGCTAGTAGAGGAAGTAGGAGAAAAGAATAAGGGAACAGACCTGGTTTCCCTTTAGCCCACCCAGACACCGGAGTCCGATTCTGCTAATAATCTAAAGTGCAGCAGAGAAAGCCCGGACAAGCCAGGAGGATCTAATCCCCCTGAGGGAAAGAATAAAAGACTCTCAAACCTGACCAAGTATAAGACCAGAGACCTAAGCAGAGAATAGGGATCCCACAGAAAGGTCCTCATTGTCGGTTATGGAGTAGTACCCTGAAAGGGAGAAAGAGCGGAAAGTTCAGTTACAGGCAGAGCTTACCCCAACCACCGCACACAGTGACTGAGGAGGCCTCACAACTCTCCAAGGTGAAAGTCCCAAATTGTACCGAGAACCTGGTTACTCTTCTGGACTGTACCTGTTACCAGACATCAGTAAAAAGGTACCGAAACAGAGACTATTGTGTGTGTGACTACTTCACTGTCGCAGCCTGCAGCGTTCACCGCAGAACCACTACTACTACTTCCCTCATCCACCCTTCTGCCCTGAGGTAAAGCTCCACCTGTGGGGAGCTGTACTACTCTGAGCTGCACCTCCATCACCTCAGCGGCCGGCCGCAGCGCTGGTATCCACGTTACCAGGAAGCACAGGTGGCGTCACGTTACCATTTCCCCATCCATCATCATCATCCCCCACCATCCCCATCATTGAGGGTCCAGGGCACGGAATCGGAACCGACCAGCCGTGATCCCCCACCTAAGTAAAGACCTGTCCGTCCCGGTATCCGAGTACCCTCTACCCTGTAGACCGACTCAATCACATTTGTCACATATATATTACCCCCGTCCTGATACTGTATATATGATCCCCCATTCTGGTACATGGCTCTCTGTCCTGACATATATGGTTCTACATCATGGTATATATAGTCACCCATCTTGGTACATGGCTGTCCATCATGGTTCATAGCCCCCCATCCTGGCACATGCCCTCCTATACTGGTACATGGACTCCACTCTGGTATGAAAGGCCCCCATCATGGTACATGTTCCCCACCCTGGTATGTATGGCTTTCATCATGGTACATGGCCCCCATCTTGGTATATGTCCCCACCATCCTGGTACATGCACCCTACCTTGATACATGGTCCCCACCCTGTTATGTATGACCCCATCTTAGTACCTTGCCCCTATCCTGGTACATGGCCCCCATCCTGGTACATGCAACCCATCCTGATACAAGCTCCTCATCCTGCTATGTATGGCTCTCATCCTGGTGCATGGCCCCTACCCTGGTATCATACATGGTCCTCATCCTGGTACATGTCACCAATCCCAGTACATAGACGCGCCCATCATGGTACATGGACCCACCATCCTGGTACATGGCAACACATTCTGGTACCTAGCCCCCTCCCTGGTATGTATGGCCCCCATCCTGGTACATGGCCCCTATCATTCTTATTCTGCCTCCGCTCCCCCACAGCACAGCATTCTTTTCTCATGCTGGCAGCTAATCAGTGTCTGAGTGCCCCCACATTGCTGTCAGCTTCCGGGATACTCACTGACATCAAGGATATGAATTAACCCCAATCTGGCCTCCTGATGAACCACAGGGGAAATGTATCAAATCATATGGGCCACTATAATAACTGATGAGTACCCCTTGCATTTACTTGTTGTTTTCTTGCTGGACCAACAAGGGGCCAGTGAGCGGTCTGTGTACTACCTGAATAAATACAGCAAGTATGCTACTGACTAGTTCATGTTTGGTATACAAGTTGTAGTGCTCCTTTTGATGGTGGAGGAGTGAATCCAAGATTGATATGGTATTGTTTGATATTGTGTTTATATACAGTTCTATTGTTGGATAGATAAGAGACAACTGAGGGAGAGTCAATGGTGATTGGGGGCACCAAAGGAGTATCAAGAGGTTTCCGACCTTCGCTGTATAGGTAGTGAAAAGAAGCAAGGCAATGATAATCACGGTACAGTTATAAGTGCTGCTAATCAACATTTATTTGTGTTTGTTTATTTTTTTCACATTTTTTGCACATTTTGTTGGGCTTTTTTGTGGCCTTTTATAGGTTTTTATCTTATATCACAATAAAAGTTAGTTTTCAATGATTTACTAGGTCCTTATTTTGAAATGCTTACCTATATTTGATGAGCATAAACATCCCAGGAAATACTGACCACTTAGAACACTTTAATTTTAAGGATATTAGGGCTCTAACCTATTTTATATAAAACTGAGACCCTACAACCCATATAATACCAAATACTCATTCCTAACTTATGAGGATAAACTACCTATAGAAATGGAATACTAGGAGACCAACTATTGGTTAGATTGAGTGAAATACTCTGCACTCGCCCTGAATAAGGGTAATTGTATAGTGTTTGCCCTAGCTAGACCAAATTTAGGTACAGTGCCCTTCTGTATAAGCAACCAAATAAACCCCATTGCTTTCTCTAGTCTAATTCAACTATATTCTACTACAGATGGAGAAAATACTTCAGGGCTTATTCTGCTCCAGCAGTTGCATTCATCCATAAATCCTAAACATTTAAAAGCCCATGGAGTCAATCCCTATCCCGAGAATTACTTGTGTTTCCAGAGTTTTAACGTCGACCAAAGTACTGATGATCCTCATACTGTAGTCCCACCACCATAACTAATTTGGTATGAGGCCAATCAGACAGTAGCTAGGCAAGAGTGACAAATGCATTTCTGCTTCTTTCTATACTCATGTGTACATAAACTCTATTGAAGTACCTAAAGGAGTACCAGATAAGTTAAAAGCCAGAAACCAAATAGCAGTGGAATCTGAATCGCTAATCACCATCATTACAGTAGATAAAAATATGAACTGGATAAATCATATCTATTATATAATCGCGAATCGGAAAAGCGCCCCTCCGTGCGCTACTTCCGGTGTCGTCATGTGGATACGAATTTAACATTGGGCGCGAAGCGCCCAATGCTGCGCGAGCAATGGCCGCGAGGCCATTGCGAGTCGCTGGCCGAAAATCGAACCAGAGGCTCCGCCACAACCTTAGCGATTTACCGCTCAGGTAGCGCGAGGCCATTGCGAGTCGCTGCCTGAGCCGCAACTCGCTCCCCAGGGACCATGGAGCGGAGGCGGCACAGCCGCCTCCACTCCCCGCAATTCGCCCCCCCCCATGTCTGCATAGCTTCCCCCATGTCCGCACAGCCCCCCCATGTCCGCACAGCCCCCCCATCTCCGCACAGCCCCCCCCCATGTCCGCACAGCCCCCCCCCATGTCCGCACAGCCCCCCCCATGTCCGCACAGCCCCCCCCCATGTCCACACAGCCCCCCCATGTCCGCACAGCCCCCCCCATGTCCGCACAGCCCCCCCCATGTCCACACAGCCACCCCCATGTCCGCACAGCCACCCCCATGTCGTCCACACAGCCCCCCCATGTCCGCACAGCCATCCCATGTCCGCACACCCACCCCGCAATGTCCGCACAGCCACCCCGCACCTAAGCTCCTACCCCCTAACTCCGCCGTCCCTAAGTCCCTACCCTCTAAGCCCCGCCGCATCCTAAGCCCCGACCCGCCGCACCTAAGCCCCTACCCCCTAAGCACCGCCGCACCTAAGCCCCTACACCCTAAGCACCGCCGCACCTAAGCCCCGACCAGACGCACCTAATCCCCTACCCCCTAAGCCCCGCCGCACCTAAAAGCCCCGCGGCACCTAAGCCCCTACCCCCTAGGCCCCACCGCACTTAACCCCATACCCCCTAAGCCGCACCCCTACACCCTAAGCCCCGACCCACCGCACCTATGCCCCTACCCCCTAAGCCCCGCCGCACCTAAGCCCCTACCCTCTAAGCCCCGCCGCACCTAAGCCCCTACCCCCTAAGACCCTCCGCACCTAAGCCCCGACCCGACGCACCTAAGCCCCTACCCCCTAAGACCCGCCGCACCTAAGCCCCTACCCCCTAAGCCCCGCCGCACCTAAAAGCCCCGCCGCACCTAAGCCCCTACCCCCTAAGCCCCGCCGCACCCAAGCCCCTACCGTCCTCCGCCGCACCTAAGCCCCTACCCCCTAAGCCCCGCCGCCTCCTAAGCTCCCGCCGCTTTCCCCCGCCGCTGTCGCTAACACCTAAAGCCCTATACCCGAAGCCCCCGCCGTCCCCTAACCTAACGTCCCCGTCGATCACTTACATGCCTTCTTAGTCATCTGATCGTCCGTCCGATCCACAAGTCCTCCGTCCGGCCAGGCGTCCTCTTCCTCCGGTCCCGGGGGTCTTCTCTCTTCTTTCCGCCATCTCCGCCTCTTCGTCCGGCCCCGGGGATCTTCTGTCTTCTTTCCGCCAACTTCCAGCTCCGACGTCCTCTTCACTTATCATTAAGATAGAATGGACGACAAATCCACCATTCTACCTCAATGAGATGTGAGGGGCTCTTCTGATTGGTCGCTGTCTACTGCCCTCAGCCAATCAGAAGAGCCCGTCATTTCCCATTGAAATACATTAGCGGTGTGTCGGCGATTTTATGGCCCCCCACCTGGTTCTATTTGTCGGCCCTAAAATCGCGGACACACCGCTAATGCATGTCTATGGGCAGTGAGCTCGAATTCTGATTGGTCGCTCTCTGCTGACGCAGACCAATCAGAATTCGAGCTCACTGCCCATAGACATGCATTAGCGGTGTGTCCGCGATTTTAGGGCCGACAAATAGAACCAGGTGGGCGGCCATAAAATCGCCGACACACCGCTAATGTGTGTACAAATAAATTTAATAATAAAAAAATAATTAAAAAATAATTAAAAAATAATTAAAAAATAAATAAAAAATAATAAATAATTCAATAAAAATAATAATAAAAAAATTAAATATATGCTAATAATATCAGCCCTTTCAGCGGACCTGAAGGAGAACTGGGTCTCAGCCTCTGGCTCACTTTAAATAAATAATAAATTTAATAATGAAAAAAATAATTAAAAAATAATTAAAAAATAATAAAAAAATAAATAAAAAATAATAAATAATTCAATAAAAATAATAATAAAAAAATTAAATATATGCTAATAATATCAGCCCTTTCAGCGGACCTGAAGGAGAACTGTGTCTCAGCCTCAGGCTCACTTAAAATAACTAATAAATTTAATAATAAAAAAATAATTAAAAAATAATTAAAAAATAATTAAAAAATAAATAAAAAATTATACATAATAACATAAAAAATAAGAATAAAAAAAAAAAAATGCTAATAATAATGATATTACTGCTAATAACAATGCTATTAATGCTAATAATTATGCTATTAATGCTAATAATAATGCTATTAATGCTAATAATTATGCTATTAATGCTAATATTTATGTTATTAATGCTAATAATTATGGTATTAATGGTAATAATAATGCTATTAATGCAAATAATATTGCTATTAATTCTATTATTAATGCTATTAATGCTAATAATTATGCTATTAATGCTAATATTTATGCTATTAATGGTAATAATAATGCGATTAATGCAAATAATATTGATATTAATGCTAATAATTATGCTATTAATGCTAATATTTATGCTATTAATGCTAATAATTATGCTATTAATGCTAATATTTATGCTATTAATGCTAATAATTATGCTATTAATGGTAATAACAATGCTATGAATGCAAATAATATTGCTATTAATGCTATTATTAATGCTATTAATGTTAATAATTATGCTATTAATGCTAATAATTATGCTATTAATGGTAATAATAATGCTATTAATGCAAATAATATTGCTATTAATTCTATTATTAATGCTATTAATGCTAATAATTATGCTATTAATGCTAATATTTATGCTATTAATGGTAATAATAATGCTATTAATGCAAATAATATTGATATTAATGCTAATAATTATGCTATTAATGCTAATATTTATGCTATTAATGCTAATAATTATGTTATTAATGCTAATATTTATGCTATTAATGCTAATAATTATGCTATTAATGCTAAAAATTATGCTATTAATGATAATAATTATGCTATTAATTGTAATAAGAATGCTATGAATGCAAATAATATTGCTATTAATGCTATTAATAATGCTATTAATGTTAATAATTATGCTATTAATGCTAATAATTATGCTATTAATGGTAATAATAATGCTATTAATGCAAATAATATTGCTATTAATTCTATTATTAATGCTATTAATGCTAATAATTATGCTATTAATGCTAATATTTATGCTATTAATGCTAATATTTATGCTTTTAATGGTAATAATAATGCTATTAATGCAAATAATATTGATATTAATGCTAATAATTATGCTATTAATGCTAATATTTATGCTATTAATGCTAATAATTATGCTATTAATGCTAATATTTATGCTAATAATTGTATTATTAATTCTATTAATGCAAATAATATTGCTATTAATACTATTATTAATGCTATTAATGCTAATAATTATGCTATTAATGCTAATAATTATGCTATTAATGCTAATAATTATGCTATTAATGGTAATAAGAATGCTATGAATGCAAATAATATTGCTATTAATGCTATTAATAATGCTATTAATGCTATTAATAATGCTATTAATGCTATTAATGTTATTAATAATGCTATTAATGCTATTAATAATGCTATTAATGCTATTAATAATACTATTAATGCTATTAATGCTATTAATAATGCTATTAATAATGCTATTAATGCTATTAATAATACTATTAATGCTATTAATTCTATTAATAATGCTATTAATGCTATTAATTGTATTATTAATGCTATTAATGCTATTAATAATGCTATTAATGCTATTAATAATACTATTAATGCTATTCATGCTAATATTAATGCTATTATTTGTATTATTAATGCTATTAATGCTATTAATAATGCTATTAATGCTATTAATTATACTATTAATGCTATTAATGCTAATATTAATGCTATTAATTGTATTATTAATGCTATTAATGCTATTAATAATGCTTTTAATGCTAATAATAATGCTATTACTGCTAATAATAATGCTATAAATGCTAATAATTATGCTATTAATGGTAATAAGAATGCTATGAATGCAAATAATATTGCTTTTAATGCTATTAATAATGATATTAATGCTATTAATGTTATTAATAATGCTATTAATGCTATTAATAATGCTATTAATGCTATTAATAATACTATTAATGCTATTAATTCTATTAATAATGCTATTAATGCTATTAATTGTATTATTAATGCTATTAATGCTATTAATAATACTATTAATGCTATTAATGCTAATATTAATGCTATTAATTGTATTATTAATGCTATTAATGCTATTAATAATGCTATTAATGCTATTAATAATACTATTAATGCTATTAATGCTAATATTAATGCTATTAATTGTATTATTAATGCTATTAATGCTATTAATAATGCTATTAATGCTAATAATAATGCTATTACTGCTAATAATAATGCTATTAATGCTAATAATTATGCTATTAATGCTAATATTAATGCTAATAATGCTAATAATAATCATATTAACGCTATTAATAAAGCTATTAAGGCTAATAATCATGCTATTTATGCTATTCAAAATGCTATTAATGCTAATAATATTGCTATTAATGCTATTAATAATGCTATTAATGCTATTAATAATACTATTAATGCTATTAATAATGCTATTAATGCTATTAATGCTATTAATGCTATTAATAATACTATTAATGCTATTAATTCTATTAATAATGCTATTAATGCTATTAATAATGCTATTAATGCTATTAATTGTATTATTAATGCTATTAATAATGCTATTAATGCTATTAATAATACTATTAATGCTAATATTAATGCTATTAATTGTATTATTAATGCTATTAATGCTATTAATAATGCTATTAATGCTAATAATAATGCTATTACTGCTATTAATACTGCTATTACTACTAATAATAATGCTATTGCTAATATTATTGCTATTGATGATGCGATTATTATTTAAAAATCTTTAAAAAAAATATATATATATTCTAGATACCCGATGCATTTGCATCGGGCTCACAGCTAGTCTACTATAAACATCAGAGATTTCTTAAGTTTTATGGGATGCATTCTGAACAGTTGGGTGCCACCTCAGCCATAACCTTTCAGAATAGAATTGCCCTTGGCATTATTCTGACACAGAGGGGAGGAGTCTGCTAGATAGTTGGGGTATTATGCTGTACTTTAATTCACAACAAAACTGCCCCAGATGGTAGCATAAGTAAAGTGAGCAATTGATGCCCTGTACAATGAATTAACTGAAAACCCAAGTATTAGCAGCTCCCCCTGTAAGTGGTTAGAAAATACGTTTGGTAAACGAGGATCCCTTCTTACAATCATAGTGCATACTCTGGTCATATTTCTGGTGGCCATTGTGCTACTTGGTCATTGCATTGTACTCTGTGCTTGAGCATTGTTTCAAAAGCAATGGACAAGGCCACCGAGACAAGACCTGGACTGCACTTTGTGATAGTGAAAGATGGTGAGTACTATGAAGAACTATTACATGATAACTTTGACCAGCACATGAATGAGGTACCCATATCATTTCCTTGCTTGTTGTGGCTTCAGTGTGTGCATGTCCAGATGACGGTGTGACAAGCAGGCCGATCTCGAGAATATGGTGAAGTGGTGTAGGAAGATGGACTTCTTCTATTTGGGGAGGAGAAGGTACCCTGGGAAGTTTGTGGTCATGTACATTGGCTGGGACGTCCACCCACTGCTACAAGAGAAAAGCGTTTTGATAGCAGGATTAATTTTAATTTATCTAGACTCCATTTTGAGTGTCTGTAATGTATCCCTCCTCTGTGTAATGGAGAAAAACTACATGTGATTTTTTTTGTCTAAAATCAATACTAAGAAATTTACGAATGTGAAACTTAAGTGTAAGTCAAACCCAGACTCTTAGAGATGGGTATGGGATACTAACATTTAGCTAATAGTATAATATATACAGGTGCATCGCAATGAATTAGAATATTATCAAAAATACATTTTTTTAAGTAATTCAATACAAAAAGTGAAAAATAAATTATATAGAGTCATTACAAACAGAGAGATCTATTTCAAGTGTTTATTTCTGTAAATGTTGATGATTATGGCTTACAACAAATGAAAATCTTAAAGAGGACCAGTCACCAAACCAGGCATGGTGATCTAATTACAGCACTGAATGCAGCATCTCTGCTGCATCCAGGCAAGGGGTCCCCCAGCACCTGAGCCGCCCTGTACCCCGATATAATACACTTAGAAAACTTACATGCTCCAGCCATTAAGGAGGTGGCTAGGG
Source organism: Allobates femoralis (assembly GCA_033576535.1). Taxonomy (NCBI): domain Eukaryota; kingdom Metazoa; phylum Chordata; class Amphibia; order Anura; family Aromobatidae; genus Allobates; species Allobates femoralis. The sequence continues at coordinate 214,845,315 of JARQOC010000002.1, read as the reverse complement.
GCTGGAGCTGAAGGGCAAATTCACGGCCCCTGCATGTGTAATCTGCCCACCGCTGCCAATCATTGTCTCCCTCTTCAGCATTATAACAGTTTGTTTTTTTTTTCCGCCCCAAAAATGGCTGTTTAGCCGCGCCCCCTGTGGTGACGACACCTCTTATACCCGCCCTGCTCTATGTTAACCATAGAGCAGGGCGGGAAAGGCGGTGACGTCACCGCAGGGGGCGGGGCTAAGCGGCCATTACTAAAATAAGCTCTGTGTTATGCTGCAGACGAGGGAGACAACGATTGGCATCAGGGAGGCAGCGGTGGGCAGATTAAACATACAGGGGGTGTGAATCAGCCCTTTGGCTCCAGCCACAAGCCACCTCCTATTTGGCTCCACCATGTAAGTTTTCAAAGTGTATTATCTCAGGGTACAGGGGGGCTCAAGGGCTGGGGGACCCCTTGTCTGGATGCAGCAGACATGCTGCATTCAGTGCTGTAATTAGATCACCATGTATGGTTGGTGACAGGTCCTCTTTAAGATCGTTATCACATATAATTAAAATAGGGTGGATGAAGGGTTAAAAACTGTGATGATGTATTCCACAAGACACCAAAGTGTGAATATAATATTGATTTATTAGTCAAAGCATTACAGGGTTCCATAAAACATGGTAATATCATACTAATTTGTCCTGAGGAAGGGGCCAAGGAGCCCTGAAATGCATTGACTAATAAATCAATATTATATTCACCCTTTGATGTCTCATAGAATACAGCAGCTCAGTTTTTAACCCTTCATTCTTCCTACTCTATATGTACCACGCTGGGGACTGCAGCAGACATGATATGCTTTTATAGTGGTTGTGACTCTCACAACCACACAAGGTGAAGCCTCTGATAGCTATTTAGGTAACGTTTTATCTCTCAGACACTTCATCTTCCCTACCTTAATTTTCTGAGATAATAAACTTTGAGTGTTCATTGTCAGTACCATAATCATCAACATTTACAGCAATAAACACTTGCAATAGATCATTCTGTTTGTAATGAATATATAACATAAGCATTTCACTTTTTGTATTGAATTACTGAAAAAATAAATAAATTTTTCATGATATTCTAATTCATTGAGATGCACCTGCATATGTTAATGGTAGTACTATGTAAAGATAAGCTATGGCAATTAGAATACTACAATATATGTCCAAGAAATGCTAATATAACTAAGGCGGCCGTCACACGCTTCAATGTTGAGAGCGATATTGTTAGCGATCACGTGCACGCGCGATCGCTAACAATATCGCTCACATCGCTGGTGAGATGTCACACAGACAGACTCACCAGCGATGTGGGCCAGCGAGATCGCTGGTAACTATGGTACACATCGGGTTACTAGGCTCCGCGCGGCACTTAGTAACCCGACGTTTACCATAGATACCATCTCCCAGCATAGGCTGGGCCGCTGGGAGATCGTTCATCGTGGTGTCACACACCACGATAATGCAGATTGATCATGCGATTATCGCTTGATATGAGCTCCGGCTCACAAATCTGCGATCTAACAATCAAGCTATTTTACAGTGTAAAATCGCTTGATTGCACACAGCGATGCACAAACGATATCGCTTAAGCGATCAAAAAGCAGATCACTTAAACGATATCGTGCAGGAAATTGATGCGTGTGACAGCCGCCTAAGATACGATAATGTAATAAACTCTGGACATTGAGACAAAAAGAAAGCTATTTCTGATACATGACTGTCTTGTCCATTTTTGCAAGTACTTGGACCCTATATTTTAATTAGGCCCAGGCACAATGTCTTATAAGTCACACGCTGAGTGGCAACAATAAACCATGACTATTAAAACGTAGATCTGTCACAAGGTAGAAATGAAAAGCAGGAACCAGTGGAACGGGGTATCCGAACCACGCTACCGTCTGAAGAAAATATTTAGTTCCAAAACTCAGAAAATTTGATGGTGATTTTTTATTTTCTACATGTCTTGGGGGTACAAGCCCCCTTCTTCAGGATAAAAAAATCACAGATGTAGAAGTGTGCAGTCTTTGCTCTTACTTAATTCTTCTTGCTACCCAGAGTATTCTGCTTTTTCCTTTTTTTTTTTTAATCTGCCATACTTTTCCAGAGAAATTTGCCCTTTTAAATAGTACCAGTTTTTATGGTCTTTCCTAAGTGGAGGTGCATCACAGTATTCCCAGGAGGGGTATCTTTAGTCTATTCTATATTATTACCTTGTTAGCACTGCCCCCTTTGTATATGCAATAAAAAATGAGCATGAAATGGAAAGGTCCATATCCCTGGAACCGAATACTAGATTTTTTCTTTGTTAAAAAATAGAATATTCTGGGAAGCAGTGGAAATAAAATATGAGCAAAAACTGGGAATCAGGTTCTCTTTTAAAAGCCCTAGAAAAACACTGTGCATAAAGCATATTGTGATTCATACAATCAGAAACAGGACTTTCTATGGATCCTGTAGATCACATCATTGCCAGTACAACTGTAAAAAACAACTGTTTTTTTTGAAACTGTTAAATAAAATACATTACTGTATTACTGCTGCCAGTGTGGAGGCTGTGCCCTGCTGGTGCCAGTGTGGAAGCCATGCCCTGCTGGTGCCAGTGTAGAGGCTTTTCCCTGCTGGTGCCAGTGTGGAGGCGTTGCCTGGCTGGTGCCAATGTGGAGGCTGTGCCTGGCTGGTGCCAGTGTGGAAGCTGTGTCCTGCTGTTGCCAGTGTGGAGGCTGTGCCTGGCTGGTGCCAGTGTGGAGGCTGTGCCTTCTGCTGCCAGTGTGGAGGCTGTGCCCTGCTGGTGCTAGTGGGGAGGCTGTGCCTGGCTGGTACCAATCTGGAGGCTGTGCCCTGCTGGTTCCTGTGTGGAGGCTGTGCCCTGCTGCTGCCAGTGGGGAGTCTGTGCCCTGCTGGTGCCAGTGGGGAACCTGTGTCTGTGTCGAGCCCCAGTGTGGAGGCTGTGCCCTGCTGGTGCCAGTTTGGAGGCTATGCCTGCTGCTGCCAGTGTGGAGGCTGTGCTCTGCTGCTGCAAACTGTGGAGGCTGTGCCTGCTGCTGCCAGTGTGGATGCTATGCCCTGCTGGTGCCAGTGTAAAGGATGTGCCTGGCTGGTGCCAGTGTGGAGGCTGTGCCCTGCTGGAGCCAATGTGTAGGATGTGTTCTTCTGGTGCCAGTGTGGAGGCTGTGCCCTGCTGGTGCCAGTGTGAAGGCTGTGCCCAGGAAACAGCTGCTCACAAGTTGTGTAGACAATGTATATGCCCACGCAGGACTCCTCAAAAAGTATGCTGCACATAGAAGGTCTGCATCTGGGGGAATAAGCAAGTGTCAGTATTCCAGATGTTCTAGCCTGCCGTTTGATAATATTGCCCTCAGTCAACATGGAGATCATTGTTTTGTTTGCCCTTCTTCCTGTCTCGTTTGCATAAAGACCCGGCTCAGGTGATCATTAATTGCTTGAGTATACTGGTTCCTGGTCTGCTCCTGCTCAGCTGCTCTCCTTTGTCCACATTACTTCCCTGGAGCTCTGTGGGATCTTATGTCTTCCTAAAAGCTTCCTGCAGTGTGCTCCCGGTAGTGCTGCGTCTATGATCAGGCGCGGACGTCTTCAGTGTGTGTAAGCAACTTCCTGGTTATTACTCTATGTACTGTTTGCTCTCTGGAACTTGTGTCTACATTTCCTACTCGGGATTGTGTTTGAACTCCTCACCGGGTCCTCCGGGTGTGGGGACCTTTTGCCACGGACTATATTCATCCGGTCGTTCCGGTACAAGGACTTGTGCTATGGACTACACTCATCCGGATCTTCATAATTTGGACTATTTGTTTACCGGACTGTTTTCGTAAGGACGGTGCTCGACAGTATACAGTATATTGGGGTTGTGTTATTTTGGTCTGCTTATTTGCTGTGTATTAAGTTCACATTGTTTGCTGTGTGTGTATAAATAATTGGCACCCAAGAACCCGTCTCTGCTCTTCATTGCCCTTAAGCGATTAGAATCCTCAAACCTATACAATAGTATTACATTATACTCAAGCCCAGAAAGAGGATTCTGCTTAGGGCAATGACGGAGACCGGGTGGAGAAGCTGTTCTCCATGGTTAACTCCTTGCAGCAGGAGATGGAGGCGGTGCAAAATAAGGTCATAGACATGGAGAGACAGCTGGGCCATAATAACCAGGCTGTGGGTCAGACTCTCCGAGATGTGCAAACCAGAGTGGAGGTTCCTGAAAATGTACCCACGGAACCCGTACCAGCCACCGGTATGCCTAAATTACCCGTTTCGGTTCGGCGGCGATCGTGGTCAGTTCTGTGTGTTTATTAATCAATGCATGCTGTTTTTCGATGTACATGCTAACTATTTCCGGTCAGATCGGTCAAAAGTATTATGTATAGTCATGGTGTTAACATCACGAGCACTGGCTTGGGTCAATCCCATGATTGAAAGTCACGATATCCGTTTGAATAACCTGGATAATTTTGTAACAGCAATGGCGCAAATGTTTGATTACCCTAATCGCCGTACTACCGCAGAAACGGCTCTGCTTTCCCTACGCCAGGGAAAGCGGTCTGTCATTGAATATGGTACCGACTTTAAAAGGTTAGTGGTGGATGTCGATTGGGGAAATAACGCGCTGTTATCGGTTTTCAAAAAAGGACTCTCCGGTGCAATCAATGATGAGTTAGCTCGGGCCGAGTCTCCTCAGTACTTTGAACTGTTTCTTCAACACTGTGTGCGTATTGATACCCGATTGACGGAACGTAGGCAGGAAAGATGGGCAGCTGTAAATCGGATAACCAATTCTGCTTTTCCTCCTAGGGAGCCCGCTACTAAGATTCCACGGGAGGCCGAGGACACTCCCATGCAAGTGGACTCTGTACAACGACGGGAAAACAACGAACGTCGCGACTACCGGCTCCGTGAACGTTTATGCTTTTATTGTGGTCAATCTGATCATTTTTTGATTAACTGCCCGAAATGTCCTAAACGTCCAAATAAGGTTCTGGCAGCTGTAACCGAGTGTGATAACAGGGACGCAGAGTCCGAGATCTCTGACTCAAGCATACACCTGGATGCGGTTTTTTCTTCCGTACTAATGTCAGCTTCACCTAAGGTTCCAGAAGACAAAAATACCCATTGCTCTCTTCCAATTTAGATTCAGTGGGAGGGACAGTTGATTCCTACATCTGCCATGATAGACTCCGGGGCAGGGGGTAACTTCATGGACTATTCTTTTGCGAGGAGGCATGGTATCAAAACACAACAAAGAGGCTCACCGATAACCATGGAAACGGTGGACGGTTCTCCATTAGTTTCGGGACCCGTAGATCAGGAGACGGTACCTCTTAACTGTGTGATGAAACCAGGTCATCTGGAGACACTGACTTTTATGTTAATTTCTTCTCCTCACTTTCCGGTCATTTTAGGACTCCCTTGGCTGTGGTCTGCAAATCCAATCATCAATAGGAAGACAAAGGAAGTATCCTTCCACCCCCAGGCCGGTCCGAGCATCAGTCCAACAGTACCGGTAACGCAGAATGAAGAGGACACTATACAGGTACCTGTTCTCCCCCCAGTCTATCAGGAGTTTACGGATATATGCAACAAGAAAAAAGCAGACCAGCTTCCCCCGCATAGACCATACGATTGTCCCATAGACTTACTTCCAGGGGCCGAGATTCCGTTTGGTCCTGTCTACCCGTTGGCGGCTCTGGAGTTACAATCACTGAAAGACTATATTGATGAAAGCTTAGCCAAGGGGTTTATTCAACCTTCATCCTCACCCGCAGGGGCTCCCATCTTTTTCGTGAAAAAGAAAGATGGGACTCTGAGACCTTGTATCGATTACCGGGAGCTTAATAAAATAACCATCCGGAACCGGTATCCGCTACTGTTGATTCCCGAACTGTTGAAGAGAGTACGGCAGGCCAAAATCTTTACCAAATTAGACCTCCGGGGGCATATAACCTGCTCCGTATACGTCCCGGAGACGAGTGGAAAACGGGGTTCAGATGTCGGTATGGCCATTTTGAATACCTCGTGATGCCTTTTGGGCTCTGTAACGCTCCCGCTGCTTTTCAACACTTGGTCAATGATATATTTAGGGATTTATTGGATCGGTTTATGGTAATCTACCTGGATGATATCTTAATTTTCTCTGATTCTCTACAGGAACACCAGGAGCACATAAAAGGTGGTACTTACCCGTCTGAGGGATAATCACCTGTATATCAAGCTGGAGAAGCGTGAATTCCATTGCTCACAGATCCACTTCTTAGGGTATGTTATCTCTCCTCAGGGATTAAACATGGAGTCCAGCAAGATTCAGGCGATTCTAGACTGGCCGGTCCCAGGAAACATCAAAGAGGTACAACGCTTTTTCGGTTTCGCTAATTTTTACAGACGCTTCATTTGCAACTTTTCGGAGATTGTGCGTCCTATCACCTTACTCACCAAGAAGGGGCAGACGTTCGCATGGTCCAATAGGCCCAGGAGGCTTTTGATCGTCTCAAGGTTTGTTTTACCTCGGCGCCAATACTGACACACCCGGATCCCGTTCTCCCTTTCATTGTGGAAGTCGATGCTTCCGATAACGCGCTAGGGGCTATCCTTTCAGAAAGGACTGGGGACAAGGAACTCCTACACCCGTGTGCTTTCTTTTCTCGTCGGTTGTCCCCTGCAGAAAGAAACTATGATATTGCAGATAAAGAACTGTTAGCCATTATTGCCGCGTTTAAGGAATGGAGACATCATTTGCAGGGAGCATCACAACAAGTGGTAGTTCTCACTGACCATCGTAACCTGGAATTCCTTAAATCTGCCAGGTGCCTGTCTCCACGGCAAGCCCGGTGGAGCCTGTTCCTTAACCAGTTTAATTTCATTGTCTCGTACCGTCCAGGGTCACGTAATGGGAAAGCTGATGCCTTGTCCCGAATCCACGCTGTGGATTCCGTGCCAGGAACCCCATCCAAGACCGTCTTATCGGATGCCAATTTTGTTGGAGTACTCCAGGACTGGGACCTGTGGAAGGACCTGAAGCTGGCTTATGACGGTGATGTATTTCTTGCTGCCCCACCCACTGACGTAAGACTGGTCCTTAAGAATGGTTTGTGGCTGAGGGAGCGGCGTATTTATGTCCCGGAGGCTGTACGACTTCAGGTTCTCAAATTGGTCCACGATTCCGTGTTGACAGGTCATAGGGGGGTACAGAAGACGCAGGAATTTTTAAGCCATTTTTTCTGGTGGCCTACCTGCTTAAAGGATGTGAAAGACTATGTACACTCATGTGTGGTTTGTGCCCGGTGCAAAGTGCCTCGTGTTGCTCCTACGGGACTTCTTCAACCGCTACCCATACCATCTCGCCCTTGGGGGTCTATCTCGATGGACTTCATTGTGGAGTTGCCCAACTCAGGGGGCCACAATACTATTTTGGTGGTAGTGGACTGATTGACTAAAGCGGCTCATTTCATACCATGTACCGGCCTCCCCTCCGCCGCAGAGACGGTAGATTTAGTAGTCCAGAACGTTTATACCACAGAAAAACAAACGTATAGAAGTACACTGCTGTAAGAAAAATAATAAGCAAGTGCATGTGAAAAAATACTAAAAACAGGGTACTTAGTTTATACGTTTTAATAAAAAACGTACATAAGCCGTACCCTGTTTTTAGTATTTTTTCACATGCACTTGCTTATTATTTTTCTTACAGCAGTGTACTTCTATACGTTTGTTTTTCTGTGGTATAGATATATGGTGGTGTGAGCAGTCTTACAGATCTGTTCACATTGAGTTTTGGCTCAGATGAAGTTTTTTCATGTTTATTCTTGTGTTAGCAAGATTTGAGAGTGCCCCACCCCTCTCTTTTCTGAGTCAGGCTCATAAGCCTTTTGCTAACAATGTGTCCATATCAGACCTGTGCCTGTCTTCACCCTGTATCTAGAGGTATACTTATGCATAGATCAGGTTTTTAATTATTTAGACTAGGACCGTTCTGATACAGGGGCGCCTTGTAAGTGGCGAATGGCTTACGTACGTTTTTTATTAAAACGTATAAACTAAGTACCCTGTTTTTAGTATTTTTTTCACATGCACTTGCTTATTATTTTTCTTACAGCAGTGTACTTCTATACGTTTGTTTTTCTGTGGAATAGATATATGGTGGTGTGAGCAGTCTTACAGATCTGTTCACATTGAGTTTTGGCTCAGATGCAGTTTTTTCAGAACGTTTTTCGGTTACATGGGGTACCGGATGAGATCATCTCTGACCGGGGGGTGCAATTCACCTCCAAGTTCTGGAAAGGGTTTTGTTCTGCATTACATATTGATATACGTTTGTCTTCTGCCTACCATCCTCAGACAAATGGACAGACAGAACGGACAAATCAAACCCTGGAGCAGTACCTGCGATGTTATGTCAGCCGTCTCCAGGATGATTGGTTCAAGCTGCTTCCCCTGGCAGAGTTCTCATACAACAATACGCAGAGCAGTTCCACGAAGGTAACGCCCTTTTTCGCCAACCTGGGTTATCATCCAACTATTTTACCTAGGTCGCCAGTTGCTACGTCGGTCCCAGCGGTTGGGGACAGATTGATGGATCTACAGCAGAATCTAGAAGTGCTAAAGGAGTCTCTGGCCTCGGCTCAAGAAGGTTACAAGAAGTCAGCGGATGTCTACCGAAGACCCACACCCGTGTATAAGGTAGGGAATTCGGTGTGGTTATCCACTAAGAATCTAAGATTGGGTGCTCCTTAGCAAAAACTAGTACAGAAATTTATTGGCTCGTTCAAGATCACCGGGATTGTGAGCTCTGTGGCCTGTCGGCTGAAGTTACCACGGACTCTGAAGGTACATCCTGTTTTTCTTGTATCTTTATTGAAACCGGTTTTCCGTAATACATTTCAGGGACGCGTTGTGCCTCCCCCCCACCAGTGGTGGTTGATGGTCATGAACAGTTTGAGGTTGAGGACATCATCGACTCTCGGCTTCACAGGCATCGGCTTCAGTATCTTGTTCGTTGGCGAGGGTACTCTCCCGAAGATGCTTCTTGGGAACCGGTAGGTAACATCTCCGCTCCCCAGAAAGTTGTACAATTCCATCGGAGGTATCCGGACAAGACTGGTCCAGGATCGTCCTGAGGCCGTTTATGGGGGGGGCGTAGTGTCAGCATTCCATATGTTCTAGCCTGCCGTTTGATAATATTGCCCTCAGTCAACATGGAGATCGTTGTTTTGTTTGCCCTTCTTCCTGTCTCATTTGCATAAAGACCCGGCTCAGGTGATCATTAATTGCTTGAGTATACTGGTTCCTGGTCTGCTCCTGCTCAGCTGCTTTCCTTTGTCCACATTACTTCCCTGGAGCTCTGTGGGATCTTATGTCTTCCTAAAAGCTTCCTGCAGTGTGCTCCCGGTAGTGCTGCTTCTATGATCAGGCGCGGAGGTCTTCAGTGTGTGTAAGCAACTTCCTGGTTATTACTCTATGTACGGTTTGCTCTCTGGAACTTGTGTCTACATTTCCTACTCGGGACTGTGTTTGAACTCCTCACCGGGTCCTCCGGGTGTGGGGACCTTTTGCCACGGACTATATTCATCCGGTCGTTCCGGTACAAGGACTTGTGCTATGGACTACACTCATCCGGATCTTCATAATTTGGACTATTTGTTTACCGGACTGTTTTCGTAAGGACGGTGCTCGACAGTATATATTGGGGTTGTGTTATTTTGGTCTGCTTATTTGCTGTGTATTAAGTTCACATTGTTTGCTGTGTGTGTATAAATAATTGGCATCCAAGAACCCGTCTCTGCTCTTCATTGCCCTTAAGTGATTAGAATCCTCAAACCTATACAATAGTATTACAACAAGGCTGTGTACTGCCCCTGGCATCTGGGGCAGGGGCTGATTGTTATTTGTGTGGGCAAAGAGGTGGCACTGTCTTCCATGTATGGCTACAGTCACATACATGTGCCGTAGGACACACCTGGCTGCACTAACACCTCTGCAGCATCTGCTATAGAGCTTGCTACTCTGTTAGTCTTCTGAGAAATAGATGATTGACAGCTGGGTGTCACCAGTTTGGGGTGTGATCAGCTGTCAGTTGGGACTATTTGGACACACCCCTTCCACACAGGGGGAAATGGCGGCACCCAGGTGTCATTTTAGGCCGCTTTCACATTCACAATACTGTTGAAGATTTGCCTAAATACTGAAAAAAGCAGCATGGTTCTGGATTTTTTTGGAGAGGGGAGAGTTTTTTAAATTTAAAAAAAAAAAATCATAAAGTATCTAAACAGAGGCCATTATAAGTGAAGGAGATCTTCTGGGCGACATTGGTGCCCGTCGTAAGATGCTTATGTTTAGTGTCATTTTCAGACAATTGCAGCAGAGTGATGAGTCATCACCCAGCGACCTCATCACACTCGTGCAGCTGTGCAGGAAGGAAGCGCAGATCGGAGCCTGCTGCAAGGATGCGATGGGGAAGCATCTGAGGAGGACACAAGCCCCGGGGGATCAGAGGGAAGGTGAGTATTTTTTTTTTTTTACTGCGTGTAGCAGGATGGGGAATCCCAATATGTACCAAGATGAGACCAGGACGGGGACAGATATACCAGGAGCAGGGACATATATAGCAGGATATTATATATTATGTGGAGGCTGTTGCTGGGCAATATATATAATATGGAGGCGAGGCTGTGCTGTATATAATGGAGGTTGAGCTGTGCTGTGTATATAATATGGAGGCTGTTTTGTATATATAACATGGAGGCTGTGTTGTATATAGTATTTGGAAACTGTGCTGTATGTATAATATGGAGCTGTTGCTGGGCTATATTTATTATTTGGAGGCTGTGCTGGGCTGTATGTAGTATTTGGAGACTCTGCTGTGCTGTATGTATAATATGGAGGTGATGCTGGGCTGTATTTATTATTTTGAGGCTGCTGCTTTTAGGCTGCCACAACCTCCAAATAATATATACAGCACAGCCTCCAAATATATACAGTTCAGCAGCCTCAAAATAATATACACACCCCAAAGTCTCTTTATTATGTGTATACAGCCCAGCGTAGCCTCTATATTATATATATATTATATATACAGCCCAGCAGTCTCCATGTTATATTTACAGCTCCACAGCCTCTATATTATATATACAGCCCTGAACAGTCTCAATATTATATATACAGCCCACCCAGGAGCCTCTATATTATATATACACAGCCCGCAGCTTCTATATCATAATCATGAATCGTGGTATGTGTTAAAGGGGCCCACTGATACTGTCTCGCCCGGGACCCACAAAAACCTGGAGCCTGCCCTGCTCACAATAACACAAAGTCTAAAGACACACAGTTATACACAACAGAGCATAGAATAATGCAGTAAATAACACAGGGGGTGAAACGCAGAATGTTCCATGTTGGGAGGGGGCAAGAGGAGATGCGGCAGTAAATATTGGTATAGTACATAGATAAGAAGTTTGATAGTTTTATTGTCCTTTAATTGGTGGTCTGATTCTGTAATTGAAGATTTTTTAATTGATGTAAAAAGACATAAATCCATGAGTCAAGTTCATTTCTGTTCCGAAGGTGTTAAAGGTCATCATCAGTTTGTATTCTCAGGCTCTCCTGTCTCTTTGTCACTGATGATGTGACATTTTAGAAAAGCTTCATAAGCTTCAGCTGTTTAACAAGTGAACTTTCCAGTGATTCCAAAATCTACTTTGTATATTATACTGTATGTGAATACTAAGCTTTCCTTGTGCTAATCTACAGGCTCTAAAGCATAATACATCGAATACAACCAATAACCACAAAAAAAGTATAGGGTACTCAATTCTTCTTCAGCTGGACTCAGAGGTGTGCAGACGTGCATGTCTGCTCTCTGCCAGACTGTGGAGACAATAGGACACCTTGCTAGTGGAAGCCCATTGCAGCAGCTATAATTTTGTTTGTTACAGTTTTGCTACAGTCTTTGTACCTTTCCTGATGTCTTTTTGGACCTCTAATTTCAACCTTGTATCTATGCAATGTTTTCATCTCGTGGATTGCGACGTTCCTGCACGCTGGTCTGCTGTGGGTTGGAAAATGCAGCACACCCCACACTTTCTACTGCCGCGGGGCACACAGCATATGTTTTTCACCTGGATCCTCCACTACCACTCACAAGTCCCCTGCTGGCATGGCCACTTTGGGGTACGCAATATGGTCCATCTCGCTAATACTACCGATGGATGTATGCTGTTGCCCACAGCCTGTGTCAGTGATACAGCCATATGTGCTCGGCGGAGAGCACCGAATACAATATGCCACGGAGAGGCCTCGTGGGATGGATGGAATCACTGATCAGATGGTTGTCCCTAGGTCTGTCGCTAAAAGAGTAGTGTATTCAAGGAGTCGTCTTCTGGAACTGCGCAGGACCAAGTCTTCTCCAGCAGTTGCAATACCACATGTTCCACGGGAAATGAGGAGACCTTTCAGAGGTTGCAGAGCAGGCAAGAAGATCAAGTCATGGAGGAGAAGGTTTAAACCTGCGGTCCCATCCATCATCATGGGTAATGTACGATCGCTTGGTAACAAGTCGGATGAACTGCTGGCTCTGAGTAAGACCCAGAAGGAGTTCAGGGAATGCAGTCTCATGTGCTTTACAGAAACCTGGTTGCATGAGGACGTCCCAGATTCAAGTGTATTGGTACCAGGGTTTCAAATGGTTCGGGCTGACAGGGACAGAGTGAAGTGCGGTAAGAAGGGTGCAGGAGTGATACTGTACATTAACAACAGATGGTGTAATCACAGGCATGTAACAGTAAAGGAGAGACATTGTTGCCCAAGCATTGAACTATTAGCAGTGGGCCTCAGGCCTTACTATCTGCCTAGAGAATTCTCTCTTGTTATTGCAGTGGTGTCGTATATACCACCATCTGCAAATCCTGAGGCAGCTGGGGAAGTACTGTCTGGGGTGATTGCCCGGCTTCAGATGAAACACCCTAACTCTCTAACTATCATTTCTGGGGATTTTAATCGAGCCAAGATCTCATTACCAAAGTTCTATCAATATGTCAAATGTTCTACACGGGACAATTATATATTGGATCTCCTCTATGCCAGTGTTAAGGATGCTTACTCATCATCTGCATCGCCCCCCCTGGGGAAATCTGACCACAACCTCATACTATTGTCTCCAGCCTATCAACACCAGTTGTCTGCAAACAACCAGCGACAATTAAACAGATAAGGAAGTGGTCTCCGGCAGCAGAGAAGGGGTTACAAGACTGCTTTGATTGCACAGACTGGGAGGTGTTATGTGCCAGGGAACCTAATGATGATGTTAATGAGGTTACTGGGAGAGTTACTGATTACATCAACTTTTGTACTGACAATATTGTACCTATTCATGAGATTCGGTGTTATGCAAACAATAAGCCTTGGATTACAAAAGAATTGAACCATCTACTAAACAGGAAAAAAACAGCTTTTAAAAGGAAGGACAAGGAGGAAATGAAAATTGTACAGCGAGACTTAAAGGGGAAAATTAAGATTGCCCGTGAAGCATTCAGAATTAAATTGGAAAATAAATTGTCACGCAACAACTCCAGAGACGTGTGGGCTGGAATGAAGCTATTGACTGGGCTTAAGGCAAGGTCAGATCAGGGGGGTGGGGGGCTGATCATGGCTAATGAAATGAATGAGTTTTTCAACAGATTCAACAATAAATGTGCGATGTCAACAGGGGAGAGGGCCGGGGAGCGACAAGCAACATCAACTGGGGGGAGGAAGTTAGAGACTTTCTTGATCTCCGAAAATGATGTGAGGGAACAGTTTAGTAAGCTGGTCATTGGTAAAGCAGCAGGGCCTGATGGTATCTGTCCACGTGTCCTCAGAGTGTGTGCAAATCAGTTGTGCACTGTCTTCCAGCACCTGTTTAACTGGAGCTTACAATCACAGAGAGTACCAGTTCTATGGAAGACTTCTTGCCTGGTGCCGGTTCCCAAGACTACCTTCCCAAGCTCCCATAACGACTATAGACCGGTGGCCTTAACATCGCATGCGATGAAGTCCTTGGAGAGAATTGTACTTGCCTACTTGTGTCCGAGGGTGTCTGCTTTTACGGACCCCCTTCAGTTTGCGTATCGGCAGAGTCTGGGGGTGGACGATGCTGTAGCGTATCTGCTACAAACAGTACATTCCTTTTTGGACAATGATGGAACCACTGTGCGTGCCATGTTCTTCGATTTCTCCAGTGCATTCAATACCTTACAGCCACTATTATTACTTAAGAAGCTGGTTGAAATGGCGGTTGATGAGGGATTAGTGAATTGGATCATTGATTACCTGTCGGACAGGCCACAGTTCGTAAGGTTGGGGGTGGCAGTATCGGATAGTGTTCGGAGCAGTGTTGGAGCCTCTCAGGGAACGGTGCTGTCGCCATTCCTTTTTACATTATACACAGCTGATTTTCAGTATAAATCAGACCTTTGTCACCTTCAGAAGTACTCTGATGACTCAGTGATAGTCGGAGGTATTGAGAGAGGCCAGGGGGAGGAGGAATACAGAAGGGTGGTTTTGGACTTTGTTGACTGGTGCCAGGCTAACCATTTAGAACTCAACGTAAAGAAAACCAGGGAGTTGGTGTTGAGTTATGGAAGGTGCATGAAGGATTGCTTACCTATCACTATTGATGGTCAGGATGTGGAGATGGTGGAGAATTTCAAATATTTGGGGGTTCACCTGGACATCAAGCTTGATTGGAGGTGCCATATGGAGAAGGTTTGCAAGAAAGGGATGAGTAGACTTTACTTCCTAAGGAAGTTAAGGTCGTTTAATGTGTGTAGCAAAATGCTTGAAATGTTCTACCAATCTATTGTGGCGAGTGCAATCTTTGCTGCAATAACATGCTGGGGTAGTAGTGTGCGCACAGCTGACACTAATAAGCTGAATAAACTTATCAAGAAGGCTAGTGCGGCAGTGGGTCTACAACTTAGGACTTTCGAGGAGGTATTAGAGGATAGAATTAATAAGAAATGCAAGGCTATAATGAGCAACAATACACACCCGTTCTCTGAACTGTTTGCGAAGCAGAAGAGCACATTCAGCAAGCGTCTAATCCAACTAATGTGTAAAAAGGGAAGATACAGAAAATCGTTTGTTCCGACAGCTGTGGGGATGTTTAACAAATGTATAAGTGTAAAGCATCCCAAGACTAAATGAAGTTCTAAGGGTATGGGGGGAATAGGTGGGGCACTTGTACCAGTCTACCCGCATCTGCTGTCCATATAGACTTATTTTGTAAAGTGTGTAATGTTCTTGATCTTTGTTCTGCTGCTGTAATACTGTAATTTCCTCCGGGATCAATAAAGTTTATCTTTTCTTATCTGATATACTATCCCTAACTTGTATATGGAGGTATCCTGTAGATTAGCGCAGGGAACGTCTAGTTCGCTCAATAATTTTTTAGCGATTCCAAGCCTTTCTATTTGTGCAGTTGAAGTTATGTATACAATAGATGCATTTCTGAAAATCAAATACAATCATAACACAGAGCACAAATAAACTGTAGAGAGAACATGCGCAATTCAGACAAGGGGTTGATTTTTCAGGTTATATTGAAGGAGAAAGTATTGATTTGCTACTTTTGGATAAGTCAGTTTCTTTTTCCAGTACAGTTGTAATCGTTTCAGAAACCTTAATACAAGAAGGAGGCCAGCATATCAATCACCAAACCTCAATACTCCTTTTATCTAACAGATCAATAAGAAGATGTGTAGCTAGCACATTATCTTCAATGCTTTTATGAAGCAGCTAAATTTACTCTCGGGAGCCTATACCTTCAACAGCGTAGGAGACAAACAGTTTGAGATGTTAATGTTCGTAGATGTACAGCATCCAGCTCTGGGTCATCTATAACATCACTTATAATGATTCAGAACAGATTAGACCATTTCCCTCCTTTATCATATTAATCGGTCTCTTCATATTCAATCAATCATTGATGCAAGACTGAGTTTTTCTTTTTGTTAAGAGTTTGATTGCAGAATGAAGCCAAGAACCAATTATGAGGTTTGCTTGCATTTCTGCTCCCACTGGGAAGCAAAATGCATCAACTGTACTGTAACAACAATTGAATAGTTTAGAAATAGAAAGCAGAGCTATGATTTGTTGCTTTCACCTGATATCTGCCTGAAAAATTGATAAAAAAATCACATAAAAAATAGAGATACGTGCTCTGATAATATTTATTCACTTATATTGTGCCTTTAATTCCACAAGAATGTCGAAATGACTTGCAGTATGTATATTCACTGTTTCATAACTTTTTTTTAACTGCTTCAAGCTTTAAAAGCTGTGACGTACTGTACTGATCTGATCATTCTTGAGGCATCTTTAATTTAGTCAGGCATTATTTTATAAATCCTTGGTCATATTAAAAGGCTTGTTAAAGAGTCGACTATGACTTTGAGCATTGCTACCTAAAGGTGGCGCTAGAGTTCATCCACTTCTTTATTGAAGTGACAACTTGCATATTATGCCAGAGGAGTATTACAGCTTTAAGTCTCCTTATCAACTTATCTGTCTCCTTGTGGATGCAGGCAAACTCCTCTCCATAAGGTAGATAGCGGTTCCCCATACATCATCTTAGCCTCTCATACAGCCAGATCAGAATATCCCACACACTACACTAATGAGGGGTAGTTACCCCAAAAGAGTCTATATTTTGGGGTTCTGATCTGGCACAAATCCTTGGTCACGTTAAAAGGCTTGTTAAATAGTCGACTATGACTTTGAGGATTGCTACCTAAAGGTGGCGCTAGAGTTCATCCACTTCTTCATTAAAGTGACCACTTGCTTATTTTATACGTAAAATTTAAAAGCAAAAATACCGGCAGCAAAGACATAGCAAAACCTATTTAAAAGATGACAGAACAGCTGTGTCAGGAAAAATACTTCCAACGTTTTCTTGAAGCGTCTTTTACTTTAAAACTGTTCGGATATGCTGACATCTTAAAGACTTCATGAACATCTACCCTTTATTCCAGTTTCTTGTTCATTTAGAAAAGTAAAGTCTGAATGCAGTTCCTGGTACAAAAGACTGACAATTTACACCATAGTGTCTGGATATGAGCATCGCAATGGGGACACACACTACAATTTGTGGACTGTCTAATCTCCATGTAGTACCTTCTCACCAATTTTTGCCCAGTATTTGCATGTGTTTTATTTTTTACTGAATTTTTTTTGCAGTCAAAACCATTTACATACAAAACTTTATGTTGGATATTGTATGAATTACACATGAAGAAAATTTGTGACGTGCTCTAATGTAGAATTTCTTAGTAATTATTCAGATGGCATAGATACTTACTTACATAAGCCCCCACTGATTTATTCGGACATTCATTGATTATTTAGCCACCATATTGCACTTCTGTACACAACTCTACTGTCCTTAAAAAGCTTAGGTCTGTACCATGCGATGCCAGGAGTATTGCATACCAATGCCACTTACGGTACATAGCAGGCCACCAATTCAAAGGGCTGTAGTTTGCAAATAGCTAAATGCTACAGATGTAACACAATAAGCTGCCAGTCATGGTGGTGATTTTTAGGTCTGCAGTTTAATGGTATACAGCCATTCAGGATTAAAGCACATTGGTTTATCAGAAGAATATTTCTTAACTAGCAACATAAGGGGTTGGTACTTAAAAGCTACAAAAATATTGTGTTAATCATGCTGAAATATGATACTATGAGTAAAAAGAGATATCTATTACATATGCTGATTCTCATATTTCTAATATAAGTGAAGGTCAAAAGAGATTTTGAAACCACACATTTATATGTGCATATAGTATATAGATAACATGTAGAGTGCTTCAATTACTGATATGTAGCTTTAGTCTTGATAATCAGAATAGCCTGAGTTATAATTTTATCATATAGCATCCTAATAAAAATTGATTCCATTCATATGTTGTTATATCTTGCTCAAACATATTTCTAAAATAGCAAATAATAATAAAGAAAAAAAAAAGAATATACATAAAAATTTAAGGAATACTAGTATAACAAAACTAACAAGATTACAATTGTATTTACCTCTCCAAGTAGGAACATTACATAAGCCAGAACTATCAGAAGTTAGCTTGCAATAAAAAGTGTGCAAATGCACAAATTAATTCCGAACTGTATAATATTTAAAAAAATTGAGAATTTTTTTAAATATTGACCAATCTTTTTTTAGCCAAACTGCCACATCAAGGCAATTACATAAGGGCAGTCCTTCTCTAAATATTTTTAATTCAATTTTAGTTGTGCTATATTGCCTTCAACATACATATAAAGCAGAACCATTAATAGCAGCAGTTACCTGGAGCATTTCAGAGACCCTTCCATGGTGCCAGACTGGCTCATATGAATAAAGGCAGAACAAGCACTAACATATTCAGCAGATGCTACACGTTTCTGGGTTTATTCAGAATTGACCTCCACAGCATCAGACCAGCACTCATGAACAGGGTTGGACTGGGGTGTCTGAGGCACACCAGGGAAATTGACTCCAGGGGCCCACCCACTCTTCAGCTATATGTAAATACCTGCTACCCGTTATACCCATTATAATGGTGGCTCTTGCACATCACTGTGCGCTCACCATACCTGCGATGTTCAATTACTGTAATTTGTATTAAAGGGATTCTTTGGTGGAAATATGTTATCAACGATCCACAGGTTCGGAAGGTGACTACTCATTTATTGGTGGAATCCGACCAGTGGAGCCTCCCCTTCAGAAGAATGTGGCACTTTTATCCCCTTTATAAAATGCAGATAGTGACGTGACCGCAATGATGTGACCGCAGCTCCATTCATCATCATTGGAGCTCCAAGAAAAAGCCAAACCCAGCACTCACAACCACTTAGGGAATCATGGGTGAGCTGTACATGGGCTCCAGTCTAGTGGGGAGAAAACAAACCTGTGACTAAGGACCGTCTTTAATGACGATGATTTAATGGGTTCATTGTGTGCGTTTTAATGTTTTTTTTCTAATATTTCTAAAATTAATTTTTAAGGATATAGATCTCAGGACTCTGTGCTGGATATTTTTCAATTTTTTTGGACACGTAATTGGGATAGACGTTAAACAATCAGCAGTTAGACCCTCACCAATAAATAACTTATCACTTATCCCTAGGCCACATGTACACACTATTTGGTGAGATTTTTACCTCAGTATTTGTAAGACAAAACCAGGAGTGGAACAATCGGAGATATTTTTTTTCTGCATTTCTCAACCACTCCTGGTTTTGTCTTACAAATACAGAGGTGAAAATCTCACGAAATACCCACTGTGGACGTGGCCTTAGAAGAGATGATTACTTGCTTTCTCCAGAGAACCTCTGCAAGTGCATCTCTGCTGCTGTGTTACAGTCACAGGACAGGAAGGGCTTAAACATATACCGTATATACTCGCGTATAAGCCGAGTTTTTCAGCCCAAAAATTGGGCTGAAAAGTCCCCCCTCGGCTTATACGCGAGTCACTGTATACTGTATACACTGTATATAGTGTATACAGTATACAGGCCCGCCCCCATCAGTATACAGGCCACCCCTTGCTGCACAAACCTGTAAAGGAAGAGATTAGTATACTTATCACTGTCCCGCTGCCGCTGTCCCACCACCGTCATCACGCTCCTCCGTCTTCATCCGTCTTCTTCCGGCTTCCTCCGGTCGGCGCAGGCAATGACGTCATTGTCTGTGCGCCAGAGGAAGCCGGAAGACGCTGGATGAAGACGGAGGAGCGCGATGACGGCGGCAGGACAGCGGCAGCGGGACAGGGATAAGTATACTAATCTCTTCCTTTACAGGATTGTGCACCAAGGGGGGGCCCTGTATACTGATGGGGGGGGGCTGTATACACCTCTGGGGCTGCTGTATACTACCACTGGGGCTGTATATACCTCTGGGGCTGCTGTATACTACCTCTGGGGCTGCTGTATACTACCACTGGGGCTGCTGTATACTACCACTGGGGCTGTATATACCTCTGGGGCTGCTGTATACCACCTCTGGGGCTGTATATACCTCTGGGGCTGCTGTATACTACCTCTGGGGCTGCTGTATACTACCACTGGGGCTGCTGTATACTACCACTGGGGCTGCTGTATACTACCACTGGGGCTGTATATACCTCTGGGGCTGCTGTATACTACCTCTGGGGCTGCTGTATACTACCTCTCAGGCTGCTGTATACTACCACTGGGGCTGCTGTATACACCTCTGGGGCTGCTGTATACTACCACTGGGGCTGCTGTTTACTACCACTGGGGCTGCTGTATATACCTCTGGGGCTGCTGTATACTAACCACTGTGGCTGCTGCTGTATATACCACTGGGGCTGCTGCTGTGTATACCACTGGGGCTGCTGCTGTATACTACCATTGGGGCTGCTGTATATACCTCTGGGGCTGCTGTATACCACACTGCTGGGGCTGTATACCTGTGCTGGGGTCCACCCTCGGCTTATACACGAGTCAATAGGTTTTCCCAGGTTTTGGGGGCAAAAGTAGGGGGTCGGCTTATACACGGGTCAGCTTATACACGAGTATATACAGTAAGTATTTATTATCTATTGGAAATAAAGACTTTTCCCTTACTGATATCAGAAAAAAAACAACAAATGACCGACCACAGTCCACTATATAAGACTAATAATACCACATAAAGGGAGAAATACATCCACACCGTGACCAGAAAACATATTACCACCACATAGTGCCCGAATAATGCCATATACAATGTTCCCAATACTGCCACACCATAACCAGAGCACATAATACCACCAAATTGTGATCAAATTCTACCACAGCATGACAAGACCACATATTACCACCAGATGGTGACCAAATAACACAAAATACAAGGCACAAATATCTCCATGCCATGACCAGAGCACATAATGCAACACTACATAGTGACCAATAATACTATAATATTGAAGATTAGAAAAAAGTTCTGTATATTGAGTCAGTGTACAGGCAATACAGTGATTATCAGTGACATTATTCACAGGAGCTCTGTATATAGTGTCTAGTGTACAGATAATACAGTGATCACTGGTGACATTATACATAGGAGCTCTGTATATAGTAACTAGTGTACATGTAATATAGTGATCACCAGTGACAGTTTACAAAGAAGCTCTGTATATAGTGTGAGTGTATAGGTAATGCAGATTTCACCATTGACATTATACACAGGAGCTCTGTATATAGTTTCAGTGTACATGTAATGTAGTGATCACCAATGACATTATACACAGGAGCTCTGTATATAGTATCAGTGTACAGGTAATGCAGAGATCACCAGTGACATTATACACAGGAGCTCTGTATATAGTTTCAGTGTACATGTAATGTAGTGATCACCAATGACATTATACACAGGAGCTCTGTATATAGCATCAGTGTACAGGTAATGGAGAGATCACCAGTAACATTATACACAGGAGCTCTGTAATATAGTGTCTAGTGTACAGATAATACAGTGATCACTGGTGACATTATACATAGCAGCTCTGTATATAGTATCTAGTGTACATGCAATATAGTGATCACCAGTGACAGTGTACAAAGGAGCTCTGTATATAGTGTGAGTGTACAGGTAATGCAGATTTCACCAGTGACATTATACACAGGAGCTCTGTATATAGTTTCAGTGTACATGTAATGTAGTGATCACCAATGACATCATACACAGGAGCTCTGTATATAGTATCAGTGTACATGTAATGTAGTGATCACCAATGACATTATACACAGGAGCTCTGTATATAGTGTCAGTGTACATGTAATATAGTGATAACTGGTGACATTATACATAAGAACTCTGTATATATTGTCAGCGTACAGGTAATGCAGAGATCACCTTTGACATTATACACAGGAACTCTGTTTATAGTGTCAGTGTACAGGTAATGCCGAGATCACCTTTGACATTATACACAGGACCTCTGTATATAGTGTCAGTGTACACGTAATGCAGAGATCATCTTTGATATTATACACAGGAGCTGTGTGCGTGAATAGGTGAAATCATTCATCTTCAGTTTTTTGCAGTAGGGAAAAGACGGCACTCACCGGAGATATCTTGCAGGTGCAGCTTTATTCCATTAATGAGGTTACATTGTGCAGGGAGGGTTCGGCAGAGGGGACGACGGTCACCTTTTCGCGCTAAATGTGGTTCTACGGGTTCACAGATGACAGTGACGTCAGTTCCTGTTCCTAAATAGGAGGAACCTCACCACGTCATGACGTTACCGTCAGAAACAAGTTTAATAAAACAGGTGTAGTTAAAATCATTCAATTATCAAAATACCATCTGAATATCAAAAGACAATATAAATATTTAGTAAGATCTTAATTATAAGAACAGAAACACATTATGCCTTTTAACATCTACAATGGCCCTATAGAGGTATGTCATTCTTAGTTGCCAGACAACCTGTGACGCTTCCCATATGCCGCAGGGCAGCCTTGGTTTCTCAACCTAGTATAACACATACCAAGCAATCACCAATATCCGGCGGTTGCCAAGCTACCAGGTCACGCCACCGTCAGAACAATTTCCACGGCTAGAATGTTGGTATCTTCGGCTGCAAATATAGAAAAGGAAGAGGGAAGAAGGAAGCCATCGCAGGCAGCAAGGCCGGTTCCGGCACTTACCGCCGTTAGGTTTCAGACTCAGACCTCCTATCTAAACTTGAAAGCAGCCGCATTATGCCGACTAAGGTGGAAAACACTGCAATTGCAGTGCACCTATATTTTAAACTAGCGTTTGCTGGGTGACCATAGAAGCATCACAGGAATAGAGACCAAAGCTGCCTAAAAATCGGTTAGCATGGATTACCCTCGGGAAACAGCAGGTGGAGGGAACGTTGAGTGCCTGCAAATCCCCCCAGCAAACTGTTGGAGTCAGCGGCACCCAACCATCACTCACCTCCCGTGTTCTCCGTGGAGGCACATGGCAGGTGGAAAACCCCACTGTGCGTGCATACCATGTGCAAGTAGGGGTCACATTAAATATACCTTGTTTTTACAAAAAGAAAAGAAAACGAATGAAGTAAAAAGATAGAAGTTAGACAGGCTTAGACAGTACAAAGGAAGAAAAGAGAAGAGAAGCAATCTTTAATAGAGGCCAGTAAAATTTCGGCGAACCGGCCTACATATGCAGCATTTTATATAGCAAAGGGCAGAAGAATAAATAAAAAGAAAAGAAAACTTTAAAGAAAGACAGCCATATCAAGCTTATCATTCAACCCCAATGCTCCTTGAGCATTGGTGTTTAGAATCCACTTAGCTTCCACTTGAAGCAACCTTTTATGAATATTGCACCCTCTTTTTGATGGGAACACTCTTTCAACACCCACAAAGCTTAATACTTTAGGGTCCCCATTGTGGTGGTCTCGAATGTGCTGGATTAGTCTAGGGGAACCCTTACCTGAGGAAATGGAGCTGAAGTGTTCCCTAAAGCGGTTAAACAGTGGCCGTATAGTTTTCCCTATATAAAATCTTTTACAGAGACAATAAAGGATATATGCAATCCATTTACTCCTGCAATTAATGTAGGACTGTATTTTATGTTGACAACCTCCAATATTTAAACTAGAACCCGGTTTTAGATATTTACACCAATTACAGTGCATACACTTATAGTTACCTTTTACGGACTTAGCACCCAACCAGGTATCTGATTTATTCTGTTTTTTAAGTCCTTTTTGCACCAAAATATCGCCTAGATTCTTACTATGGGGGTATGTCACTACTGATTGGGAAGTATTAGATTTATTAAAGTCCCTGTCAGATTCAATGATGTGCCAATGTGTTTTTTATAGCTGAAGGTATAATTTTGAACATGGGGCCATACCTAAAATTAAAAAAGAATTTCTTAACCTTAGTATTTTGAAATGACATGGCTAGACTATCTTTTTTCTTTTTGTTGGTTGTGTGACCAAGAGCTCTTTCACGGGCTTGTTTTAACACTGAAGGAGGATACCCTCTATATGATAAGTTATACTCTAGCTCATCTGCCTGTTGCTCAAATCCTGCTAATGTATTATTTACACGTCGAATACATATAAACTGACTAAACAGTAAGGCAAGTTTCATGTGCAATGGATGTGCGCTTTTGAAATGATGTAGGGAATTTGTGGCTGTACTCTTTTTAAAAACTGATCTCTTTAAACAGCCATTGAAAATCTCAAACTTCACGTCCAATAATTATAATTCAGACCCTCCAAAAATTGATGTGAAGAATATATTATAGGTGTTAAGGTTTAAGTAGCTGACAAACCTATCAAAATCTTCTTTACTTCCTTCCCACACTATTAGTATGTCATCTACATACCGTATAAAATGTTTGATGTACTTAAGGAAGGGATAAGTTTGTGAATAAACATAGTCTTCTTCGAAAATTGCCAAAGACAAGTTTGTGAGCGTACATGCGTCAGGTGTACCCATCGCAGTTCCCTCTTGTATAAATCACTGGTCCAAAAAACTGAAAGCATTATGCTGAAGTATGAAACTCAAAGAATCACAAATAAAGTTCACCATAGCACTTTCAACATTACTAGACATCAGAATTTTTCTGATCGTATCAACTGCAAATAATTTTGAGAGTCAAGATACTGTTTCGGGTGATATTATTAGACCCTCGTTTCGCGGTGGGCTAAAATCGACCTTTATGTTCCCGGCAGCCCCGAATAACAGTATTGATCTGTTCGCTGAGCTGGTGGATAAAGAAGTAAAAGCTTTGATTTTTCCCTGCCCAGATAAGAATCTTTCACCCTGTGAAACCTTGGCAATGAGAGAGATGTACCAATGGGAAGATACGGTATTTCGGAAAGTCGATAAAGGCAGCAGCCTAGTTGTGCTCACAAGGGCCACGTATATAAAAAAAGCCTCATGGCACTTAGACAATATCAATACCTATAAGCTGTTAACTTCAGACCCGACCTTGGGTTTTAAAAATAAATTGCAATCCTTGTTGAGACACTATGTAATACAAAATGTTATCTCAAGGGCAGACGAAGAGAAATTATTTCCTGAATGCCCTATAAAACCCCACTGGTACTACCTCCCCAAGATACATAAAAATGTGGATGAGATCCCCGGGAGACCTATTGGGGTTGGCTGCT
Source organism: Allobates femoralis (assembly GCA_033576535.1). Lineage (NCBI taxonomy): Eukaryota > Metazoa > Chordata > Amphibia > Anura > Aromobatidae > Allobates > Allobates femoralis. The sequence goes on along the minus strand of JARQOC010000002.1, from coordinate 214,820,130 downwards.
TAACAGAATCTTTCTCAAAATACTTTGATTGGTTTCTACACCCATTTTTAGATACCATTCCGTCCCTAGTGCATGACACTAACTATTTCATAAAAACCATCGATCATATCGTCTGGCATGAGGTATATAAGCTAGCCTCTATTGATATAGAGAGCTTATATACCAGAATCCCATAATTATTGGCAGATCAAATGATCAGAAAAATTATGACGTCAAGTAATGTTGAAAGCGCTGTGGTGAATTTTGTTTGTGATTCTTTGAGTTTCATACTTCAGCATAATGCTTTCAGTTATTTGGACCAGTGGTTTATACAACAAGAGGGAACTGTGATGGGTACACCTGTCGCATGTACGCTCGCAAATTTGTTTTTGGCAATTTTCGAAGAAGACCATGTTTATTCACAAAATAATTCCTTCCTTAAGTACATCAAGCATTTTATACGGTATGTAGATGACATACTTATAGTGTCATCATCAGTGCACTTTCAGTAGCGCAAAACGAGTCTGGGAACTAATCCAATTTTTTCACAGATCCGGCACCTATAGACTCCCATGTTATGGCCACCGGATCGTCCCAGATCCGTTTCTGTCCGTTTTTGTGCCGGAGCCAAAAAATGATGTGTCCCAAGTCATCTACGTGTGTTCTTCCTGACCTCAAACCTCCCAAGTGCTCCCTCTAACTACTTCCTTCACCACCCAACCCCACTACAGTCATTCCTAGTGTGATCTGGGTGTCCCGGTATCAGTCTGTACCCCTCCCTCCCTTACCAGTGAGTGGGATACTACACCCTAAAGGTACCTTTACACGCCGCTACTATGGTGTAGAAACTGAGAGGCAATCCGAAGTTTGTCATGAAATTGCTACAAAATTGAGGCCTGTATTTGTGGAACCCGGTGGTGATTTTGAAAGTTGCTCCCGGTTGCGATTTCAGAGCACTGTTCAAAAACGAGACACAACCCTGAAGGTGGTTTTCCCAGGTTTTGGCGTGTGAACGGGCAATAGGGATGGAATCTGCGTCGCCTACTGATTTCCCGGACGCGTGCCACAGCGTGCTGGAGACGGCCCCCCGCAGCGATGATTGGTGGTGGCTACTGTGTTTCCATTGGCTGTCCCTTCACAGGGCGCCATATTTAAAGAGCTGTCCATTCACACTACACAATTGCAATGGCGTCATGTATTAGCCAGCCTTCCTGCGCAGGCTGGCCAATCATGACGCTATTACGTTGTCTAATCAGCGTGTTTGGGGCGCGGAATACACCAGTCTGTCACGCTGAACATGTACGCCCACATTAATTTGGGGATTGCGGCATGTGAAGCGGTGTCGGGAGTCAACCGGATGTTTCCCACTGTTGGTGTGGGAACTTCCGGGACGACACATCGCCTTAGGTTGAGGGCGAAATTGCGGCCTGTAAATGCGCCTTCCGCATTCGGAGGCAACCATGAAAAACGTGCACACGCACGTTTGGTTGCCTCCGATCACCGCCAAAAGTTGCGGCGTGTAAAGGTACCTTAACAGGGATGCAGTACCTCTGTGGCTACTGAATCTGTAGGGGCGCCACAGATTTACATGCAGCGATTTTTTTGGCACACTTTTCCAGAGCCCATTTTATAATGTGGCCTAAGGAAAAAGTGCGCCGAAAAAGGCGCAAAGAGTTGACATTTCAATTCTTTTTGTGGATGCGCTTTACAGTGAAAGTGTGTCTGCAAAAAGACATCGAAACACGCAGCGTTTGAATGCATTTCAGCAAAAGCCATAGCTTTTGCTGGAATGCATTTCCAGTATTGCGTTTCACTGCTTTTACGCAAGCTCTAAAAAGCGCTGCGTAAGTGCATGAATATGCAGAAATTACACCACATGTGAACGTAGCCTTATGTTCTCATTAAGACACAGCAACTATCAAACTTGCCTGCCTCATTCCTAACTTAGGGGTTCTAGTTAATAATGTAGTGACTGCTTATTGCAGCCCAAACAGAAGTTTTGACCCACTTACGTGTAAACTTCTTTTACTGCAAAAGTGCACATTAATACAAAATTTTTGCACTTACAGATTTTTTCACTAATAACTTACATTTGTCACATGAAGGTGTCCCTTCATATCAATCTTATTTTGTCCTGTCTCCATTTATAAACAAACTGTAGAAACACCAAAGATAGCCGCTTTTGCTTGAATGAGCAGATTTATGTATTGATTGTCTAATCATGTGAGTGGTCGTCATAGGACTAACATGTGATCACCAAATGATTCTGATACCAGACCTGCTCTGACTTGCACTAAACACAAGTCCTTATATGAACCGAGTTTGTAAATGCAGTGGGCACTTTAAGGCAGTGTAAAGGACACAGTTGTCTGGGAACAGACAATGCGTTTCAACCGTATAAGAGTACTTTCACATCAGTGTTTTTTTTAAATCGCGGCAGTTGCGGTGAAAAAACCGCAACTGCCGCGATTACCGCATAACGGCTGCACTTGCGGCACACTTGTGGCACACTTGCGGCCAGCCCCATACAATGTATATACGGGCATGCAGCAGGTGCGGCAAGTGCGGTTTTGGCCCTTGCCGCAGGTGCGGCCGCGAAAAAGACGCGCCAAAACCGCACTTGCCGCACCTGCCGCAAGCCCGCATATACATTGTATGGGGCTTGCTGCAAGTGTGCCGCAAGTGCAGCCGTTATGCGGTAATCGCGGAAGTTGCGTTTTTTTCACCGCAACTGCCGCGATTTAAAAAAAACGCTAATGTGAAAGCGGCCTAAGTCTTCTTCTAGGTTAGGTTTGTGTACTATGCTTCTATTCAAGAAATAATTTGAACAAAGAACAAATTTGTGTATATACGCATCCCATAAAATTAGGACCAGACTACAGAGTTTGTATGCAATTAAGGTGCTATATTTAATAATAAATAACAGTGCAAACAGACAAAGAATGTGGTTCTGTGTATAGTAAAACAGGACGGTCAGGCAGACAAAGGAGATAGGAGACACAAAGTGCCAGTAGTTCCAGTTAGCCATAGCACACAGGGTATGAGTCAATTATATCACAATGCAGTTACATTAATATACAGAGGTAATAAGTCACAAGCACCAAAGGGTACACAGTTAGGCAATTGTCACAGTACAAAAAGTTCCTGTATACATCCAATAAAAATAGCTCACTGTGACTAAGATACCTTTATAAAGCAGCTAGGGCCTGCCATTACCCCATAGATTGTAGTTGCAAGCATACATGTGATTCAAGTAACATCAATTAACAATTATACCCATATGTGGGGGAGGCATAATGTGTCAGGGAACAGACAACGCGTTTCAACCGTATAATTCTTCTTCTAGGTTTCGTTTGTGTACTATGCCTCTATTCAAGAAATAGTGCAGGGTGCAGAGTATTTCTTGACTATATGCATAATACACAAACCAGATCTAGAGGAAGACCTATACGGTTGAAACGCGTTGTCTATTCCCAAATAACGGTGTCCTCTACACTACCTTAAAGTGCCCACTGCATTTACAAACTCATTTCATATAAGAATGAGGCTTTTTTAATGAAGTCTGAAAAATAAAGGACTTTAAACATGCCATACTAAGGGCTCCTCCGCTGGATTATATTTGCTCTACTTCCAAGCGACTGCAGGAGGGTGTGCCTCCCTCATCTCCTTGTGGATCCCTGGCATGTGATTGAACCTGAGATGAAAACTACCATTTAGGTGAGCTGGCTTTATTTTTTCTTTATTGTGTAAACACAAGTCCTATAGTGAACTACAATAATAAATGTTATCGTAGTACAACATTGAGCAGGATGTGCAAAATAGTTCCTTAATGTGTGTGAAAAATAATACTCCATTTTCCAAAGAACTACAGTTCTAAGCCTTTGTGTGTAGAGTATGCCACAGCTTTGTGCCTTGGTTCTCCAATCATACTCCTTCAATAAACACCAATACAAAAATCTGAAGCATTCCAAAAAGTAGGCTTTTTCCTGAGCCAATGATCCAAGTCATTAGGTATTTCTTTACTCTACTGACCCACAAATAATAGCCAAAGTACAACATTATTTTAACAAGAAAATTCCCACAAAGTTTTTATTATTCCATAACTTATTATTAATTATTAGTATGACCTGAAATGAAAATTTCTGATTGGTTATTGCTTATTATATGCTGTCTGCTAACGTAAAAAGCTTTTTACCCTAACGGTCTTTCATGCATCTCTTATGCCAGTTTGTAAACCACCAAAGTGTTTTCTAATTAACACCTTGAATATAATTTGAAAGTTGTGCCAAGAACCTAATTAAACAAGAATTAATTACTTCCACAAAGCACTCAACAGCACCATACAAATGTCCACATACAGTATATATAAATATATATATACTAGCTGTGAGCCCGATGCAAATGCATTGGGATTCTAGAACATGGCAATATTATTTGCATTAATAGCATTATTATTACCATTAATAGCATAATTATTAGCATTAACAGCATTATTATTAGCATTAATAGCATTATTAATAGCAATAATAGTACTAATAATAGTATTGTTATTAGTATTAATAGCATTATTACCATAAATAGCATTAATAATAGCGTTAATAGCATTATTATGAGGAGTAATAGCATTATTAGCATTAATAAAATTATTAATAGCATTAATAGAATTAAAAATAGCATTAATAGCATTATTAATAGGATTAATAGCATGATTATCAGCCTTAATAGCATTAATAGCATTAATATTAGCATGAATAGCATTAATAGCATTATTAATAACATTAATAGCATTATTAATAGCATTAATAGCCTAAATAATAGAATTAATAGCATAAATAATCGCATTAATAGCATGAGTATTAGCATAAAGAGCATTAATAGCAATATTATTAGCATTAATAGAATTTTGAATAGCATAAATAGCATGATTATTAGCCTTAATAGCATTATTAATAGCGTTAATATGATTATTATTAGCATTATTAGCATTAATATTAGCATTAATAGCATAATTATTAGCATTCATAGCATTATTATTAGCAGTAATAGCATTATTATTAGCATTAATAGCATTATTAATAGCATTAATAGCATTAATAATACAATTAATAGCATTAATATTAGCATTAATAGCATTAATAGTATTATTAATAGCATGAATAGCATTATTAATAGCATTAATAGCATTAATAGCATTATTAATAGCATTAATAGCATAAATAATAGAATTAATAGCATAAATAATCGCATTAATAGCATTACTATTAGCATAAAGAGCATTAATAGCAATATTATTAGCATTAATAGCATTTTGAATAGCATAAATAGCATGATTATTAGCCTTAATAGCATTATTAATAGCGTTAATATGATTATTATTAGCATTATTAGCATTAATATTAGCATTAATAGCATAATTATTAGCATTAATAGCATTATATAGCAGTAATAGCATTATTATTAGCATTAATAGCATTTAATAGCATTAATAGCATTAATAATACAATAATAGAATTAATTAGCATTAATAGCATTAATAGTATTATTAATAGCATGAATAGCATTATTAATAGCATTAATAGCATTAATAGCATTATTAATGCATTAATAGCATTATTAATAGCATTATTAGCATAATAATAGAATTAATAGCTTAATAATCGAATTAATAGCATTACTATTAGCATAAAGAGCATTAATAGCAATATTATTAGCATTAATAGCATTTGAATAGCATAAATAGCATGATTATTAGCCTTAATAGCATTAATAATAGCATAAATAGCATTAATATTAGCATTAATATCATTATATTATTAGCATTAATGCATTATTATTAGCATTAATAGCATTAATAATCAGCATTAATAGCATTAATATACAATTATAGCATTAAATTAGCATTAATAGTATTAATAGCATTATTATAGCATTAATAGCATGAATTTAGCGTAATAGCATTATAATAGCATTATTATTATCATTATTAGCATTAATATTACCATAAATAGCATAATTATTAGCATTAATAGCATTATATTAGCACTAATAGCATTATTAATAGCAGTATTAGCATTAATAATAGCATTAATAGCATTATTATATTACCAATAATAGCATAATTATTAGCATTAACAGCATTATTATTAGCATTAATAGCATTATTAATAGCATTAATAGCATGAATATTAGCCTTAATAGCATTATTAAGAGCATTATAATAGGATTATTATTAGCATTATTAGCATTATAATTAGCATATATAGCATAATTATTAGCATTAATAGCATTATTATTAGCAGTAATAGCATATTATTAGCATTAATAGCATTATTATAGCATTAATAGCATTAATAATACAATTAATAGTATTAATATTAGCATTAATAGTATTAATAGCATTATTAATAGCATTAATAGCATGAATATTAGCTAATAATAGCATTAATAATAGCATTATTATTATCATTATTAGCATTTAAATTACCATTAAATAGCATAATATTAGCATTAATAGCATTATTATTAGCACTAATAGCATTATCAATAGCAGTATTAGCATTAATAATAGCATTAATAGCATTATTAATAGCATTAAAAGCATGATTATTAGCTTTAATAGTATTAATAATATCATTAATAGCATTTTTATTAGCATTATTAGCATTAATAGCATAATTAGTAGCATTTATAGAATTTCTATTAGCAGTAATAGCATTAATAGCATTAATATTAGCATTAATAGCATTAATAGCATAATTAATAGCATTAATAGCATTATTAATAGCATTATTAATTGCAGAATAGCATTATTAATAGCATTAATAGCATAATTAATAGCATTAATAGCCTAAATAATAGCATTAATAGCATAACTAATAGCATTAATAAAATTAATAGCAATATTATTAGCATTAATAGCATTAAGAATAGCATTAATAGCATGATTATTAGCCTTAATAGCATTAATATTAGCATTAATAGCATTAATAATAGCATTAATAACATTATTAGTAGCATTAATAGCAGTATTAATAGCCTTATTAGCATTATTATTAGCATTAACAGCATTATTATTAGCATTAATAGCATTATTAATAGCATTATTAGCATTAATAACATTATTAATAGCATTACTAACATTATTGGGCATGGCCATGTTTCTCTATGGGAAGAAGCGACCAATCAGCGTCCAGCATCATCCGCCATGTAACTCTATGAGCCCTTTGAGCGGACCTGAAGGAGAACTGTGTCTTTAGAAATGACTCAGTTCTCCTTCAGGTCCGCTAAAAGGGCTCATACAGTTACATGGCGGATGATGCTGGACGCTGATTGGTCGCTTCTTCCCATAGAGAAACATGGCCATGTTTCTCTATGGGAAGAAGCGACCAATCAGCGTCCAGCATCATCCGCCATGTAACTCTATGAGCCCTTTGAGCGGACCTGAAGGAGAACTGAGTCATTTCTAAAGACACAGTTTTTATTCAGGTCCGCATCTTTAATCCTCAGTCAGCGAATCGGACCGAAGAGAAAACATCCAGGACCCGGAGCTCGCTGGAGGAAGAAAGAAGACCCCCGAGGCCGGAGGAAGAGGATGCCTGGGCTGGATAGAAGACTCGTGGCCCGGGCTGAAGGAAGAGGATGCCTGGGCTGGATGGAAGACTGGACCGGACGAATGAGATGTGATGAAGACAGGTAAGTGATCGCCGGCGTCGGGGCTGTGCGGATATTGTGGGGGGGGCTGTGCGGATATTGTGGGGGTGGGCTGTGCGGACATTGGGGGGGGGTGGCTGTGCGGACATTGTGGGGGGGGGCTGTTTGGAAATTGGGGGTGGGCTGTGCGGACATTGTGGGGGGGGCTGTTTGTAAATTGTGGGGGGGGGCTGGGGGAACATTGTGGGGGGGCTGTGTGGACATTGTGGGGGGGGGCTGTTCGGACATTGTGGGGGGGGGCTGTGCGGACATTGTGGGGGGGGCTGTTCGGACATTGTGGGGGGGACTGTTCGGACATTGTGGGGGGGGCTGTTCGGACATTGTGGGGGGGGGGCTGTTCGGACATTGTGGGGGTGGGGCTGTTAGGACATTCTGGGGGGGGGCTGTGCGGACATTGTGGGGGGGGCTGTTTGAACATTGTGGGGGGGCTGTTTGGACATGGTGGGGGGGGGCTGTGTGGACATTGTGGGGGGGGGCTGTGTGGACACTGTGGAGGGGGGGCTGTTTGAACATTGTGGGGGGGGGCTGTGTGGACATTGTGGTGGGGGGGCTGTTTGGACATTGTGGTGGGGGGGCTGTGTGGACATTGTGGGGGGGGCTTTGTGGACACTGTGGGGGGGGGCTGTGCGGACATTGTGGGGGGGGCTGTTTGAACATTGTGGGTGGGGGCTGTGTGGACATTGTGGGGGGGCTGTTTGGAAATTGTGGGTGGGGGGCTGTTTGAACATTGTGGGGGGGGGGCTGCTGTGTGGACATTGTGGGGGGGCTGTTTGGACATGGTGGGGGGGCTGTGTGGACATTGTGGGGGGGGGCTGTGTGGACACTGTGGAGGGGGGCTGTTTGAACATTGTGGGGGGGGGGCTGTGTGGACATTGTGGTGGGGGGCTGTTTGGACATTGTGGTGGGGGGGCTGTGTGGACATTGTGGGGGGGGGCTTTGTGGACACTGTGGGGGGGGCTGTGCGGACATGTGGGGGGCTGTTTGAACATTGTGGGTGGGGGCTGTGTGGACATTGTGGGGGGGGCTGTTTGGAAATTGTGGGTGGGGGCTGTTTGAACATTGTGGGGGGGGGGCTGTGTGGACATTGTGGGGGGCTGTTTGTAAATTGTGGGTGGGGGGCTGTTTGAACATTGTGGGGAGGCTGTGTGGACATTGTGGGGGGGGCTGTTTGGACATTGTGGGGAGGGGGGACTGTGTGTACATTGTGGGGGGGGCTGTGCGGACATTGTGCGTTTGGGGGGGCTGTGCGGACATATGGTGGGGTTTGGGGGGGGAGCGGGGCTGGGGGGCGGTGCTAGGCTGTGGATGGATGGGGGCTGGCGGCGGAGGTGTGCGGGCAGTGAGGGGGGGTCTGTGCGGCGTTGGGGTGTGCGGTCCTGGGGGCGAGGCGGGGCTGGGGAGCGGTGCTGATCTGTGGATCGGGGCTGGGGGGGAGGCACAGGGGGCAGCTCCATAGTGGTCGGTGGGCTGTGGGTAGCGGGGAGCGGAGGCGGCTGGGCCGCCTCCGCTCCATGGTCCCGGGGCGAGATGTGGGTAGCGGGGAACGGAGGCAGCGCGGGCGGCATCGGCGGGGTGTGGGTGGGCAATGGCTCGCAATGCCCGCTACGCGGGCAATGCTTCGCCGTGTGCCTGAGACTCGCAATGGGCGCTGCGCGGCCATTGCGAGTCGAGTTAGAACAGCTCGCAATGGCCGCTTCGCGGCCAATGCTTCGCGCGTATCCACATGACCACGCCGGAAGTAGCGCCGAGAGGGGCGGATTTGCGATTAGCGATTATATAATATATATATATATATATATATATGTATAAATATATATATATTTATATATATATATATATATATATATATATATATATATATATATATATATATATATACATATACATATATATACACACATACACACAGTCATATGAAAAAGTTTGGGCACCCCTCTTAATCTTACTCATTTTTTTTTTGTTTCAAATTGGGTTTTTGCAACAGCTATCTCAGTGTGATATATGTAATGACTGATGGACACAGTAATATTTCAGGATTGAAATGAGGTTTATTGCACTAACCAAAAATGTGAAATATGCATTATTTCAAAATTTGACAGGTGCAAAAGTATGGTCACCCTTCTGATTTTCATGATTTGAATGCTCCTAACTACTTTTTACTGACTTATTGAAGCACTAAATTGGTTTGGTAACCTCATTGAGCTTTGTACTTCATAGCCCGGTGTATCCAATCAAGAGAAAAGCTATTTCAGGTGTCCACTTGCAAGTTGTTCTCCTAGTTGTATCTTCTCTGAGGAGTGGAATCATGGGCTCCTCAAAACAGCTCTCAAATGATCTGAAAAAAATAAGATTGTTCAACATAGTTGTTCAGGGGAAGGATGCAAAAAGTTGTCTCAGAGATTTAACCTGTAAGTTTCCACTGTGAGGAACATAGTAAGGAAATGGAAGACCACAGGGAGAGTTCTTGTAAAGGCCAGAAGTGTCAGGCCAACAGAAATATCAGAAAGGCACAGAAGAAGAATGGTGAGGACAATCAAGAACAATCCACAGACCACCTCCAAAGACCTGCAGCATCATCTTGCTGCAGATGGTGTCACTGTGCATCGGTCAACAATACAGCGCACACTGCACAAGGAGAAGCTGTATGGGAGAGTGATGCGATAGAAGCCGTTCCTGCATGCACGCCACAAACAGAGTCGCCTGAGGTATGCAAAAGCACATTTGGACAAGCCAGTTTCATTTTGGAAGAAGGTCCTGTGGACTGATGAAACAAAGATTGAGTTGTTTGGTCATACAACAAGGCATTATGCATGGCGCCACAAAAACACAGCATTCCAAGAAAAATACTTGCTACCCAATGTCAAATTTGGGGAGGGTTCATCATGCTTTGGGGCTGTGTGGCCAATGACGACACCAGGAATCTTGTTAAAGTTGAGGGTCTCATGGATTCCACTCAGTTTCAGCAGATTCTTGAGAATAATGTTCAAGAATCAGTGTCAAAGTTCAAGTTACGCCGGGGATGGATCTTTCAGCAAGACAATGATCCAAAACACCGATCCAAATCTACTCAGGCATTCATGCAGAGGAACAATTACAATATTCTGGAATGGCCATCCCAGTCCCTAGACCTGAATATCATTGAACATCTGTGGATGTTTTGAAGCGGGTTGTCTATGCTCGGCGACCATCAAACTTAACTGAACTGGAATTGTTTTGTAAAGATGAATGGTCAAAAATACCTTCATCCAGGATCCAGGAACTCATTAACAGCTACAGGAAGCGACTAGAGGCTGTTATTTTTGCAAAAGGTGGATCTACTAAATATTAATGTCACATTTCTGTTGAGGTGCCCATACTTTTGCACCTGTCACATTTTGAAATAATGCATATTTCACATTTTTGGTTAGTACAATAAACCTCATTTAAATCCTGAAATATTACTGTGTCCATCAGTTATTACATACTAGCTGTGAGCCCGATGCAAATGCATCGGGTGTCTAGAATACTATACTTTGTATGAGGATTACCGCAAGCGCGCCGCAAGTGTAACGACTCGCTGGCGCCGACCAATTAGTCGCGCAGGCCAGCGACTCGCCGTGCTGACGTCACAGAGTGACATAGCCACGGTCTTTTCAGGGACCGACACGGAAGTGCCTACGGCAATTATATAGTAGATACTGTACATTGCATATGGAGGGGTGAGGAGAGCGGAGGCTGGAGGGGAGAGCGGAGGCTGGAGGGGAGGGCAGAGGCTAGAGGGCAGAGCAGAGGCTGGAGGGCAGAGGCTGGAGGGGAGGGCAGAGGCTGGAGGGGAGAGCGGAGGCTGGAAGGGAGAGCAGAGGCTGGAGGGGAGAGCGGAGGCTGGAGGGGAGAGCGGAGGCTGGAGGGGATTGGCTGGAGGCTGGAAAGGAGAGGCTGGAGGGGAAAGGCTGGAGGGGAGAGGCTGGAGGGCAGAGGCTTTAGGGCAGAGGCTGGAGGGGAGAACGGAGGCTGAAGGGCAGAGCGGAGGCTGGAGAGGAGAGCGGAGGCTGGAGGGGAGAGCGGAGGCTGGAGGGGAGAGGCTGGAGGGGAGAGCGGAGGCTGGAGGGCAGAGGCTGGAGGGGAGAGCGGAGGCTGGAGGGCAGAGGCTGGAGGCTGGAGGGCAGAGGCTGGAGGCTGGAGGGCAGAGGCTGGAGGGGAAAGGCTGGAGGGGAGAGCGAAGGCTGGAGGGCAGAGGCAGGAGGGGAGAGCGGAGGCTGGAGGGCAGAGGCTGGAGGGGAGAACAGAGGCTAGAGGGGAGAGCGGAGGCTGGAGGGGAGAGCAGAGGCTCGAGGGGAAGGCGGAGGCTGGAGGGGAGAGCGGAGGCTGAAGGGCAGAGGCTGGAGGGGAGAGCGGAGGCTGGAGGGCAGAGGCTGGAGGGGAGAGCGGAGGCTGGAGGGGAAAGGCTGGAGGGGAGAGCGAAAGCTGGAGGGCAGAGGCTGGAGGGGAGAGCGGAGGCTGGAGGGCAGAGGCTGGAAGGAGAGCGGAGGCTGGAGGGGAGAGCGGAGGCTGGAGGGGAGAGGCTGGAGGGGAGAGCGGAGGCTGGAGGGCAGAGGCTGGAGGGCAGAGGCTGGAGGGGAGAGCGGAGGCTGGAGGGGAGAGGCTAAAGGGGAGAGCGGAGGTTGGAGGGCAGAGGCTGGAGGGCAGAGGCTGGAGGGGAGAGGCTGGAGGGGAGAGGCTGGAGGGCAGAGGCTGGAGGGCAGAGGCTGGAGGGGGAGAGGGAGGCTGGAGGGGAAAGGCTGGAGGGGAGAGCGGATGCTGGAGGGCAGAGGCTGGAGGGGAGAGCGGAGGCTGGAGGGGAGAGCGGAGGCTGGAGGGGAAAGCGGAGGCTGGAGGGCAGAGCGGAGGCTGGAGAGCAGAGCGGAGGCTGGAAGGGAGAGCGGAGGCTGGAAGGGACAGTGGAGGCTGGAGGGGAGAGCGGAGGCTGGAAAGGAGAGCGGAGGCTGGAGGGCAGAGCAGAGGCTGGAGGGGAGAGGCTGGAGGGGAGAGGCTGGAGGGCAGAGGCTGGAGGGGAGAGGCTGGAGGGGAGAGCGGAGGTTGGAGGGCAGAGGCTGGAGGGGAGAGGCTGGAGGGCAGAGGCTGGAGGGGAGAGCGGAGGCTGGAAGGGAAAGGCTGGAGGGGAGAGCGGAGGCTGGAGGGCAGAGGCTGAAGGGCAGAGGCTGGAGGGGAGAGGCTGGAGGGGAGAGGGGAGAGCGGAGGCTGGAGGGGAGAGCGGAGGCTGGAGGGGAGAGCGGAGTCTGGAGGGGAGAGCGGAGTCTGGAGGGGAAAGCGAAGGCTGGAGGGCAGAGCGGAGGCTGGAGGGGAGAGCGGAGGCTGGAAGGGAGTGCGGAGGCTGGAGGGGAGGGCAGAGGCTGGAGGGGAGAGCGGAGGCTGGAAGGGAGAGCAGAGGCTGGAGGGGAGAGCGGAGGCTGGAGGGGATTGGCTGGAGGCTGGAGGGGATTGGCTGGAGGCTGGAAAGGAGAGGCTGGAGGGGAAAGGCTGGAGGGGAGAGGCTGGAGGGCAGAGGCTTTAGGGCAGAGGCTGGAGGGGAGAACGGAGGCTGAAGGGCAGAGCGGAGGCTGGAGGGGAGAGCGGAGGCTGGAGGGGAGAGGCTGGAGGGGAGAGCGGAGGCTGGAGGGCAGAGCAGAGGCTGGAGGGCAGAGCGGAGGCTGGAGGGGAGAGCGAAGGCTGGAGGGCAGAGCGGAGGCTCGAGGGCAGAGCGGAGGCTGGAGGGCAGAGCAGAGGCTGGAGGGCAGAGCAGAGGCTGGAGGGCAGAGCGGAGGCTGGAGGGCAGAGCAGAGGATGGAGGGGAGAGCGGAGGCTGGAGGGCAGAGCGGAGGCTGGAGGGCAGAGCGGAGGCTGGAGGGCAGAGGCTGGAGGGCAGAGCGGAGGCTGGAGGGGAGAGCGGAGGCTGGAGGGGAGAGCGGAGGCTGGAGGGGAGAGCGGAGGCTGGAAGGGAGAGCGGAGGCTGGAGGGGAGAGCGGAGGCTGGAAAGGAGAGCGGAGGCTGGAGGGGAGAGCGGAGGCTGTAGGGGAGAGCGGAGGCTGGAGGGGAGAGCGGAGGCTGGAGGGCAGAGCGGAGGCTGGAGGGCAGAGCGGAGGTTGGAGGGCAGAGCGGAGGCTGGAGGGCAGAGCGGAGGCTGGAGGGGAGAGCGGAGGCTGGAGGGGATAGGCTGGAGGGGAGAGGCTGGAGGGGAGAACGGAGGCTGGATGGCAGAGGCTGGAGGGCATAAGGGAGGCTGGAGAGGAGAACGGAGGCTGGAGGGGAGAGCGGAGGCTGGAGGGGAGAGCAGAGGCTGGAGGGAAGAGCGGAGGCTGGAGGGGAGAGCGGAGGCTGGAGGGCAGAGGCTGGAGGGGAGAGCGGAGGCTGGAGGGGGAGGCGGAGGCTGGAGGGAAGAGGGGAGGCTGGAGGGGAGAGTGGAGGCTGGAGGGGAGAGCAGAGGCTGGAGGGGAGAGGCTGGAGGGGAGAGCGGAGGCTGGAGGGCAGAGGCTGGAGGGCAGAGGGGAGAGCGGAGGCTGGAGGGGAGAGCAGAGGCTGGAGGGGAGGCTGGAGGGGAGAGCAGAGGCTGGAGGGCAGTGGCTGGAGGGGAGAGCAGAGGCTGGTGGGGAGAGGCTGGAGGGGAGAGCGGAGGCTGGAGGGGAGAGGCTGGAGGGGAGAGTGGAGGCTGGAGGGGAGAGCGGAGGCTGGAGGGGAGAGCACAGGCTGGAGGGGAGAGCGGAGGCTGGAGGGGAGAGCGGAGGCTGGAAAGGAGAGCGGAGGCTGGAGCGCAGAGGCGTAGCTGGCATGCTCCGGGCCCTGGGGCAAGATCAGCACCCAGGACCCCCATGTGAGGACCGGGGGGGGGTGCTGTCAGACAGATGTGAGGGCCGGGGGGAGTGCAGACTCACCGCGCCGCGGCCCGTGCGTGTGCTGTAGGAGGAGAGGAGGGGCGGGCCGAGCTGCCAGACAGGAAGTTCCGTCCTCCCTCCTCTCCGGGCGGACGGCGGGCGGCTGGTGTCAGCACGGGGCCCCCCAGGGGGTGGAGGCAATGGGCCCCTCATGCCGAGTGGCACGATGCGCTAGGCCCCCCTGCCCACCCGCTAGGGGTCGCAATGCCCGCTACGCGGGCAATGCCTCGCACGACGTGGTGACGTCACAGTGTGACATAGCCACGGCGTGCCGGGGGCCGACATAAACATGCCTACGGCAATTATATAGTAGATATCACACTGAAATAGCTGTTGCAAAAACCCAATTTTAAACAAAACAAAATGAGTAAAATTAAGAGGGGTTCCCAAACTTTTTCATATGACTGTATATGTATACTAGCTGTAGTACCCGGCTATGCCCGGGTTAATAAATAACTGATGTTAGCTATAACAAAATAGAATTTGAATATGTCACATTAATGACCTGTAGGAAAATAGAAGCTGAGCTGTGATTGGTTGCTATAGGCAGCCTGATAAATCTCCAGCCAACAGTAAACCCTCCCCTCGGCCAGGCAGTATATGTTACCTCACACATACACATAATAGACAGCTCATGTGACTGACATCTGCCTTAATTCCCTATATGGCACATGTGTTGCACATTGGCTGTTTTTAATCAGATGTTTATTTTTTTAAATTAAAGATACCAGACGTATGAGACGAGATGTGTGAGGCGATTTGTGCACATCTGTGTCTGTCTGTCTGTGTGATGTGTGTGTCCCTAGGGTGTGTGTGTCCCTGGGGTGTGTGTGTGTCCCAGTGGTGTGCGTGTGTCCCTGTGGGGGGGTCCCTGTGGTGTGTGTCCTTTTGGGGGGAAGGGTATCCCTGTGGTGTGTGTCCTCGAGGGGGGAGGGGTGTCTCTGTGGTGTGTATCCATCCCTATGGGGTCTGTGTGTTCCTGTGGGTGTGTGTGTATGTGTCTCTGTGTCCCTGTGGGGTGTGTATGTGTGTATGTCTCTGTGATGTGTGTGTCCCTGTGGGGTTAGTGCATGTGTCCCTATAGGGTGTGTATGTGTGTGTGTCCCTGTGGGGGGGGGGGTGTCTGTGTGGTGAGTGTCTCTGCGTTGTGTGTGTCTCTTTGTGGTGTGTGTTTGTGTTCGGGTGTGTGGTGAGTATCCAATGTTGGGGCTCCACCTTAGCTGTTACTCTTTGTGTGCATGTGGTGTGTATACATGTCCTCGTGCGTGGTGAATATTCCATGTCAGGGCCCCACCTTAGTGACTTTATGCTGGTATATGCTGTTAGTCTGTGGCGCTGTCATTAAGCCCCTCTCATTCACAACTGTCAACTGGTAACTGTCTTTTTCTCTCCATTATGTAGATAGGGCCAAAATTGTTTGGTGAATTGGAACGCGCGCGGTTAAAATTTCGCCTCACAACATAGCCTATGACGCTCCCAGGGTCCAGACATGTGACTGTGCAAACTTTTGTGGCTGTAGCTGGCAGCTGTCAATTTTGCTCCCACACGTTTCCTTTTACTTTTTCCCTATTATGTAGATAAGGCCAAAATTGTTTGGTGAATTGGAACGCGCAGGGTTAAAATTTCGCCTCACAACATAGCCTATGACGCTCTCGGGTTCCAGACGTGTGACTGTGCAAAATTTTGTGGCTGTAGTTGCGATGGTGTAGATGCCAATCCCGGATATAATACATATATACACACATACACACATTCAGCTTTATATTTTAGATATATGTATATATATATATATATATATATATATATAATTTAGAGAGAAAGGAGGCCGTCACACGCTACGATATCATTAAAGATATCGCTGAAATCTCACGGATTTTCAGTCACTCTAACGATATTGTTGCGTGTGACATGTCGATCTTACTAGGCCGTCGGTATATGGTTCAAACTCCACACATAAAACCTCAGGAGTGGACATGGATGTCCGACATATGTACCGTCCTCCAAACCTTTGAGGAGTCCACCAAGATGGTGAGCGGCGATGACGCCATCATTAGCGTCACCATCCCGCTTCTCTATCTTCTAAAACGCTCTCTGCTCAAAATCAAGGACGATGCATTGCAGGCGGAGCACGATGAGTTGGAGCAAGAAACCGTACTGGGTGATTACACACAGCCCAGCCTCATCTCATCCCAACGTGCATTGGAGAACTATGACAAGGAGAATGAATAAATAGAGCTACTTTCATGCGGAATTGACGGTAATACATGCACAGCCGTCAGACCATTGGTTCAGCGTGGATGGCCAGAGGACAGGTGAGAAGAGGAGGAGGATGAGGCCAGCATGGCCAGTCATGCTGTTGGTGAGGACCCTGAAGTCGTGCCTGTTAACAGTCTGGTGCACATGGCCGACTTTATGTTACGCTGCCTGTCTCGTGACCCTCGCGTTATCAACATCTTGGCGGACACTCATTGCTCTTTGGTGACACTTTTAGTCCCACGCTACAAGGAGAACTTTATTTCTCTTATTCCCGAGGTGGAGAGGTCTACAAAAATGCTGCAGTACCAGAAGGCCATAGTCGCGGAATTACTCAAAAAAATCCCTTTTGAAAAAGCTAGCGGCAGAGGTCACAACCAAGGCGTCCGGTCGAGAGAGGCACAAGTCCAAACCAGCAGAGGTAGGGGAACACTCTCAAAGATCTGGGACACTTTTCTCAGCACCTCCCGTACCACAGGCCCTGAGGTGCGGGGGTAGTGTCACAAGGACTGCAAAGTTTGCGAAGATGCTGAGGGACTACCTTGCCGATCGTACAAAAGTGCTCCTAGACTCCTCTGTGCCTTATAATTATTGGGTATCCAAGCTGGACATGTGGCAGGAATTGTCTCTCTATGCCTTGGAAGTCCTGGCCTGCCCTGACGCTAGTGTTTTGTCAGAGCGTGTTTTTAGTGCCGCAGGTGGAATCATTACTGATAAACGCACCCACCTGTCAACTGAAAATGCTGACAGGCTGACACTGATCAAGATGAACAAGGGTTGGATTGGGCCTGACTTCACCACACCACCACCAAATGATAGCGGAATTTAAATTTTGTGCCGGTAAATTGCCATGCACCTCCACACACCCACACATGGGTACACACTTCATGACTTTGGCTATTGGCTGTACTGCTCCTCTTTCTCCTCATCCGCCACCATCATATTATCAGTGCGACCTTGGTTCATGATGCCACGAGAACATAATTTTTTTACATCATATTTATGATGATGATGACCCTAACTGTTCAAAAGTTAGGCAGCAGTTTCATGTATACCCCCAGGGGTAAATGTTTTAGTCCATGTTTACAGAATGGGCATTACAAGTACAGGAGACCCACTCCTTTGTAATGGGACAATATTTAGAGGCTCTCCTCCATGTTTCTTTCCAGGGGCATTGAAATGCCTCCCAACTTTTGGCAGCCCTGCCTAGAGCAATACTACAAAAGACCCACTTCCTTATAATGGGCACATTATTTAAAGAGGCCCTCATGCACGCCTCTATCCAGGGGCATCAGCGTGCCACACAATTTTTGGCTGCCCTGCCTAGGGCAATACTACAAAAGACACACTTCCTTATAATGGGCACATTATTTAAACAGGCCTTCATGCACGCCTCTATCCAGGGGCATTGGGGTGCCACACAATTTAAGAAAAAAAAATCTTTCATGTAATCCAAAAAACTAACATACACCAACTCTGTCTCACAAGGGGGTATGAGCCCTTAATATTTTCTCCATAAAAATCCATTTTGGTTTCATTTTGTAACGTTTTCTTGACAGTCCGTAAAAGTGGCGTAATGGTCTGACAACATTGTTGACATCAGTGACCTTGGGGTCTGAAATGCTTTCAGAGCTCTTCCCCATGCTGTTCCCATGTCATTTGAGCACTGTTTTGATACTTTTGTGACATTTTTAGAGTTTATCCATGCTGCCGGGGGTCATGCCAGAAAAATACTCGGGTCTCCCATAGGATAACATTGGGCTCCGTGCTCGGGCCGAGTACACGAGTATCTTGGGATGCTCGGCCCGAGCTTCGAGCACCCGAACATTTTAGTACTCGCTCATCTCTAGTGCATAGTACCAATATGATAAATCACTCTCAACCTAGCAATACATGGCAAAGGTGAGTGATGGCATTTTTTATGCACACAGATAATGTTTGCAAACACAAGGTGCCATTCACACTGATACATATGATGCATCATATATGATGCACCTGTTTGCCACCCACTGATGCTGTCCTAGCTACTAGACCAAGCGAGCAGCCCAGTACGATACCTCTGCACCACTGGATGAATGACATGGGGCCCAGCTGCACCCCGCAAAAATGATAAAAAGGTGCAAAAATAATTTTATGGCACAAAATTTTTATTTTTTTTGTGAGGTATTGGTGGATGTTTTGGCTAGAACAAAAAGCTCATAATCCAGATCAAGGATCCTCACGCTTATGAGTTCCTATCCATATACTCAAAAAACTTACTAAAAAGACAATAATCGAAAAACTCACCATATGCAACACAAAAATCTAACAACAAATGCACTTAGCAAGATGCAGTCAGAACCCATTAAATAAAGGCAAATACAGGTGCATAGTGCCATATGATAAATCACTCTTAACTAGGGTTGAGCAAGTGTAATCATTACTGTTCACTACTCACATGGACAGTAGAGTATTCGTATCATTACTATACACCTGTGTTTGCCTTTATTTAATGGGGTCTGACTGCATCCTGCTAAGTGCATTTGTTGTTAGATTTTTGTGGCTGCACTATAATGAAAGGAACATCATTCTTACTGTAAAGCATGGAGATTGATCACTGATGATGTGGAGATGTGTGATCTATAGGGATGAGTAAGTATACTCATTACTATTCACTATTCATAGAATAGTACGGTATTCAGGATACTCGTTAGTCAGCGAGTTTACTCCTTACGAGTATCGAGTACAATACACGTCAATGGGAAATACTTGTACTATTCTGCTAGACCCTACAAAGCGGTCTTGAGGCCAGAGGAAAAGGCTGAAATAGATGCTTGATTGTTTAAAAGTTAGTCGGTAAAAAGCTTTTTTAAATGATCAGCTGATGCACTACTTGCTCATCCCTAGCTGTGAATATTCAGACTAGATTTGTTTGCACGCAGCTCTGTGATTACGGAGTCCTTTACGTACCAATGTGTCAGCACCGCTTGTTCAGAGAGTGATTGGTGGCTATATGCATTCTATATAATCACCGCTGCTAGCAACAGCGCAAGATATAGAATTGCTTTGCAACACACATATGTAGCACAGTTTTGTAGCAGTGCCGAAATGGCAGCTTGGCACAGCACATTTTGCTGTCACGCTATGTTATCTGCAAAATGTACTTGACTCACCATTGCCGGGTTCTCAGGTCTCAGGCGTTGCTTCCCTTGTCACGGTTCCGCGCCTGAGGCTGTGGGGCCCGGTGGTCAGATCAAAAGGGGATGAACAGATGGGGTTAATTCTTGTTGTCGTGACGCCACCTGCGGGAATCTGGTGAATGCATCGGCGCTGCTTTGGCCTCCAGGGGATGTACGGCAGCTAGATGGGACGCGCCCCACAGAATGAGCGGGAGTCCCGGGGGCCAGAAGCTGCACTTGATGGAATACGGCAGCTTAGTAGTTTTTAGCATGCAAAGGGTTAAAACAGTTCTGAAGAAAACACAGACACCAGAGTCCTCTGTAATGCGTCTTTTACTGTAACCGGTAGTATGGTACAGGGTATACAGTAGTGGGTAACGGACCGGGTGGTCCCAGCAATGACTAGTGTTAGTTCAGAGCTCTGCGGTGTTCTTCCTTTTCCTAGCTTTCCTATTCTAGTTGCCGTTGTCACCTTAGGGCGCCAGTTCGGGTACAAGGGAGTCTACTTGAAGATTCCCTGCCGGTAATCACTCGGTTGTAGGGGAGCCTGGTTCCCTATAGTGGGTACTCCGCTGGCAAGACGACTTTAGTTGCAGCAGTGGTGAGGTGCTCCTAGAAGCGGCTCTTCACCCCAGTTTGCTGAGCAGCGATGGACGTCTACTCGCCTCGGAACCGATGATCCGGTAGCTTTTGGGCACGGGTATAGTTTGGCCCGTTTGTGAGTCGCCTGTGTTCTGGTCTGGGTCACCGCTTAATGGTGCTAGCCGGTGAGTGGTTTAGGGCTGCACAGAACTGTGCAGCACCCTGCTTCTCCTACGTTGCTCTCCTCCTGACAACTACTCCTCTTCTCCTACTTTTCTCCCACACACTACTACTACACTCCTCCCACCAGGACCTAATTGGCCCTCTATTCTAGTGGTGAATGTAGAGTATGGAGCTCTTAGTTTAACCAATTCATCACCGAGATGGAAGATATTACATCTTCTGGCAGGGATGCAATACCTTCCTGTAACGCACTCGTTGAAGGGAGCCACATACTTCTGCGGCCAGATGATAATGCTCCGCGTTGTGGAATTGGGATTTCACACAGGGAGGTGGCTCTGTAGGCTGGGTGCTGACACAGTCTATATATTGAGCAGGACCAGGACCACTCACACACTGGTAGTTGTTTCCGTACCTTTTACTAATGTTGTTGCAAGGTAACGTCCAGGGTACACTTCAGGTGGTTGGGAGACACTTCAGGATTTCCACACCCGATGAGTTGTGAGGCCTCCTTGTCTTTATGTATGTGTTTAGGTCCTGACCTGTCTGAAACCTGGCCTGACCTCCTCTGTGACTCTCACTTGTGTTGCAGGCTGTGAGAACCTTCTGCTGGATACCACTATCTCTCCTGCGGTTCCTAGCTCTCATGGTTGCTGTGCTACAAGTGTCCCAGGAGACTGAAGTCTCCTTGGTTGACTGTTTTTTTCTGCTGGGCTAAGTAGTCCCTGGCAGATTTGGACTTTGGTGTCTGGGTTGCTTCCTGGGGTGAACCAGTATGGTTCCTCTGCCCCCACACTGTTCCTTGCCTTGCCTCCGACCCTCACTTTTGGGCCCTGCACTGGCTAGGCTTACCTCTAGCACGGACCTAGCGAGGCTCCGTTCACCAGGTGTCTACACAGTACTGCTCTGTACTGCACTCTTCACAGTCCTCTCTGGAACTGCACTGCCTAACTACTCCCCCAGGCTGGAATTTATAGGGGACCTTGCCTGAAGACGGCAAGTAGAGCTCCCCCTTCAAGTCTGGGGTGGAAAGTGTTGCATGTGTAGGGTACCTGATGTGGAAATCCCTCTGTGCACCACTTGGTTCTGTGACTACCTATACCGCAGGGTGCCACAATATTCACAGCTAGGGATGAGCAAGTAGTGCATCAGCTGATCGTTTAAAAAAGCTGGCCAACTTTTTACAGCCCGGCTTTTAAACAATCATGCATCCATTTCAGCCTTTTCCTCAGGCCCCCAGACTGCTTTGTAGGGTCCTGCAGAATAGTGCTTGCATTTCTCATTGACTTGCATTGGACTCGCTACTCGGAACAAATGCCCGAGTATTAGCAAATACTCATTACGATTTCAGTGAGTCACAATATTTCACTACTCACTTAATCCTAGTGAGCTACAAAGGAAAGATGAATGAAGCATTTTATCAGCAAATACTGGAGGCAAATTTGCACTTATTAGCCCGAAAGCTGAGCATGG
Organism: Allobates femoralis; assembly: GCA_033576535.1. Classification (NCBI taxonomy): domain Eukaryota; kingdom Metazoa; phylum Chordata; class Amphibia; order Anura; family Aromobatidae; genus Allobates; species Allobates femoralis. The sequence goes on along the minus strand of JARQOC010000002.1, from coordinate 214,797,911 downwards.
GACGTACTAGAACATTCCAATACGACAACGATCCAAAACACAAGGCGATGTTGACCTGTCATTGGCTGCAGCAGAACAAAGTGCAGTTTCTGCAATGGCAATCTCAGTCTCCTGACCTCAATATCATTGAGCCACCCTGGGGAGAACTCAAACACGCATTCCATGCAAGGAAATCCAACATGAAATAATAGCTTTTTGCCAAGAATAATGGGCAGCTTTACCATCTGAGAAAATAAAGAGCTTCATCCACTACTACCACAAAAGACTTCAAGCTATCATTGATGTTAGAGGCGGCAATACACAGTATTAAGAATTGTGGTATGTGAACTTTTGATTAGGGTAATTTAGATGTTTTTGGTTGTCATTATGATTGAAAAAGAGAAGACCCAGTACTGTAGTTTGACAATAAATGGCTTCACCCAACCACTAACCATGAGTGGAAAAAAGTTTTTATGTGACCATACATATTCTCTGAAAAAAAAGCCAAGAAAACAAAAATCTGCCGGGGTATGTAAGTATGTAAACCTTTGAGCACAGCTCTACACAGTATATGGTTTCAGAATAAGTCGTAGAATTTTTAAGACAAAGATTAAGAGCATGCATGGCAACAGATAATAGGATGTATATACATTAGGATGTTAGATCGTAACTTACCTATATATAAGTATGTGTGAATTTTTTTTAGACAGCTGTTCACAACTATTAACAGAATCTCTAAAACAACCGGGTATCATTTGAGCAATAGATTGGAGAATGGAATTCAACCATTCACTCAAATGTTTAGTCATAGATCCAATCCCAGATATTATGGGTCTCATCAGTGGAGGGTTGGTCCCATAAGAACCACGTGTAGGATTGGAGCAATCTGTATATTGATGATCAAATTATTAACCTCCTTTTAAGAAAGAATACCAAAGTGAAATCTATGCTAAACTAAATTAGTTATGGATTAAAGGAAACTTTATTTAGGATTCTCAGATAATGGTTTATATGTATCCTGTAGCATGTGGTCATGTAACATTTCCTTAATTTGATTTGTGTATATTATACAATCCATGGCAATAACCATACCACCTTTACCCAACATTTTAACATTATGTGCGACATATTAGATCATTCTAAAAGAGCTTGTTTCATATTAGAATTCAAATTGGAATTTACAGGCTTCAATGATGATTGATTTTTTAATAATTTCAGATATTTTTGACTGCTCATGAAATTGTTTATACAGTCTGACTGTGTTTGAATCAAGTAAAAATAATGTTTTATTTGTTAAAAAAAATTCTTCTGGGATATCTAATTTTCCCCTACATAAGTTGTGTCCAACCTTTCCAAACTTTTCCAATTGGAAGCCACAAAATGGTCTTGAAAGTCTAGATCACGATAACTAGTGTTGGAGAAACCCAAACTGTAAAATGTGCGGTCTGTACTGAACACCTAGAGTTTGTGTACATATCCTAAACACAGGTTTACCTGGGAATACTGTGTTGTAGTTCGGGTCCAGGGGCTGTGAAACAAAAATACATTATTAATAAATCTTATCATTTTACCTCAAACACCTTAATTTACACTCATTCTCAGAGTCCCATCTCCCTCTCACAGACATAGCTTCCTTACATGACACAGGTGCTGCTGCCACTTCATATAACACCACAGTAACAGCAGTGCTCTATTTAGCCGCCCCCCTCAAGCACAGCAAAACCTGTACAATCAACGGGCAACCCTGGCTGACCAGCCTGACCAAAGAACTGAGAGAGACAGGCCTCCAGGGTAGCTGAGCGGATATGGAAGAAATCCTGTTCTGCCGAGAACATTATTGCATACAAGCAGTCCCTCGACAACTTCAAGTCCACATTCACTGTGGCAAAACAAATTTACTTTTCAATTGGTTGAAAGATTGAAAACCGGGCACTAGGTACTATGTAGGCTTAATCCTTATAGGGCGAAACTTCTCACAACAGCATTTCAGCGAAGTGATAACGAGGTGTTGCACTACCTGGTAGATTGAAAGCAATATCAAGTTTATGAAGAAATCAGGTGGCACTCACCAAGTTGTAGTTGCTGTGCAAAACTTTATTCCATTGTTCCAGGAATTTTTGGTTACATTAATGCAGGGAGGGGAGGTGGTGCAGGGTGGACAACAGGCACCCCGATTTGCAGATTACTGCTTCAATGGGTCCAGTGCTGCTTATTGTTCCAAAGTTCTGGTGGTTAATAAGGAGTTTGTGTATTCCGTATTGCACTCCTCAAAGAAATCTTCTGGATCCTCCCTCCCTGCTAGTAACCCTTGCTGTGCTGGATTGCATTGGCCATACTAATAGGTTAGCCACAAGTGCTGTAAGTTTGGTTTAGCCTATTTTCACTGTGCTCTACTGTATGTTAAGATACAGAGCACTTGACCCGTTGAAGCAGTAATCTGCGAAACGGGGCGTCCGTCGTCCGCCCTGCACCACCTCCCCTCCCTACAATAATGTAACCGAAAATTCCTGAAACAATGGAATAAAGTTTTGCACAGCAACTACAACTTGATGAGTGTCAACTGATTTCTTTATAAACTTGATAAACTTACTTTTCATCTGTCATATCCTACTTGTCTCACAACCCTAAACAGCTTTTCAATACTTTCAATTCTCTTCTCTAAACCCCAACACCTCCTCCTTCTCCTCTCATTTCTGCTGAAGACTTTGCCTCTTTCTTCAAGCAGAAGCTTGATAACATCAGAGAAAGCTTTGGCCCGCTGCCCCTATGCCCCTCCTCATAACTACTCAGCCCTGTTCTTCAAAAACCAGCTTTTCTACCATGACAGAAGATCAGCTCTCCTCCCCTTTGTCAAGATCACATCTCATCACTTGCCTACTTGAACCCGCTCCCTTCCCACCTCAAGTGTTCTGAGCCTCCACGCTGAAAACCACTGCCCGCAGCGGCCCCTGGAAATGACGCATTCATTGTAATGCCATATCAAAACGCTTTACCTGGCTCTTCCAGTGGCCCTGGTGAGGGGTGGCATTCTGGGTAATAATGGGGTTAATACCAGCTTTGTATTGTCAGCTGGTACTACGCCCAAAACTCACGGTGTCAGACCAAATTAGAATCTGCTACACTTTGTTAACATGTCCTTGCAGTACGCAGTGATATTAATGATGGATCCACCACATGATATACCACATCTGGAGGATGTCATCTTCCTCACCACCACAAGGGCAGATGGTACAGCCTGCACTGGGAGCTCCACAATGCTACCCCTATGGGTCCTCATATACAGTGAGGTCAGAATCCAGTACTGGGCTTGGATGCCAGAGGGGGACCTGAGGCACTCACAGTCAGGAGGTGAGCCATTCCTCTTGTCAGCCAGGAGCAGGAGATGTCAAACTCAGTAATATCTTGCAGCATACCTGGTATTATTACACCTGCAGCTGGTGCCGCAGCTGCTGGCTTGGCAAATCCAGGACCAGAAGCATGATAAGAAAATTGAGGGGGCTGAGGAGGATGTGGAAGAGGAGGCGGTAGTAGAGACAGAAAGTCCTGTTTCCCATCCTTGTGTAGCACCCCTGCCAGAGGCCTTCGACTTGGAGAATGTCATGTGGGAACTCCTTACTCCCACCAAGCAACTATCCGACATGGCATGAATCACCCCATCCTGTCTCCTTTCTTGAGAAGATCCAGCTCGCAGATGCCATCACCCGAAAGTGGTTACATGGGCCTTAGGCCATCTATTTTTATGACCAATGTACCTGAGGCAAGGTGGTGGCATTCATACAGCAGAGGGGGTTTGGCTTCATAGCCAAACAAGGTCAGGGTCATCAGTGCTACTTCAAAGGATGCACTCTGCTGCATTACCTTTTTCACAAAAGACTCTACAAAAACTTTTATGGGGAGGAGATTGTGGCACCCCAGAGTCCATTTGCCATGATGGCCTTGCCTCCCTCGCGGGGTAGGGTCATGCCTGGAAGCAAGATAGGGTATCCACACCAGGTAAGCCCCAGCACACAACACCTCCTGACTACAGATGAGAAGGGGGAGCTCTGAAATCCCAAATATAATAAATGCTGGGTCCAACACGCAAATAGCAAATGAATAGTATAAATGCATTAAAAGTGGCATTTACCTGAAGTTGTCATGATGCTGATAAAACTGTGTGCCCACACACCTGCACACTTTGACACGTTTCATCGCTACTTCGGTTTCGTCAGGAGTAGGGATGGGCGAATCTACTCGCTAGGACTCGTTACTCGGCGAGTAGTAAGGGACTCGCAGGACTCGGTACTCTGCGAGTTTCCCAGCGTTTACTCGCACGAGTCCAATGCAAATCAATGGCAAACGCTGACAAAACTAGGATTGCCATTGTCTTGCATTAGACTCGGCTACTGTGCCAGTGATAGCAGGGAAACTCGCAAAGTAATGCAAGAGCCGAGTCCAGCTGTCTTCTCTGTGTGCTGGCTGCCGCAGCTCCAGGGTCCTAGAGCCCGCCTGCTCACAGAGATGATGTAGCAGTGCTGAGATTGTTCTCAGTCTGCTCATTCCCTGTGCATAGACATCTATATCTATGCACAGGGGATGTAGCAGAGAGGACATCGCGTTTTGGACTACGTCGGACGGAAGAGGATTTTTTTAATTAAAGATGGAGTCCCTAATGGCTTTTTTTTTTTATTTCTAATAAAAATTTTTCTCTGTGTTGTGTTTTTTTAACCCTTTATTGGAGATTCTTAGTGGCTGGGTCAAACGTGGCCTGACATTAAGAATCTCGGGCTTAATGCCAGCTTGTATAACAAAGCTGGTATTAACCCCTTTATTACCCAGCGTGCCACCGCCACCAGGGCCGCTGGAAGAGCGGGGTTCAGCGCCAGAGGATGGCGCTTCAATGAACGCGCCATCTTCTGGGGCGGCTGCGGGCTGCAATTTGCAGCGGGGGGTGCCCAGAAAGCTTGGGCATCCCTGCGCTGCGGATTCCAGCCCCAGCTGCTTAGCTGTACCTGGCTAGACATAGAAATTGCGCGGAGCCCCACGCATTTTTTTAAAATTATTTCATGAAATTCATGAAATAATAAAAAAAAAAGGGCTCCCCTATATTCTTGTGTCTGGCCAGGTACAAATAGGCACCTGGGGGTTGGGGGCAGCCCGTCGCTGCCTGCTGGATCCAGCTGGTTCCAGAAATACGGCAAAGCCCACGTGAAATTTTTTTCTGACAAATCCATAAAACAATGTAAATAAAAGGGACTGCATCTTTATTAACCCCTGGACCATGGGCGAGGGGTTAATAAAGATGCAATCCCTTTTTTAGGATTGTTTTATTGATTTTTCAGAAAAAAAATTACATGGGCTTCGCCGTATTTCTGGAACCAGCCGGATCCAGCAGGCAGCGACGGGCTGCCCCTAACCCCCAGGTGCCTATTTGTACCTGGCCAGACACAAGAATATAGGGGAGCCCTTTTTTTTTTTTTTATTATTTCATGAATTTCATGAAATAATTTTAAAAAAATGCGTGGGGCTCCGCGCAATTTCTATGTCTAGCCAGGTACAGCTAAGCAGCTGGGGGCTGGAATCCGCAGCGCAGGGATGCCCAAGCTTTCTGGGCACCCCCCACTGCAAACTGCAGCCCGCAGCCGCCCCAGAAGATGGCGCGTTCATTGAAGCGCCATCCTCTGGCGCTGAACCCCGCTCTTCCAGCGGCCCTGGTGGCGGTGGCACGCTGGGTAATAAAGAGGTTAGGGCCAGCTTTGTATTATCAGCTTGCCCTAAGCCCGAAATTTATGGCGGTCACGCCAATATTAGACATGACCGCCATGAATTTCTATTAAATTGTTTTAAAAAATACACAACACAGAGAAAATTTTTTATTAGAAATAAAAAAAAAGCCATTAGGGACTCCATCTTTAATTAAAAAAATCCTCTTCCGTCCGACGCAGTCCAAAACGCAATGTCCTCTCTGCTCATCCCCAGTGCATAGATATAGATGTCTATGCACAGGGAATGAGCAGACTGAGAACAATCTCAGCTCTGCTACATCAGGCAGCAGGCGGACTCTAGGACCCTGGAGCTGCGGCAGCCAGCACACAGAGCAGACAGGACTCTTATTTGTGCCCAGCGATTACTTGCAAAGTAAACGAGTCCAATGCAAATCAATGGCAAAACTAGGATTGCTTCAGGCTGAAGCTTCCGAGACACATCTGTGATTTGTAAATCGCACACTACTCGCTATTACTCGCTTCCCCATTCATTAACATTGGACTCGCTAGACTCGCAACGAGTAGCGAGTCCTGGGCTCGGACTCGCTAGAGTCAAGCGATTCCGAGTAATTTAGGATTCACCCATCACTAGTCAGGAGGTGATTGTACCTGATGCATGTGAATATTTAAACCCTGGCGACAATGATGCTATCCACGTGAGATGTCCAATGCGCTTCCGGTCATGTGTTGCACGGATATAGTGAGGAACGCTCACAAACACACACACCAGCATGCGATCATGTGATCTTCAAAGTCTGGTGACGTGTGCATCACCCAGAAATCTGGACAAAATCATTGCTCCTCCCCGCACAATCTCGTCCCCACAGTGCCACGCTAACCAAGCGCTGTACTCATATGGGTAAAATGCAAAACAGCTCTCAGTAAAGGTAGCTAAATAGTAAATAATCACTAATATTCGACTATAATGTGATTCCCCTTGTATACTTTTAAACCCCAGCTCATTGATGTCACTAGCATAACAACTAGAGTCAGTGAAATATAGACATAGAGACCCTCATAGATGTATAGTTAGCACGTTTCACAACCTCATCATGATTGCTAACCAAACTTCATTACAGTGACTATAATCATAAAAAGTGTATACAGCAGATCCAAAATCTGCATAAACGAGGTAACAATATAGCAAATATTGGGGGGTTGACAAAGAATGACAATTGATTATATAAATATACAATTTATCTCCTTCTGATTGTGTAACCCAGAACAATCCATACAAATTCGCTTGTCTCATAGCCAAAATTAAGTCCAACGCATCTTTAGCAGCATCATAACTCATCAAAGCAAGAGTAAATAGATGTATCAGGTATCATGGACAACTAAAGTGGAAAAGCAATATATAAAAAAACAAATAAATGTATTTACAATAAAACATACATTAAAAACAAAAGCCCCTCTCAAAATGTTATAAAAAAGATTTGAAACTCAAAAACTTATTAAGTCCCTTGGGATGTATTGTCCCCAACAAGACCATCCATTTAGTTTCCTTTCTCAAAAGTTCTTGTTTATAATTACCAACCCTAGCTCCCAGACTAACTCTGTCAACCCTTTAAACTTTAGATCTCTAGGTTTACATTTTTGCTTATCAAAAAAAATGTCTCAATATGGTTTTTAGCTCCCACTGACTTTTAAAATCATCTGCATTGATAACATTGGGTACGTGTTAACAATTGTGTTGCCGTATTCCACGAGACATCGAAGGGTCTGCAAGAAATAGATTTTTTTATTAGTTTATATATAATATTATCATTTAGCCACTAGAGGGAGTGGTGGAGGGCATAAAAGTAAGAGTGAAAATATGTGTTTCAATCTATATAGGAGAACTCTATGTGAGTATGAATAAAAGACCCAACAAAAAAAAAAGTTAGTACAGGTGAATCAATCTATTATATAATTGCCGTAGCGACTTCCGTCGGAGCGGCGCTGCTTCCGGTGGCTTGGTTAGCGAGTCCGAGCTGCTTCTCCTGGACTCTCCCCGTGGCCGCGTAGCCAAAGCGGGCATTGCGAGTCGTTGCAGCCTCGCGAAGCAATGCCCGCGAAGCGGGCATTGCGAGTCGCTGACACCCACTAACCAAGTCACAGAAGCCCATACTACTGTAGTGTACACCGCTATAGTATACTACAGTCCCATGCCCATAAGCGCCATGGGACTGTAGTATACCATCGCGCTGTACACTACAGACCCCTGCCGCTCTAAGCCACTGCGCGCCGCCGCACCCACTACCCTCTGCCGCAAGCCACTACCCCCTGCCGCCCTAACCCCTAAGCCACTACCCCGCCGCTGAAGCCCCTACCCCCTGCCGCCGTAAGCACTACCCCGCCGCACCCACTACCCTCTGCCGCAAGCCCCTACCCCCTGCCGCCCTAACCCCTAAGCACACTACCCCGCCGCTGAAGCCCCTACCCCCTGCCGCCGTAAGCACTACCCCGCCGCACCCACTACCCTCTGCCGCAAACCCCTACCCCCTGCCGCCCTAACCCCTAAGCCACTACCCCGCCGCTGAAGCCCCTACCCCCTGCCGCCGTAAGCACTACCCCGCCGCACCCACTACCCTCTGCCGCAAGCCCCTACCCCCTGCCGCCCTAACCCCTAAGCCACTACCCCGCCGCTGAAGCCCCTACCCCCTGCCGCCGTAAGCACTACCCCGCCGCACCCACTACCCTCTGCCGCAAGCCCCTACCCCCTGCCGCCCTAACCCCTAAGCCACTACCCCGCCGCTGAAGCCCCTACCCCCTGCTGCCGTAAGCACTACCCCGCCGCACCCACTACCCTCTGCCGCAAGCCCCTACCCCCTGCCGCCCTAACCCCTAAGCCACTACCCCCGCCGCTGAAGCCCCTACCCCCTGCCGCCGTAAGCACTACCCCGCCGCACCCACTACCCTCTGCCGCAAGCCCCTACCCCCTGCCGCCCTAACCCCTAAGCCACTACCCCGCCGCTGAAGCCCCTACCCCCTGCCGCCGTAAGCACTACCCCGCCGCACCCACTACCCTCTGCCGCAAGCCCCTACCCCCTGCCGCCCTAACCCCTAAGCCACACCCCGCCCTGAAGCCCCTACCCCCTGCCGCCGTAAGCCACTAGCCGCATCCGCACCTAAACCCCTGCCGCCGCAAGCCCCTAACCCCTAAGCCGCACCTAATCCCCTACCCCTACCCCTAAACCGCACCTAAACTCCTGCCGCCCTAAGCCCCTACCCCCTAAGCCGCACCGAACCCCCTACCCCCGTAAGCCACTACCCGCATCCGCACCTAAACCCCTGCCGCCGCAAGCCCCTAACCCCTAAGCTGCACCTAATCCCCTACCCCTACCCCCTAAACCGCACCTAAACCCCTGCCGCCCTAAGCCCCTACCCTCTAAGCCGCACCTAACCCCCTACCCCCGTAAGCCACTACCCCGCATCCGCACCTAAACCCCTGCCGCCGCAAGCCCCTAACCCCTAAGCTGCACCTAATCCCCTACCCCTACCCCCTAAACCGCACCTAAACCCCTGCCGCCCTAAGCCCCTACCCCCTAAGCCGCACCTAACCCCCTACCCCCGTAAGCCACTACCCCGCATCCGCACCTAAACCCTGCCGCCGCAAGCCCCTAACCCCTAAGCTGCACCTAATCCCCTACCCCTACCCCCTAAACCGCACCTAAACCCCTGCCGCCCTAAGCCCCTACCCCCTAAGCCCCTACCCTCTAAGCCCCGCCGCTGCCGCCCTAACCCCTAAGCCACTACCCCGCCGCTGAAGCCCCTACCCCCTGCCGCCGTAAGCCACTAGCCCGCATCCGCACCTAAACCCCTGCCGCCGCAAGCCCCTAACCCCTAAGCCGCACCTAATCCCCCTACCCCCTAAACCGCACCTAAACCCCTGCCGCCCTAAGCCCCTACCCCCTAAGCCGCACCGAACCCCCTACCCCCGTAAGCCACTACCCCGCATCCGCACCTAAACCCCTGCCGCCGCAAGCCCCTAACCCCTAAGCTGCACCTAATCCCCTACCCCTACCCCCTAAACCGCACCTAAACCCCTGCCGCCGCAAGCCCCTAACCTCCACCTAATCCCCTACCCCTACCCCCTAAGCCGCACCTAAACCCCTGCCGCCCTAAGCCCCTACCCCCTAAGCCCCTACCCTCTAAGCCCCGCCGCTTTCCCTAACACCTAAGGCCCTACACCCGAAGCCCCCGCCGTCCCCTAACCTAACGTCCCCGTCGATCACTTACATGCCTTCAAGTCATCTGATCGTCCGTCCGATCCTCAAGTCCTCCGTCCGGCCAGGCGTCCTCTTCCTCCGGTCCCGGGGGTCTTCTCTCTTCTTTCCGCCATCTCCGCCTCTTCGTCCGTCCCCGGGGATCTTCTGTCTTCTTTCCGCCAACTTCCAGCTCCGACGTCCTCTTCAACTAACATTAAGATACAATGGACGATCAAGCCGCCATTGTATCTCAATGAAATGTGAAGGGCTCTTCTGATTGGTCGCTGTCTACTGCCCTCAGCCAATCAGAAGAGCCCCTCATTCAGTTCTCATTCAGGTCCGTCTTTTTTCCCATTGACATACATTAGCGGTGTGTCGGCGATTTTATGGCCGCCCACCTGGTTCTATTTGTCGGCCCTAAAATCGCGGACACACCGCTGATGCATGTCTATGGGCAAGTCAGCTCGAATTCTGATTGGTCGGCGTTCAATCCGAAATCGGGCTGACTGCCCATAGAGATGCATTAGCGGTGTGTCCGCGATTTTAGGGCCGACAAATAGAACCAGGTGGTCGGCCATAAAATCGCCGACACACCGCTAATGCATGTTCTATGGGCAAGTCAGCTCGAATTCTGATTGGTCGGCGTTCAATCCGAAATCGGGCTGACTGCCCATAGAGATGCATTAGCGGTGTGTCCGCGATTTTAGGGCCGACAAATAGAACCAGGTGGTCGGCCATAAAATCGCCGACACACCGCTAATGCATTTCAATGGGAAAAAAGAAAGGCGGACCTCAATGAGAACTGCGTCTCAGCCTAAATAATAAATTAAATAAAAAAAAAATAATTAAAAAAGAATTAAAAAATAATAAAAATATTAATTAAAAAAAAATAAAAAATTCAATAAAAATAATAATAAAAAAATAAAATATATGCTAATAAGATCAGCCCTTTGCGGACCTGAATGAGAACTGCCTCTCAGCCTAAATAATAAATTAAATAATAAAAAAAATAATTAAAAAAGAATTAAAAAATAATAAAAAAATAATTAAAAATAATAAAAAATTCAATAAAAATAATAATAAAAAAATTAAATATATGCTAATAAGATCAGCCCTTTGCGGACCTGAATGAGAACTGCCTCTCAGCCTAAATAATAAATTAAATAATAAAAAAAATAATTAAAAAATAATTAAAAAATAATAAAAATATTAATTAAAAATAATAAAAAATTCAATAAAAATAATAATAAAAAAATAAAATATATGCTAATAAGATCAGCCCTTTGCGGACCTGAATGAGAACTGCCTCTCAGCCTAAATAATAAATTAAATAATAAAAAAAATAATTAAAAAAGAATAAAAAATAATAAAAATATTAATTAAAAATAATTAAAAATTCAATAAAAATAATAATAAAAAAATAAAATATATGCTAATAAGATCAGCCCTTTGCGGACCTGAATGAGAACTGCCTCTCAGCCTAAATAATAAATTAAATAATAAAAAAAAATTAAATTAAAAAAAATTAAAAAATAATAAAAAAATTAATTAAAAATAATAAAAAATTCAATAAAAATAATAATAAAAAAATTAAATATATGCTAATCATATCAGCCCTTTAGCGCACCTGAATGACAACTGCCTCTCAGCCTAAATAATAAATTTAATAATAAAAAAATAATTAAAAAATAATTAAAAAATTTATAAAAAAATAAATAAAACATAATTAAAAAATAAATAACAAATAATAAATAATAATTTAAAAAAAAATGCTAATAATAATATTACTGCTAATAATAATGCTATTAATGCTAATAATTATGTATTAATTATTATATGCATAATGTATTAATTCTATTAATGCTAATAATAATGCTATTAATGCTATTAATAATGTTATTAATGCTATTATTAATGCTAATAATCCTATTATTAATGCTATTTATGCTAATAATAATGCTATTAATGCTATTAATAATGTTATTAATGCTATTAATAATGCTAATAATGCTATTATTAATGCTATTAATGCTAATAATAATGCTATTAATGCTATTAATAATGTTATTATCCTATTAATATAATGCTAATAATGCTATTATTAATGCTATTAATGCTAATAATAATCCTATTAATGCTATTAATAATGCTATTATGCTATTAATAATACTATTAATGCTATTAATGCTAATAATAATGCTATTAATGCTATTAATAATGTTATTAATGCTATTATTAATGCTAATAATGCTATTATTAATTCTATTAATTTTAATAATAATGCTATTAATGCTATTAATAATGTTATTAATGCTATTAATAATGCTAATAATCTATTATTAATGCTATTTATGCTAATAAATAATGCTATTAATGCTATTAATAATGTTATTAATGCTATTAATAATGCTAATAATGCTAATTATTAATGCTATTAATGCTAATAATAATGCTATTAATGCTATTAATAATGTTATTAATGCTATTATTAATGCTAATAATGCTATTATTAATGCTATTAATGTCATTATTTATCCTATTAATGGTATTATTAATGCTATTAATGCTTAATATATAATGCTATTAATGCTATTAATTCTAATAATAATGCTATTAATGCTATTAATAATGTTATTAATGCTATTATTAATGCTAATAATGCTATTATTATATCTTATTAATGCTAATAATAATGCTATTAATGCTAATTATAATGTTATTAATGCTATTATTAATGCTAATAATGCTATTATTTAATGCTATATTAATGTCAATATTTATCCTTATTAATGGTATTATTAATGCTATTAATGCTAATATATTAATGCTATTAATGCTATTATAATGCTTTAATGTATAATAATGCTATTAATGCTATTAATAATGCTTATTTAATATGCTATTATTAATGCTATTAAGCTAATGCTATTATTATGCTATTAATGCTATTAATTAATTGCTATATGTATTAATGCTATAATGCTAATAATGCTATTAATGCTATTAATTAATGCTATTAAATGCTATTAATATTAATGCTATATTAATGCTATTAATGAATATTTATTATTATGCTATAATTAATGTATCTATTATGTAATATAATGCTATTAATGCTAAATTTATTAATGCTATTAATGCTATATAATAATGTATTATTAATGCTATTTATTTAATGCTATATAATGCTATTATTAATCTATTAATGCTATTTAATAATGCTATTTAATGCTAATTAATAATGTTATTAATGCTATTATTAATGCTAATATCTATATATTAATGCTATTTATGCTAATAATAATGCTATTAATGCTATTAATAATGCTATTAATGCTATTAATAATGCTATTAATCTATTATTTATGCTATTAATGCTATTAATGCTATATTTATCATTAATGCTATTATTAATGCTATTAATGCTAATATAATGCTATTAATGCTATAATAATGCTATTAATGCTATTAATAATGTTATTAATGCTATTATTAATGCTAATAATGCTATTATTTAATTCTATTAATGTAATAATAATGCTATTAATGCTATTAATAATGTTATTAATGCTATTATTAATGCTAATAAATCTATTATTAATGCTATTATGCTAATAATAATGCTATTTAATGCTATATAATGTTATTAATGCTATTAATAATGCTATTAATGCTATTATTAATGCTATTAATGCTATATAATGCTATTATGTATTAATAATGTATTAATGCTTAATATGCTATAATGCTATATTAATGCTATTAATGCTATTAATCTATTAATGCTATTAATAATGCTATTATGCTAATATACTATTAATGCTATTAATCAATAAATGCTATTAATGCTATTATAATGTTATTAATGCTATTTAATTATAATGCTATATTATAATTTTATAATAATGCTATTAATGCTAATTATAATGCATTATTAATAATATGCATTATTAAAATATGCTATTAATGCTATTAATATGCTATTAATGCTATTAATTTTATGCTATTAATGCATTATTAAGTATTTAATGCTAATAATAATAATGCTATTAATGCTATATATGTTATTAATGCTATTATAATATGATTAATGCTATTATTAATGCTAATAATGCTATATAATGCTATTAATGCTATAATAATGCTATTAATGCTATTAATAATGCTATTAATGCTATTAATTAATAATGTATAATATATATGCTATTATTAATACTAATAATGCTATTATTAATGCTATTAATGCTAATAATAATGCTATTAATGCTATTAATAATGCTATTAATGCTATTAATTATGCTATTAATGCTATTAAATGCTAATATTATCTATTAATGCTATTAATGCTAATAATAATCTATAATGCTAATAATAATGCTATTAATGTATAATGCTATTAATTATGCTATTAAGCTATTAATGCTATAATAATGCTATAATTCTATTAATAATGCTATTAATGCTATTAATAATGTTATTAATGCTATTATTAATGCTAATAATGTTATTATTAATGCTATAATCTAATAATAATGCTATTAATAGCTATTATAATGTTATTAATGCTATATTAAGCTAATAATGTATTATATGCTATTAATGCTAATAATATGCTATCAATGCTATTAATAATGTTATTCATGCTATTATTAATGCTAATAATGCTATTAATAATGCTATTAATGCTAATAATAATGCTATTAATGCTATTAATACTGTTATTAATGCTCATAATACTGCTAATAATGCTATTAATACTGCTATTACTGCTAATAATAATGCTATGGCTTATATTATTGCTATTGATGATGCGATTATTATTTAAAAATCTTTAAAAAAACAATAAACATATTTTTAGATACCCGATGCATTTGCATCAGGCTAACAGCTATAACTACTATAATCAAATTAATGCACGTTCTAGAATCCCGATGCATTTGCATCGGGCTCACAGCAAGTATAGATATATAAAAGAAAAAACAGGTAAGTTGGCATATGAGTAAAATAATTACCTGTAATTTATTTAAATGAAAATAATGAGATCATCAGAATTTCTGGGAGGTTATAGTTAAAGGGAACCTGTCAGCTCGTTCTACCCTTCTAACCAATCACTACCTGTCCCTACACCTTGCCAGCTGATCCCTAATCATCCCTGTCTGATCTAACTGTGCCCTATAAAGCTTAAGAAAAATGATTTATAACTTACAAGCCGTCTCCATCCAGGGACTGGAAAGGCGAGCTCAGGGGCTCCATTCACCCCCCCTTGCTGGCTTTCAGCATGGCCCGCTGGGCGTCATCAGTCATTCTGTTGTTCCACCTCCTTTTGAAATTCCCGCCTCCTCTGCTGCTATCATGAGCCTGCCGGAATATGATATCTGGCTGGGTGAATTGTGGGGGCTTATGATTCGTATGGGTCAGCTTCCATATGCGCACTGCGCATGCGCCGGAGCCATGCTACACACGTGATCAGCCCCAACAATGCACTGGGCCACATATGACGTTTCTGCTGGATCTCAATAGCAGCAGAGGAGGCGGGAATTTCAAAAAGAGGTGGAACAACTGAGTCACTGATAACAACTGAGTCCTCATGTGACCTCAGTTACTCCCTGCTTATCCAGCTCCTATCCCCACGGTCCCCCAACAATGAATAATGAGCTGCGGGGCTCATGTCCACACTAAAGTCCCAATGCTGTGCGTATGGTGTGCAATGTTTCATCACACCTATACACTTCCATTGGCAGAACCCACAGACATACGCAGAATGCTGCAAATTTTTCCTCGGCACGTGTTATGCAGAGAAAAAAAAGTTGAACTTTTGCTGCCTCCAGAGGGCTATGTGTGGGCTCCGGCTGCAGGCAGTGGGCTATGTTTGGGCTCATTCTACTTCCATGGGGCTATGTGTTGACTTGTGCTGCAGCCAGGGGGCTATGTGTGGGAACCTGCTGCCTCTAGAGGGCTATGTGTAGGCTTGTGCTACAGCCAGGAGGCTATATGTGTGCTCTTAATGCAGCTAGGGCGCTATGTGTTGGCTCCTGCTGTCTCCAAGGAGCTATGTGTATTTTCCTATGCAGCCAGGGTGCTATGTTTAGGCTCCTGCTGCAGCCAGAGGTCTATGTTTGGGCATCTGGTATAGCCAGGGAGCGATGTGTGGGCTCCTTCTCTCTCCAAGGGTTATGCGTGGGCTCCACTATATCCAGGGGGGCTATGTGTAGGGTCCTGCTGCCTTCGGAGGCTATGTACGGGCTCCTGAGGCAGCCTGGGGGCTATTTTTTTTTCTCTTACCATGTCCTTTACTTCAATGTCTTTTGTTCTATGTGCCTTTAGCTCCCCTTCCCTCCTCCATCACCCTTTATCCACATAAGCCCCTCTCTCCTTCCCTCTACTTTATTGAGCTCCCATACTCTCTTCAACGTACTGAACAATCTCAGACCACCATTTTCCAGGGTGTTGCATCAGAAACAAGTCACAATTACAAAAACGATTTGCCTTTTCTCTTTTTACTGCTTATCCTGTCAGGTAATATCTCACCAAATATCTCACCAAAGCCTGGTCCACCTCCGCCAACTTCAACCCCTCTCCCACCACACATAGAAACCCTACTTACCTTATTACTATTACATGCACACCTTCATCTCCCTCTTAATTGAGCTCTCTGGAATCCACAGTCTGTATGCAACAAGCTTCCCTTCATCCACAACTACTTTCTCAGTAGCTCTCTTAACCTCCTGGTTCTCACAGAAACCTGGATCCAGCATCTGTCCAATCCTAGTTACCAAAATCTATTTAGAATAGTGCCACAGTTTGTCTAGGTAGCTGTGGTCCAGTGTTCGGTTGAAATCTACCACAACATAGCGCAGAAAACCCTTTTGAACTTCATATGCCCTAACCTACTTACCAAAAGCTATCTAGGTTAGTACCACTGTTTGGCTAGGTAGCTGTGGTCCAGTGTTCTGTTGAAATCTACCGCCACACATCACAGTTAACACATTTGTATTGCATCTGCCCCAACCTACTTACCAAAATCTATTTAGGGTAGTACCATTGTTTGACTAGGTAGCTGTGGTCCAGAGTTATGTTGAAATCTACTGCCACACAGCGCAGAAAACCCTTTTGTATTGCATCTGCCCAAATCTACTTACCAAAATCTATTTAGGGTAGTACCACTGTTTGGCTAGGTACAGTGCTGTGCAAATTAATTGGAACAAAGCAAGTCTTTTTAGTTGTTTTTCTTGCATTAGTTTTACTATTGCTGATAAGTGTTTTATCAGTTCATGGTGTCGTTTTCCTTTTTCTTCCACATTTCCTTTTTTGTTTTGGAGAAAACGATCCAGTTTCATTGTGTGTGCGAATTATTCTTGAAACGGTAGATCTTCGAATACCAACAGTGGAAGCGATTTCTCTTACAGTCAGACTTGTATGTTCATTAAGAGTAATAATTCTAGACCTCCTGTGGAGTAACATCCATTTTTACAGGCATGAATCACACTGAGAGAAAAAGTACACTAAACCACTCCTCACAGAAACAAGCTCTCAACTGAAGCTGAGGGGGCAGCTAGCTGTTATTTTCTGACTAAAACCAGTCAAACCACATTTTGTTACTCAAGGTTGTACACTCACACCTGTTCAAAGCAGTTAAAACTGGTTTGAATCACTGACCGGTAACCCCAACTTATGATTTTACTTAAAAAATGCTTTGTCCCAATTAATTTGCACAGCACTGTAGCTGTGGTCCAGTGTTCTGTTGAAATCTACCACCACACAGCGCAGAAAACCCTTTTGTATGGCATTTGCCCAGTCCTAGTTACCAAAATCTATGTAGGGTAGTACCACTCTTTGGCCACTCAGCTCTGCTAGTTTTACATCCATAGTTTTTTGTGCCAACAACTACAGAGTTGTCAAATATGAGTGGTAAAAGGTCTGCTGATGGTGGAAAGGGGAATAGGCATGTTGCAAAGGGTAAAAATCTTTGTGTTCGTGGGGTAGTTGCTAAAATAACAGAAACATCTGTTGAACAAATATCGTCTTCAAGCCAAACTAAAATGTCTACTTCTTTTCACGGACGATCTGCTATCATCCCTTTCTTAAGCAGCAGAGCATCACCAAAACTTAACTCAAAACAAGTCCCCTTTTCTTTATAATTGCTTTCCTTCTAACAGATCACATAAAACAAGATCGGGTACTTTTTTCCCCTATCTCAGGAAAGATTCTTAATTAAGATAATTAATTCCATTATCCTTTATTTAATCTCAATAAAAAACATTAAAAAACATTTAGAGCATTCCCTCCAGGGAAAAACATCAGAAACTGACCAAATACATACTTATTTCATAGTATTACATCCATTGACCATCATATATTAAATGCACAATACTTGTAAGCATTAACATATATGTAAGTGTACAAATTAAAACTAATGGTACCTTTACACGCCGCTACAGAAGGTTTGAAACAATCGGGTGTCGGAGACAAATGTATCTTGCACCGTCAAAACAACCCGAGGTAGCAGCGTGTAAAGACGATTGTTGCCACGCGTCACTGTCGACACCTGTTTCAGAGCAGTGCTCTAAAACAGGTTGGTTTCAACCCGATGGTAGCGGCGTGTAAATGAGGTACAGGAAGGTTTTTTCGTCACCTAGTTAACTCCCTGGGGCGTGACACAGCCTTCGGGAAACCGCCCCCCTTCAGCAATCATTGGTGGAAGCTCCTGCATTACGATTGGTTATCACTGCATAGGGCGGCATATTTAAAGGGATCCTGTCACCCCCAAAACACCTCTAAACCTATTAAAAGCTGTCCCTAGAGCATATTAACACTTTCCCTACACTCCTTTTACCTCCTAAATGCACATAGTCAAAGTGAATAAAAACGTTATTATAGTACCTCATTACTGATGATAATGAGTGACTATGGTATTCATAGTCACTCATCCAGGCTGCCCCTCTTCATCATATCACGCCTGAATAGGCGTGATCTTCATCAGAGATTCAAATTGCCGCCTCCCTGCGTGCCTCCCCGCTCTCCTATTGCGTCCGGGCTTCAGTGTGGGGCTGTATGACGCGATCCGCGTCATTCCCGGCGCCGTGTGACGTATTTACACCTGCGCCGTGCTGTCAGATTCAAAATGCGCACTGCGCCTGCCCATGCCTGTCTGTGCACATGTTGCAGCGACTATGGCAGCAGGGATGAGCCCTGGTGCAGTATGTTATGTCGTATAGCCTGGGCAACACACAATCCAGAGGTTGGGCAAATCATGCTGCTGGAGTGGTCTCAGATCAAGAACCTTGACAGACTAATGTTTATCAAGATGAACAAGTCCAAGATCCACCCCTGTGTCATCTTGGGGAGACTAAACGCTTGTGTACTTTTAAATGTGCTGCATTAAAATCCCCATTTCGATATTTCACCTCTGGGGCAATTGATGCCACTTTATTGGTGGCTGTGTCTTCATTTTTTGAAAAATGGACTGTTGTTGGGGTCTCCTTGCTGTTTGTTGCTTGACTTGAGTAGTGCTCTCTGGCTCAATACCTATCCTTGACACTCCTGCCCGTTTCTGAATATTCAACTTTTTTTGTCCATTGAACTAGTGATTAACAAATTTGCTGTATTCCCATCCACCATTTTTGGGTGCTTAAAAGCAGTGATTACTACATCTCCCTTAAAGGGAACCTGTCAGCTAGTTTATGTCTCCCCAGCTATCATTGTCTGTACCTGCAGCTTCATAGTACTATTCTAATCATCCCTGTCTGAGCTCATAGTGTAATGTGAAAGGTGTAAGAAAAGCATTTATACACTTACATTTCCTTATGTAAAGAGGCAGTCAGTCTCCAGCTTGGAGGATGGAGACTTTTTGGCAGGTTAATAGTTAACATTCCAACCTTATGTTAGAACATGTTGGGATACCTGATGTGATGTCATAACCATGTGACTACAATAGGCGGAGCTAAGTCCCCAACTAGTTCTTAAAGGGGCGGTCCCCAACCACTTCTTAAAGGGGCGGTCCCCAACCACGTCTTAAAGGGGCGGCCGTGACCAATCAGCGATATTGGCGTGGGATTTAAATGATAATGTATATATTTTACCCGGAAAATCCTGTGTATTCATTGCATTATTCTTAAATCTTCATAAATAAACTACATACATATTTTAGAATACCCGATGCATTAGAATCGGGCCACTATCTAGTAGGACATAATATGTTTGCTAGCTTAGCTCCGCCCACTATGGTCACATGATCGTTACATCACACAGGTCCTTTAACCATACAAGTAAATAGTGAGTTAAATATTCTGCCCGACAGTCTACCTCCTACAAGTGTAGTCTGAAATATCTATTATATAATCGCGAATCGGAAAAGCGCCCCTCCGCGCGCTACTTCCGGCGTGGTCATGTGGATACGAATTTAACATTGGGCGCAAAGCGCCCAATGCTGCGCGAGCAATGGCCGCGAGGCCATTGCGAGTCGCTGGCTGAGGGCGAGCAATGGCCGCGAAGCGGCCATTGCGAGTCGCTGGCCAAAAATCGAACCAGAGGCTCGGCCACAACCTTAGCGATTTACCGCTCAGGTAGCGCGAGCAATGGCCGCGAGGCCATTGCGAGTCGCTGCCTGAGCCGCAACTCGCTCCCCGGGGACCATGGAGTGGAGGCGGCACAGCCGCCTCCGCTCCCCGCTACCCACAATTACACCCCCATGTCTGCACAGCCCCCCCCATGTCCGCACAGCCCCCCCATGTCCGCACAGCCCCCCCCCATGTCCGCACAGCCCCCCCCATGTCCGCACAGCCACCCCATGTCCGCACAGCCCCCACCATGTCCGCACAGCCCCCCCCATCTCCGCACAGCCACCCCCATGTCCGCACAGCCCCCCCCATCTCCGCACAGCCACCCCCATGTCCGCACAGCCACGCCCATGTCCGCACAGCCACCCCCATCTCCGCACAGCCACCCCCATGTCCGCACAGCCCCCCCCATCTCCGCACAGCCACCCCCATGTCCGCACAGCCACCCCCATGTCCGCACAGCCACCCCCATGTCGTCCACACAGCCCCCCCATGTCCGCACACCCACCCCGCAATGTCCGCACAGCCACCCCGCACCTAAGCTCCTACCCCCAACTCCGCCGCCCCTAAGTCCCTACCCTCTAAGACCCGCCGCACCTAACCCCTACCGTCCGCCGCCGCCCCCGCCGCACCTAAGCCCCTACCCCCTAAGCCCCGCCGCCTCCTAAGCTCCCGCCGCTTTCCCCCGCCGCTTTCCCCCGCCGCTGTCGCTAACACCTAAAGCCCTACACCCGAAGCCCCCGCCGTCCCCTAACCTAACGTCCCCGTCGATCACTTACATGCCTTCTTAGTCATCTGTTCGTCCGTCCGATCCACAAGTCCTCCGTCCGGCCAGGCGTCCTCTTCCTCTGGCCCCGGGGGTCTTCTCTCTTCTTTCCGCCATCTCCGCCTCTTCGTCCGGCCCCGGGGATCTTCTGTCTTCTTTCCGCCAACTTCCAGCTCCGACGTCCTCTTCACTTATCATTAACATAGAATGGACGACAAATCCACCATTCTATGTCAATGAGATGTGAGGGGCTCTTCTGATTGGTCGCTGTCTACTGCCCTCAGCCAATCAGAAGAGCCCCTCATTTCCCATTTACATACATTAGCGGTGTGTCGGCGATTTTATGGCCGGCCACCTGGTTCTATTTGTCGGCCCTAAAATCGCCGACACACCGCTAATGCATCTCTATGTGCAGTCAGCCCGATTTCTGATTGGTCGCTCTCTCGAGCTCACTGCCCATAGACATGCATTAGCGGTGTGTCCGCGATTTTAGGGCCGACAAATAGAACCAGGTCGGCGGCCATAAAATCGCCGACACACCGCTAATGTATTTCAATGGAACAAATAAATTTAATAATAAAAAAAATAATTAAAAAATAATTAAAAAATAATAAAAAAATAAATAAAAAATAATAAATAATTCAATAAAAATAATAATAAAAAAATTAAATATATGCTAATAATATCAGCCCTTTCAGCGGACCTGAAAGCCAACTGGGTCTCAGCCTAAATAATAAATTTAATAATAAAAAAAATAATTAAAAAATAATAAAAAAATAATAAAAAAATAAATCAAAAATCATAAATAATTCAATAAAATTAATAATAAAAAAATTTAATATATGCTAATTATATCAGCCCTTTCAGCGGACCTGAAAGAGAACTGGGTCTCAGCCTAAATAATAAATTTAATAATAAAAAAAATAATTAAAAAATAATAAAAAAATAAATTAAAAATAATAAATAATTCAATAAAAATAATAATAAAAAAATTAAATATATGCTAATTATATCAGCCCCTTCAGCGGACCTGAAAGAGAACTGGGTCTCAGCCTAAATAATAAATTTAATAATAAAAAAAATAATTAAAAAATAATTAAAAAATAATAAAAAAATTAATTACAAATAATAAATAATTCAATAAAAATAATAATAACAAAATTAAATATATGCTAATAATATCAGCCCTTTCAGTGGACCTGAAAGAGAACTGGGTCTCAGCCTAAATAATAAATTTAATAATAAAAAAATAATTAAAAAATAATTAAGAAATAATAAAAAAATAAATTAAAAATAATAAATAATTCAATAAAAATAATAATAAAAAAATTAAATATATGCTAATTATATCAGCCCTTTTAGCGGACCTGAAAGAGAACTGGGTCTCAGCCTAAATAATAAATTTAATAATAAAAAAAATAATTAAAAAATAATTAAAAAATAATAAAAAAATAAATTACAAATAATAAATAATTCAATAAAAATAATAATAAAAAAATTAAATATATGCTAATAATATCAGCCCTTTCAGCGAACCTGAAAGAGAACTGGGTCTCAGCCTAAATAATAAATTTAATAATAAAAAAAATAATTAAAAAATAATAAAAAAATAATAAAAAAATAAATTAAAAATAATAAATAATTCAATAAAAATAATAATAAAAAAATTAAATATATGCTAATAATATCAGCCCTTTCAGCGGACCTGAAAGAGAACTGGGTCTCAGCCTCAGGCTCACTTTAAATAAATAATAAATTTAATAATAAAAAAAATAATTAAAAAATAATTACAAAATAATAAAAAAATAATAAAAAAAGAAATAAAAAATAATAAATAATTCCATAAAAAAATAATAATAAAAAAAAAAAAATTAATAAAAATATAAATAAAAAATATTAAATAATAAAATAATAAAAAATAATAATAAAAAAATTCTTTCTTCAAAGACTCAGTTCTCCTTCAGGTCCGCACAATGCCCTCCTACACATACATGGCGGAGAATGCTGCACGCTGATTGGTCGCTACTTCCCATAGACTAACATGCCCATGTTTCTCTATGGGAAAAAACGACCAATCAGCGTCCAGGATTATCCGCTATGTAAGTCAATGAGGCCTTTCACCGGACCTGAATGGAAACTCTTTCTAAATAGAGTTTCCATTCAAAGCCCAATCATTACTTTATTTACGCCCCCCCCGCCATTTTGTGGTTTCAAATTTCACAGCCGAGTTTATAAGGCGCGAAATTTGAAATCACTCTTCATTTCTGCTACCTGCTACCTCGATCACGGACTGCCGGATTCGGAGGCCGCAAGAAGACTCGCTGCTGGATTTACCGAAGCAAGCTTCAAGACGACCCCAACTACCCTACAGCTAAGATATCCTTTCCGAGCTAACAATATTTCTTTAGATTCTTTGTCTTTTATTTTACCCTTTCTACACTCCCTATTTTTTCCGACTTCTACTATCTACACTACTTCTCTACCTTTTTTTCTTCTTTACCCTCTAATCCATTCTATACTCCTATTGCCTATCCAGCCCCCCCATCTCCGCACAGCCCCCCCACGTCCACACAGCCCCCCCCACACACCATAGACCCTCGCACGGGGTCCATGGAGCCGAGGCGCCGCACCCGCCTCCGCTACCCGCTACCCACACCTGTGCCTCCCCCCCCATTAACGATCCACACACCACCACCGATCCCCAGCCCCCCTCCATTATGTCCGCACACCTCCCCCCTCCATTATGTCCGCACACCTCCCCCGCCATTATGTCCGCACACTTCCCCCGCCATTATGTCCGCACACTTCCCCCGCCATTATGTCCGCACACTTCCCCCGCCATTATGTCCGCACACCCCTCCCTCCATTATGTCCGCACACTCCCCCCTCCATTATGTCCGCACACTCCCCCCTCCATTATGTCCGCACACTTCCCCCGCCATTATGTCCGCACACTTCCCCCCGCCATTATGTCCGCACACTTCCCCCGCCATTATGTCCGCACACTTCCCCCGCCATTATGTCCGCACACTTCCCCCGCCATTATGTCCGCAACACTTCCCCCGCCATTATGTCCGCACACTTCCCCCTCCATTATGTCCGCACACTTCCCCCGCCATTATGTCCGCACACTTCCCCCGCCATTATGTCCGCACACTTCCCCCGCCATTATGTCTGCACACTTCCCCCGCCATTATGTCCGCACACTTCCCCCGCCATTATGTCCGCACACCCCTCCCTCCATTATGTCCGCACACTTCCCCCGCCATTATGTCCGCACACTTCCCCCGCCATTATGTCCGCACACTTCCCCCGCTATTATGTCCGCACACTTCCCCGCCATTATGTCCGCACACTTCCCCCGCCATTATGTCCGCACACTTCCCCCGCCATTATGTCCGCACACTTCCCCCGCTATTATGTCCGCACACTTCCCCCGCCATTATGTCCGCACACTTCCCCCGCCATTATGTCCGCACACTTCCCCCGCTATTATGTCCTCACACTTCCCCCGCCATTATGTCCGCACACTTCCCCCGCCATTATGTCCGCACACTTCCCCCGCCATTATGTCCGCACACTTCCCCCGCCATTATGTCCGCACACTTCCCCCGCCATTATGTCCGCACACCCCTCCCTCCATTATGTCCGCACACTCCCCCCTCCATTATGTCCGCACACTCCCCCCTCCATTATGTCCGCACACCTCCCCCGCCATTATGTCCGCACACTTCCCCGCCATTATGTCCGCACACTTCCCCCGCCATTATGTCCGCACACTTCCCCCGCCATTATGTCCGCACACCCCTCCCTCCATTATGTCCGCACACCCCTCCCGCCATTATGTCCGCACACTCCCCCCTCCATTATGTCCGCATACCTCCCCCCCATTATGTCCGCACACTTCCCCCGCCATTATGTCCGGACACTTCCCCCGCCATTATGTCCGCACACCCCTCCCTCCATTATGTCCGCACACTCCCCCCTCCATTATGTCCGCACACCACCCCCCCGCCATTATGTCCGCACACTCCCCCCCCTCCATTATGTCCGAACAACACCCCCCCGCCATTATGTCCGCACACTCCCCCCCCGCCATTATGTCCGCACACTCCCCCTCTTCCATATGTCCGCACACCCCCTCCTTACATATGTCCGCACACCGTCCGCCGCGAAGCCCCCACCCGCCGCACCTAAGCCCCTACCCCCTAAGTCCGCCGCACCCCTACACCCTAAGCCCCGACCCGCCGCACCTATGCCCCTACCCCCTAAGCCCCGCCGCACCTAAGCCCCCACCCGCCGCACCTAAGCCCCTACCCCCTAACTCTGCCGCACCCCTACACCCTAAGCCCGACCCCCGCACCTATGCCCCTACCCCCAAAGGGCTGATATTATTAGCATATGTTTAATTTTTTTCTTATTATTTTTATTGAATTATTTATTATTTTTATTATTTTTTAATTATTTTTTTATTATTTTTTTTATTATTAAATTTATTATTTAGGCTGAGACCCAGTTCTCTTTCAGGTCCGCTGAAAGGGCTGATATTATTAGCATATATTTAATTTTTTTCTTAATTTTTTTATTTAATTATTTATTATTTTTTATATTTTTTGTATTAGTTTTTAATTATTTTTTAATTATTTTTTTTATTATTACATTTATTATTTAGGCTGAGACCCAGTTCTCTTTCAGGTCCGCTGAAAGGGCTGATATTATTAGCATATATTTAATTTTTTTATTATTATTTTTATTGAATTATTTATTATTTTTAATTTATTTTTTTATTATTTCTTAATTATTTTTTAATTATTTTTTTTATTATTAAATTTATTATTTATTTAAAGTGAGCCTGAGGCTGAGACCCAGTTCTCTTTCAGGTCCGCTGAAAGGGCTCATCTTATTAGCATATATTTAATTTTTTTATTATTATTTTTATTGAATTATTTATTATTTTTAATTTATTTTTTTATTATTTCTTAATTATTTTTTAATTATTTTTTTATTATTAAATTTATTATTTAGGCTGAGACCCAGTTCTCTTTCAGGTCCGCTGAAAGGGCTGATATAATTAGCATATATTTAGAATTCGAGCTCACTGCCCATAGACATGCATTAGCGGTGTGTCCGCGATTTTAGGGCCGACAAATAGAACCAGGTGGGCGGCCATAAAATCGCCGACACACCGCTAATGTATTTCAATGGAACAAATAAATTTAATAATAAAAAAAATAATTAAAAAATAATTAAAAAATAATAAAAAAATAAATAAAAAATAATAAATAATTCAATAAAAATAATAATAAAAAAATTAAATATATGCTAATAATATCAGCCCTTTCAGCGGACCTGAAAGAGAACTGGGTCTCAGCCTAAATAATAAATTTAATAATAAAAAAAATAATTAAAAAATAATTAAAAAATAATTAAAAAATAAATAAAAAATAATAAATAATTAAATAAAAAATAATAATAAAAAAAAAAAATGCTATTAATTGTATTATTAATTTTATTAATGCTATTAATAATGCTATTACTGCTAATAATAATGCTATTAATGCTAATAATTATGTTATTAATGCTAATATTTATGTTATTAATGCTAATAATTATGCTATTAATGCTAATAATTATGGTATTAATGGTAATAATAATGCTATTAATGCAAATAATTAGGCTATTAATGGTAATAAGAATGCTATTAATGCAAAATAATATTGCTATTAATGCTATTATTAATGCTATTAATATTAATAATTATGCTATTCATGCTAATAATTATGCTATTAATGGTAATAATAATGCTATTAATGCAAATAATATTTCTATTAATGCTAATATTTATGCTATTAATGCTAATAAATTATGCTATTAATGTTAATAATTATGCTATTAATGCTAATAATTATGCTATTAATGTAATATTAATACTATTAATGCTAAATAATTATGCTATTAATGCTAATATTTATGCTATTAATGCTAATAATTATGCTATTAATGGTACTCATAATGGTATTAATGCAAAATAATATTGCTATTAATGCTATTAATGCTAATAATTATGCTATTAATGTTAATAATTATGCTATTAATGCTAATAATTATGCTATTAATGGTAATAATAATGCTATTAATGCAAATAATATTGCTATTAATGCTAATAATTATGCTATTAATGGTAATAATAATGCTATTAATGCAATATTAATATTGCTATATAATGCTATTATTATGCTATTAATGTAATATATATGCTTATTAATGCTAATAATTATGCTATTAATGCATAATAATTATGCTATTAATGGTAATAATAATGCTATTAATGCTAATAATATTGCTATTAATGCTATTAATAATGCTATTAATGCTAATAATATGCTTTAATGCTAATATTTATGCTATTAATAGTAATAATAATGCTATGAATTCATATAATATTGCTATTAATGCTATTATTAATGCTATTAATTGCTAATACTAATGCTATTAATGTATTATAATGCTATTACTCTATTCATACTGCTGTTATAGTTTTAATACTGCTATTAATGTTATTAATACTGTTATTAATGATCTAATACTGCTAATAATGCTATTAATACTGCTATTACTGCTAATAATAATGCTATGCTAATATTATTGCATTGATAATGCTATTGATAATGCTATGATGATGCTATTGATGATGGTATGGATGATGGTATTGATGATGGTATTGGTATTCATGCTATTGGTATTATGTATGCACATTCGATGTCCTTAAGTATTCAGTCACCTCTTACTATTATTGATATTAATGAGAAACATGTCTATATCTTTGTAATACGTTGTAGGGTACATTATAAGGACATACAAAACATGATATTTAAATATGTTCATTGTCTATCTGGAACTTATTATTTTCCTTAATAATTATTCTATACTTTTCAAGATATTCTTTTCTCCCAAAAAGCTTTTGTAAAAGCTCTTACTTACCTATACCTCTCCAAGCATAGTATTACCTTTGTATGTCCTAACATGACTTCAAAGGATACTAGCAAGGATGTTGGCGGGTACAAAGCCGCATGGATGCGTAAGACACGTGCTAAGGAATCTGAAGAAGAGGGACAATGTCGTTTGGATAAGTCTAAAGCTGAGTATAAGCAACGCATTGCAACGGAGTCGCTGGAACAAAAACAACTACGCTTGGGCAAAAAAGCTCAGAAGGAACGTCAACGCCGTCAAAAAAAAAAAGTAACACCACCAGTACATCACTCTGCTGATCAGACAGTAACCTCATCAGTACAACAGTCTGCTGATCAAACTGCAAGCTCACCTGTACAATACTCTGCTGATCTAACTCAGTGTGCTGATCAGACAGTAACCTCATCAGTACTACAGTCTGCTGATCCAACTGTAAGCTCACCAGTACTACAGTTTGCTCTAGCTCTTTCTAGCAGTTCACCGGATGAAAGTAGCACAATTCCTCAAGTTTCATCACCGCGCAAAGCAACAGCAAAGCGTAAACATTGTGCTCAGGAGACGTCACGCACAAAACGTTTTCGCGTTGAACAAGAACAAACTCCTTTGGAGGCACAAATTGCTCAGGAGTCTTCACAATCCAAACAGAGCCGCTTACGCAAAAGTGCTGGCTCACGTCGTACACACCGCAAAAAGACGTCTTCTACTGTTACACAAGTGGATCCTGACTCTTTTTCTGCTTTATTACTTCAATGTCTGATCTATGTCGGTTTGCAGAAACAACATCGTATTTACCTACCTACACCTCCCTCTTCATATCCACCTGGATTTACAGATAGTGATTTTGGCATTGTGGAACATAGCTGTGGCTCAATGATATTCATATGTAACCATTGTGAAGCTCGACATTTCATGGATGAGATGCCATCGGATAAACAGTATACTCTCTGTTGTCACAAGGGGAAGGTCAAGGTTCCGTTACCTCAGTATCCAGAGATGTTGGAATGTATTCTTAAAGGTCAGAGTCCATACAGTCGGAATATGATGGATAACATCAGAAGTATTAATAGTTCCTTTGGTTTTGCTTCTATGGGTGCAAGTATTGCTCCTCCACCTGGACATGGCCCTTATTGCTTCAGGATTCATGGCCAAATTTATCACCGTACTGGAACACTACATCCTGCTCCAGATCAAGCTCCTGCTTATGCCCAACTCTACATTTTAGATACTGCCACTGCTAATGACCAACGTTTACAGTGTGACGAAAATAAAAAATGTCATCCTAAATTGATGCGGCTCATTGCTAACTTATTAGATCGCATCAATCCTTTTGTTTCCGCATACAAAATGTTACGTTTTGTTGAACAAGAGGAACAGGAGAAGGCAATTGAAAATGGTACTGTCATGCCTAATATCATCATGGCTCTTAAACAGGATCGAGAACAAGACCCAAGACGTTATAATAAACCAATTGTTAATGAAGTTGCTGTGGTCTTTGAAAATGCCGATTGAGAGCCACCCTTCAATAGAGATATTTTAATTCATCTGAAACCTGACCCAAACAATCCTTTAGCCCCAAAAACACAGCAAGTCAGTATTCTCCACAGTAATTTAGATGCTTTACTGTATCCGTTATTTTTTCCACATGGAGAACAAGGCTGGCATGAGGGACTGAAGCATCAAGGTGAAAATCCACGGAGAATTACACAATTGCAGTATTACTGTTATTTGCTATCTGTACGTTCTGGGTTCAATCCTATTCTAAATGGTGGAAAACTAACACAACAGTATTTAGTGGATGCGTATATAAAAATTGAGGCTAATCGCTTAAATTTTATACGTCAACATCAAAAAGATTTAAAAGTGGAGGACTATTGCGTACTACAGGAACATCTGCAAAGAAAATCTTTCGAAAAAGGAATTCCTATTGGCAAGACAGTCATTTTACCATCGTCGTTTGAAGGTAGTCCAAGAAATATGCAGCAACGCTATCAAGATGCCATGGCTATTGTGACTAAATTTGGACGGCCAGATCTTTTTATAACAATGACCTGTAATCCCAAATGGAGCGAGATTATCCACAATTTAGAACCATGGCAGAGGGTGGAACACAGACCGGATTTAGTCACCCGTGTCTTCAAAATAAAATTAGAAGCTCTATTAAAAGATATAAACAGTGGATTATTTGGCAAGATTTGTGCAATGGTTCATGTAATAGAATTTCAAAAGCGGGGACTACCACATGCTCACATTTTGATTATTCTAGATAGCAATTCCAAATTACGCACTGAGCTTGATGTCGATCGTACTGTTTGGGCAGAAATTCCTGATCCATCCGAGTATCCTGTGCTCCATCAAATTGTGATGCAACATATGATTCATGGACCCTGTGGACAATTCAACCCCAATTCTCCATGTATGGATATTGGAAAGTGTAAAAAAGGATTCCCAAAAGATTTCCAACCAAAAACTCTAATAGCACACGATGCCTACCCAACTTATCAACGCAATGCAGGACCTTCATTTACACAACGTTCTCACATGGTTGATAATTCTTGGGTTGTTCACTATAACCCTTTCCTACTATTAAAGTATAAGTGTCATATAAATGTGGAAATCTGTGCGTCCATTCAAAGTGTCAAGTATTTATTCAAATATGTTTACAAAGGGCATGATAAAGCCAATCTGGAAATTTCTCAAACAAACATACAACATGATGAACCTCACCAATTTATGGATTCAAGATATGTCAGTGCACCGGAGGCAGCTTGGAGAATTTTTGCCTATCCAATGCATAAACAATCACACAGCATTGTTCGCCTTGCCGTACATCTGCCACAGTCACAACCACTTTATTTTCATGAAGATGCTTCTGTAGAGAACATTGCTGCCATGACGCATAGAAAATCAACTCTTATGGCCTACTTTGAACTGAATCAGAATGACCCACATGCTCATGAATACTTCTACCGCCGAATTCCTGAGCACTATGTCTGGAAAGATGGTGCATGGAAAATTAGGCAGAAACGTGGAACAACAGTCATTGGAAGAATGTATACGGTCAGTATGAAAGATGAAGAACGCTACTATTTACGGTTGTTGTTACTACATGTAAAAGGAGCAACAAGTTTTGAGCATATTAAGACCGTTAATGAAGTCGAGAACCCAACTTTTAAACAGGCAGCAATAGCCCTTGGATTACTTTTGGATGACAGTGTTTGGCGAAATACCTTACTGGATGGCTGTGTTCTGAACATGCCTGCACAGCTTCGGGATATGTTTGCTTACATATGTATCTTTGGTCCTCCTGCTCATCCATTGGAGTTGTGGCAAGAATTTAAAAAAGATTTTATTGAAGACTACTGCCGTGCATATCACCCTAACAATGAGGACTGTGAGCATTGTGAAGGCTATGCAATGACAGATGTTCAAAATGTGTTAAAATTTCATGGCAAAAGCTTTACGGATTTTAATCTACCACGCCCCAAAAGAAAACAACAACTACAACCACAATACGACAAAGAGGAGGAGTTTAGAAGAGCCCAAGAAAAGAAAGAAACTTTAAATGAACAACAACTTTTGGCCTATAATGCCATAAATGAAGCATTACAGGATACAAGTCAGCAAGCTAAGTGCTTTTTCATTGATGGCCCAGGTGGCAGTGGGAAAACATATTTGTATGATTTGTTAATTCGTCAAATAAGAGGAGAAGGAGAAACTGTGTCACCTGCTGCCAGTACTGGGATTGCAGCCAACTTATTGGAAGGAGGAAGAACCATCCATTCACTTTACGGGATACCTATTCCAATCAATGAAACATCTGTTTCAAGAATCAAAAATGATACTGATGCTGCACACCATTTGAAGAATACTAAACTTTTCATTATTGATGAATCCACTATGCTATCTAAATACGCACTGCATGTCATTGACCAACTATTAAAGGATGTTATGACCAAAGATATCTCAAAGAAAAATAAAACACCCTTTGGAGGGAAAGTCATTGTTCTGGGAGGAGACTTTCGTCAGTGTCTTCCTATTATTCCTCATGGAACACGAACTGATATCGTAGAGAGCTGCATTAAATATTCCAGACAATGGCAGATTTTCACTCAATTGCCACTACTTGACAACATGCGCTCTGTTGATCCAGAATACAGCAATTGGATACTTCAGCTGGGAAATGGACAATTGACCAATTCTTATAACCTTGGAGATGATGTTATAGAAATCCCTGAAGATATGATTTGCACAGGCTCACTAATATTTGACATTTTTGGTGAAAACATTGTAATTGATGTCAATGACAATGAAAGCATTAATACAGCAGCATCACATGCCATTCTTTGCCCCAAAAATGATGATGTGGATCAGGTCAACTCTAAGATCATGGATTGCATTGCTGGAGAGTACACAGAATACATTAGTGATGATTCCATTGATCCGGACGAGACAGAGGACCCAGAGCAATACCCTGTTGAGTTTTTAAATTCACTTACACCCACGGGGATGCCATCTCATCGTCTGAAATTAAAAATTGGCACCATTGTAATGCTTTTGAGGAACTTCAACAGCAGAAAAGGTCTTTGCAATGGGACTCGCTTAATTGTCACCGGTTTGTTTGCCAACATGATTCAAGCAAAAGTCATTACTGGGTCTGCTGGAGGAAATGTGGTTTTCATTCCCAGGATTGATTTGTGCCCATCAGAAACCGGCTTGCCTTTTAAGTTAAGACGTCGCCAATTTCCTATGAAGCCAGCTTTTGCCATGACAATAAACAAATCCCAAGGACAAACACTTGAGAAAGTAGGGATTTTTTTGCCAGAACCTGTTTTTGGACATGGACAATTGTATGTGGCTTTTTCAAGAGTGAGAAGACGATCTAATGTAAAAGTGAAAGTGGTGGACACTCCAATCCAAGGAAAATTGCTGCCTAACAGTGACAAAGTATTTACCAAAAATATTGTCTACAAGAATATTTTGCACTGAACTCTTCCCTATGACTATTCTTCTGTTTATTTATCTTTTGAAAAAAAAAAAAAAAAAATTTTACTGTTTCACATTTTATTCTTTTATATACTGATTTCTACTATATTTTTGTGAACACACATTTAAAATAATATGAGAGATGTGTATCATCCACATTTCTACAGTGGGTGATAGAAACCACTATTTCAAGCTCCAGCACTATATGTGCTGAGAGATTTCATTCTCATTCTTTACAGGGAGAGGTTTTTGTGAACAGCTAAGAGACGGGTGGGACGGCTGTTCACACACATCTCATTAGCAAGGTGTGTTACACATGTTTAGATAGATAGGGACAAAAATAAATTATTAATTAGATTCTATCATGCCATTTTTCTTAGATTTTTTTCACATTATTGAGGAATATACTAAATGATAATAATTGATCATGAAGGACTCACCGACAACATACTTGCTGTAATTTTCATGACTGCATGTATGCAATTTGTACTTCACTTGCGGTTTGTGCAGAGAACATAGTTGCGGCAGTGTCATCCACATCAACTACAGTCATCTGTGCTTACTTAGTGGATGCATGTTATGCACCTGCCAAAGCCACGTTCACTTCATTTACCGCAGGTTAACTACAAGTTTTTTAGTTATAGCGTGGACATTGCTGCAAGTTTGTAGTTGGTAACTCCTTTTGTATCAATTTATAACATTTATTTATTTACCACATGATCCTCAAAAAATCTAAG
Source organism: Allobates femoralis (assembly GCA_033576535.1). Classification (NCBI taxonomy): domain Eukaryota; kingdom Metazoa; phylum Chordata; class Amphibia; order Anura; family Aromobatidae; genus Allobates; species Allobates femoralis. The sequence goes on along the minus strand of JARQOC010000002.1, from coordinate 214,763,987 downwards.
ACAAATCCAGCCATAAAACATATTTAAATAATATCAATTCGGAATTAGTTAGATTAGGACTCACCAGGCGTAAGGGCATCTTGACGCGATTGGTGGGCTGACACAAACTGGCTGATACACATATTACTATTATTAATTCATCAATTCTAATGATTGACGCATTAATAAGTATTGCTACTTTGTGTTCTAAGACCCTTACAACATAATTGTTCAATTTTCCTTATATGATATCAACAATACAAATATATGTAGTTGCTGTAAAGATGTCATTGGAATAATTGGATTATTATTTAAAAATCTTTAAAAAAACAATAAACATATTCTAGACACCCGATGCATTTGTATCAGGCTAACAGTTATAACTACTATAATCAAATTAACGCACGTTCTAGAATCCCGATGCATTTGCATCGGGCTCACAGCTAGTAAGTGTATAAATGTTTTTTTTTCACCTTTCACATTACACTATGAGCTCAGACAGTGATGATTAGAATAGTATTATAAAGCTACAGGTACAGATAGTGACAGCTTGGGGGACATAAACCACCTGATAGGTTCCCTTTTAATGTTTGCCCAAACTGGTTTTGGGCATCAAACCAGGTTTTAGCAAATGTGCTGTATACACAATGAACAGTTTTTGGGCCCTTAAAAGCATTGTTTGCTTAATCTCCTCTGTCCTCTAGGCCTATACAGGTCACTGATCTACCTGACTAGTATTTCCTGTAATACTCCACAAAACTTATAGCTGTCCCACCTGTGTGTGGCAGGGCATAACATTGATGGGAGCACTTGCATGAGCTTTCAGTTTATCCGGTCCTCTAGGCCTAAACAGGTCACTGACCTACCTGAATAGTTTTTTCGGTATTACTCCACGAAACATATAGTTGCCCCACCTGTGTCTCTCAGCACAGCAGCCAGGCATCAGTCCACACTTGTGGTTACAGAAAAGATCAGTTGCTCCTAAACATTCCTTAGCAAAGAGCTTGAGTTTCAACATCTCGCATTTGTTGGCCACAGAAGTGCTGCCTTCAGACCTGGTGGATACAAACGGTTTCCGAAAGATGATGACCATCGCAGCTCCCCAGTATCAGTCACCTATTTATCACTGTGCCTGCACTACACCAGCATGTTGCAGAAAACATTACCCATTCTTTGAGAAACTCTGTGTGTAACAAGGTGCATATTGTGAGAACACAGCTTTTCTCAGTGCATTTGGAGGTTAATATTCTTAATTTAGCAAGACTTATTGGTCTTTTGTTGGTTATCTTGTGTTTGCTAAGTCATTGTTTATTGCCAGACTTTGCGGAGCCTTCGTTGTTATGAGGTTACGTATTGTTTAATTATCTGACCACTTAACCCCCTCTGACTACATATATCAGAGAAGAATTATGCAGATATGAAATTGAAATGCCAACCAATAAGAGCCCAGAATTATTCCACAAATCATTGAAGACTAAAATGCCCTGAGATAAGTGTTTGGAATATATAAGGGGGGTCTGCTTCATTCACCTGGAGTCATATGATTTGTGGCCTCAGTCTAGGGGCCACCAGAACTAGATTATATTCTGCAGGAGTTCAGCCTAGGATTCAGCTGAAATATTAGAGACTATGTAAGGAAGATACCCAGGTTGGAAAAATTCAGTCACCTGGCTACAGACTTTGCTGTGCTTGGTCAGCTTCCTAAGCTTGCCACTATTCCTCTCTCGGTGGGTGCCGCCAAACGTGGGGTGCTGATAGATTGGAATAAGTGGCCCTCGAAGCCCCGAGGCACGAACTTTCTAATCCCTGGTGAGCCAGTGGAAGGGTGAGATTCTGTTGCCTGTTACATTAAGTGTTTTGCTTCATTATGTGTCATATGCATTTGGCTGTTGGGGATCCAATAAAGTCTTATCATTGTGTGATTTCCCCGCCCTGTGTTTTCTGAGTAGAGTTCTGCCCATGGTTAAGGAGTTTGGACATTCAGTTGGGATGAGCCCTGGTCCATGTAGTCTTTCTAAAGGTGGCCAGGCCAGCAGACGAGAGCATCCACTGACCCCCGTGTCTCCACACATATCACCACTGACACCTGGATAAGCAAACATGGTCATGAGCATTACATCTCCCTCACTTGCCATTGGGTGACTCTGGTGGCTCCATGTGCTGACAGAGAATTGGCTACTCTCCAAGTCTTGAAATTCCCTAAGACTTTTGGGACAAACGTCTGCTTGTACCTCTTCATCTACTGCTTCTGCCTCGTCCACCTTCTCTAGGGCCTCCAGCTTTGCCTTCAAACCCTGCCCTTAATTTTGCAACAGTTCAGACAGAATCCACCCCACCTCTGTACTGCACTTCCATGGCTCTCAGCCAGGTCCAGCTCCAGGTTTCTGTGGGCCCCGGGCAAAAGAGTCTCAGTGGGTCCCTTTAACACATACTGGTTGCATAATATTATATATATATATATATATATATATATATATATATATATATATATAGTATGAACCGTAGTACATATTTATACAATCCCCACAAATATAATCCATCTCTTAGCCTGTCTTCCCCTGTGTGCTGTGTCTCCCCGCCCTGTGCCTGTCTCCCCCATGTGTTGTGTCTCTCCCCTGCTTCTGTTTCTCCCATGTAGCATGTCTCTCCCCCATATGTGCTGTCTCACCTGTGCGCTGTGTCTCCCCTCTCTGTGCCCATCTCCCATGTACTGTGTCTCCCCCCTTTGTGCGGTCTCTCTCCTGTGTCTGTCTCTCCCCTGTATGATGCCTCTCCCCCATGTGTGCTGTTTTCCCTCTCTGTGCCTGTCTTCCATTGAACACTGTCTCTCTCCCCATCTCCTTCCTTTCTGTGCACTCGCTTGCTCTTTTTTTCTCCCTCTCTGCCAGAAACATTAATTTGGTAGAGTCTGGAACAGATATTAAAACAAAAACACACCTTATCCACAGCAAGAAAAAACGCACAGTTGGCGCAACCATTTTTCTGTTGCAGTGACATCTAAGCACACCGGACGACAGAGCACAGACAGCAGAGCCCACTGACAGCAGAACACAGTGACAGCAAAGAACACCAGATGGCAGCGCACAGACAGCAGAGTCCGCTGGCAGCAGAGTCCTCCAGTCTACACCTGTGCTCAGCGCAATGCTGCAGCCAGTGCACAGAGCAGGGCTAGTGGGGTGAGAGGCAAGGCTCTGCAGCCCCTGCCCATCAAATACACACAACTGCAGCAAAATAGCTGAGCACTGGACACATTACATGATCTACAGAGCAGTGGGCACTAGACATGATCTGCAGAGCCCTGGACACACTGTGCAGAGCACTAGACCCACAGCAGAGCACTGGACATACAGCAGAGCACTGGAAATACTGTGCAGAGCACCAGACTCACACAGCAGAGCACTGGACATACTGTGCAGAGCACCATACCCACAGAGCAGAGCACTGGAAATATTGTGCAGAGCACCAGACCCACAGTAGAGCACTGGACTCACAGCAGAACACTGGAAATACTGTGCAGAGCACCAGACCCACAGTAAAGCACTGGATGCACAGCAGAGCACTGGAAATACTGTGCAGAGCACCAGACCCACAGTAGAGCACTGGACATACTGTGCAGAGCACCAGACCCACAGCAGAGCACTGGACATACTGTGCAGAGTACCAGTCCCACAGCAGAGCACTGGACATTGTGCAGAGCACCAAACCCACAGCAGAGCACTGGACATACTGTGCACTGCACTTACATAGGGGCCCGACTCCCTGTGTGCTGCACCTGCCCCCCCCCAACCTCCCCCCTCCCCTCTCCTCTTCTCCCATCTCCCTCCAAACCTGTGTGCTGTGTGTTGCAGATGCAATCATGCCCATCTCATCTGAGGCAGGATGGTGGCGGGGGGGCAGGATGGTGGCGGGGCAGGATGGAGCGAGCGGGACAGGATGGAGCGAGCGGGGCAGGATGGTAGTGAGTGGGGCAGGATGGAGCGAGCGGGGCAGGATGGAGCGATCGGGGAAGGATGGTGGCGAGGGGCGCAGGATGGTGGCGGGGGGGCAGGATAGAGCAAGCAGGGCAGGATGGAGCGAGCCGGGCAGGATGGAGCCGGCGGAGCAGGATGGTGGCGGGGGAGCAGGATGGTGGCGGGGGTAGGATGGTGATGAGCGGGGCGGGATGGAGCAAGCGGGGCAGGATGGAGCCAGCGGGGCAGGATGGAGCCGGCGGGGGCAGCATGGTGGCGGGGCAGGATGGTGGCGAGCGGGGCAAGATGGAGCAAGTGGGGCATGATGGAGCCGGAGGGGCAGGATGGAGCTGGCGCGGGAGCAGGATGGAGTGAGCAGGGCAGGATGGATCGAGCAAGGCAGGATGGAGCCGGTGGGTCAGGATGGTGGCGGGCGGGCAGGATGGAGCCGGTGAGGCAGGATGGTGGTGGGGGGGCAGGATGCTGGCAAGCGGGGCAGGATGGAGCCAGCAGGGCATGATGGAGCAAGTGGGGCAGGATGGAGCCACGGGGGTCAGGATGGAGCCGGTGGGGGCAGAATGTAGCCGGGTGGGGGGGCAGGATGGTGGGGGGGCAGGATGGAGCCGGCGGGGGGGCGGGATGGTGGTGGCGGGGGGGCAGGATGGAGCTGGTGGGGGGGGCAGGATTGTGTCGGCGGGGGGGCAGGATGGTGGCGGCGTGGGGGGACAGGATGTGAGGATACTCACCTATCCACCTCCGTCTTGTAGCTCCTATGGCAGGACCTGTCGTTGCCTGGGAAACCGATCAGCTGATCGGTTTCCCAGGCAATGACAGGTCCTCAAGCTCTAGGGGCTAGAAGATGGAGGTGGAGCGAGCCGGCGGAGGGTAAGTATCCTTATGGGATTCTTTTATTTTTATAACCGCAGGGAGCGGGGGGGGGCAGAGGGAGGCCGCGGGGAGGGTGTCGCGAGGAGCGGAGGCGGGCTGGAGAGGCAGGAGGAGCAGAGGGGGGCAGGAAGAGCAGGGATGCCACGGAGAGCAGGGGCAGGAAGAGCAGGGGTGCCGCGGGGAGCCAGGGGGCATAGTCTGCGCTCATCGGTGCCTGCCTCTGGCGGGCACCAATGAGCGCCCTCTGTCTGTCGCGCGATTTCCGTGACAGAAAGACAACATTAGACAATTATATAGTAGATGTAGTCCATATCTTTAGCAGGTACACCTGCTCATCTTACAGAGATGTATATGACCTATAGTCCATTTCAACCATGGATAGGTTCGCTTATGCTGGCAAAAATTCCACCTGTGTATTCTAGTGAGGATATAGCAGTCCTTCACTCACTGACTTCAGTCAGTCACATAATCCCCTTTCCTTGGGGTTACCTGTAAGAAGTGTTGCCAGCTTTACTGACTGGTTCCAGACAGTTTTGCTATCCAGGAATCACTTACTGGGACACCTAACCAGGTCCTTGAACTTGCTCTGTTTAATGGCACCTGTCGTTATTCCAGACCCTGACAAGTTTCTTCCACTTCCTGACCTCCCAGTGCCATAGCTAGACTCTGTGTAGATGATCTCTTAACCATGTGCTCAAACAGGAAGTTTGTGTCTTACCAGGACTTTCTTAGCAACAGAGACCATGTGATCCCACAGCAGTCTCACTATTACACATGAGATACACCCATGGCAGGTATGTGGATGGTCCAACCGTCCATCACTTCCTAACTATCCTGTGAAACTGGCCCTGAAGGTATTTAAACTCACCATTTGGAGCCAAAAAAAATCTAACAAAGCACTTAGCAGGATGCAGTCAGACACATTAAATAAGGCAAACACAGGTGTACAGAACAGATGCAATTACAATCAAACTATCAGTACATGACAGAGGGGATTTTGCTATGCACAAGATAAGATTTGTGTGGCACCCCAGGGTCCGGTTGCCACAATTTTAAGCTTGGAAGCAAGGAAAGGTACCCACCGCAGGCAATACACCTTCCCAACTCCAGGCCAGAAGGGGGAGCTCTACACCCGAGTTCAGGTCCCCTATAAATTCTGGTCTGGGAGCGGGATCAGGCAGTTCAGTTCAGTTCCTAGGAGGACTGCAGAAGACATCCTATGGTCGGTGTCGTGCTAGGCCCGTCCAAGAATACTCACTAGCCAGCATGAGGAACCTGTCGGTGAGGGTCTGAGGGAAGTGGAGAAAAGATGTGAGGAGTAGAGTAGTGCCAGCTCGCCTCAGCACCTAGCATAGTACGGACACCGGAGCCCAAGGTCGCCAAGGACTTTATGCCAAGCAACCAACACCGGAGGGCGGGTGATTCCAAGTTGCTTGCACACCAGAAAGGTCAGAAGACACAGCCACACCACAGAGCTCAGGAAACACAGTGAAAGGGGAAGTAACACAAAAAGGGCTCAAGCTGCCTGTCACATGGCCAGGACAGACAAGTGAGGAGAGAGTCTTAGCACAGCTTTAAGCAGTCAGGGCTCACAGAGAACAGCACAGTAGGGAGGCCTCAGAACTTGCCAGGTATGGAAAGCCCCAACTTGCTTCCAGGCTCCAGATCCCTAACACTGCTTGTGAATTGTGCCCTGGATGAACCAACTACTTGCAATAGTAAAGCTTAAGGAGACTGTTACCCTTGTATCTGTCAGTCCTTCCATACACTGAACTCTGCACCCCCAACGAGCCCTTCAATACAACAGACTATTTAGTTGCCCTGGGGACCCGCTCTTCCCATGGAGAGCTCAAACATCCTCACTGCTACTCCCATCATCCCCAGAAGTCCCGACTGCAGCAGCAGCTATACCAGCCGCATCCCACGGGTGGCGTCACAACACTCTTTGATTTTTGTTTTATTTTATTTTTATCCATTTTTCCAAACCCCTTTTTAACTGCTCACCTGACGAGGGGATCACGGACCAGGTCACGCCACCGTGACATCCCGCAGCCCAGATGACAAGAGGGCCCAGTTCAGAGTACCCCACGGCCCCCGCCAAGGGCAAGTCAGCTTTTGGCATCACAAACAGGATCTACCAACCCAGTAAAACTGGGTCTTGTGGGCCTAAGACTGTATTGAACTGTGAAAAATCGCCATGTTTCTTTTGCCGTCCCGCTTAAAGCGTGGGAAAGTGAGGGGGTGGGGCCACAGAAAGGGCACGAACGCAGACCACGGCCCCACACCCTGATGTAAGCCTAAGCGACACCGGAAACCCTGTGTCAGAAGGCCCTTGCAGAAAGGCCCCCACCAAAAACAAGAGATTTGTGCCAGTCGAAAGCCAAGGGAGGGCTGTGGTTCACTAAGGGGGAGAACGAGGTCCACCACAGTCAAGGAGCCACCCATGGGGCGTGGCCTGGTGGCTCATGGCGGAGGCTGCTTGATCCAGGAGCTCCCGGACCCCAAGACATTAAAGTGGCTTCTCAGCAATCCACTACGGCTTCAGACCCCTGAATTTCCTCCCTGGATCATCGGAAGTACACCTGCACAAATGGGTAAAGTGAAACCGCTGCAACCTCTTCTGCCAAAGCGGGTATCTGACTATTTCCCGCCCGGCCGTCCTGACTCAGCGCTACTTTCCAACATGGCGCCCCCCTCCCCCAGAGTGGCCCACGCTTCCCGCTGAGAACATCGGGCACAGGAGTCCACATTCACAGCCCTCTCTCCAGAGACCCCAGTGAACTATGCCCTCATGAAGGACCTTCTGTCGGGCCTCAGAGCCTCTTTCCAAGATGATATGAGGGCGATGGTGGCGGAGCTGCGGGGAGAGGTGACCGAGCTGGGGTCCAGGACGGATCATCTTGAGAACAAGATGGCTGAACTAATACAATCGCATAATGAGCTTGTAGACGAGCATGAACAGCTACAAACCACTGTGGAAGCGGTTCAGGTAAAGAATCATGACTTGGAAGATCGACGTCGCCGCAACAATGTGCATCTCCGGGATTTTGTAGAGGCAATTCCTGCTACTGAGCTGCAGAGGTTCCTCCAGGACTTCATGCTCGAGGTACTTCCAGGCTCGGATTCTCGGGATCTCAAGATAGACCGGATCCACAGGGTCCCTAAGCCTACTAGTGTTCGTCCGGATCTCCCTCGCGATGTCCTCGCAAGAATTCACTTCTTTGAAGCCAAAGAGCACTTCCTTAGGGCCCTGAGACGAGAGACGATGCTTTTGGAGCACTTCTGCGACCTCGAGGTGTTTCCGGACCTGTCGCCGGGCATGTTGGCCCTTCATCGTGCTTTTAAACCTTACACGACAGTCTTACGAGAGAAGGAGATTCCATATCACTGGGGCCATCCGACTCGTCTCATCGTCAGGCGGGACAAAATCGCTCATGTTTGCTTGACTCCACCACAGGCAGCGTCGCTCCTGAAGAAGTGGGACTTCCTCCCGGCGTCCTCATCTGCGACGTCGCAGCAATCTGAAGGGGAATGCTCCACCAAATTCCACTGCAGAGGGAGAAGAGTTGATCTGGAGTGGAGAGTGGCGTGAAACTATCGCAGCCGTGCTGAATCTACATTGGTGATTATCCTGGGGCCCGTCTTCCTGGCCTCCATTTTTGCACCTCCCAGGTCGTATAACCCGTCTATTTCTCCCTCTCCCTCTTTCCCCTTCTTCTCTTCCCGGCTGTGCACCTGCGCTATTCCCCCTCACCCACATAACCCCTCTCGCTCCTGCTACCATTTTTCTCCCCCCTTCTCTGACTCGCCTCTCCCCCCCCTCTCCTTTACTATTATCGACCCTGGGAATGTGCCCCCACTGAGCGAATTTTTACGCTGTGGACTTGTGCTTTTTCTTTTCTTCACTTGTTTGCCCCAGCGTCTAAATTTGGACACTTGGGCTACCCCCTCATGACGCGTTGGGGTAAATTTTGTTTTTTGTTTTTGTGTGTTTTTTTCTGGTTTTTTTCTTTCTCCATTCCTGTTCGCCTGGACAGTAGAGAAGCGAACGGGTTTGCTGAATTTGTTTGTTTTGTTCTTTTGTATGTTCTCCCCTCTTCCCTCCCCCCACCCTTGGTGCAGCTATTGTTCTTTTGAGATGAAGTTATTCCAATGCAACCCCCTTATGATTAATCATGCCTACAACTGTCTTAGCACTTAATGTAAATGGGCTGAATTCGCTGCAGAAGCGATCCCGGTTACAGACCCACCTTAAAAGGGCCCGGGCGGATGTGGTGTTCCTCCAGGAGACTCACCTCCTGGAAGGAGACGATCACCGTTTAGCTTCGCCTTTGTTTTCCGCAGCAGTTCTTTTCCAACGGCAGGGAAAAAAAGGCGGGCGTGGCGATTCTCATAAGCTCCTCAGTCTCATTTGAATTACTCAAAGTTACATCTGACCCGAATGCAGATATGTTTTTGGTGTGGCAAAGTTGAATAGCCTGTTATTTTCACTACTATCCATTTACTCCCCCAACTCAGGACAGGCGAATTTCTCAGTAAACTCCTGGAAGAAGTCACTCCTTCCATGGTAGGACATAAATTGGTTGCTGGCGACCTCAACGCTCCCCTCAACAAAACCCTTGACTGTTCAGCTCCTTTGACGTTTCAGACTGACCTCGCACCTGTGACCTCTTCTTATGGCCTACATGACATATGGCGTTACCTCCACAGCAACGAACGCCACTACACATTCTTCTTCCCGAGACACAAGTCATTCAGCCATATAGACTTCCTCCTGGGACACAATTACTTGGTCGGACCACGCTCCCCTCACCCTATCTTTTTCAGACTCTATTCCTCACTCCCCCAGAGCACCGTGGAAACTAACTGAATACCTTTTGACCTTCCCGACAACCCAGGACGCCATGACAGACTTCCTAAAGGACTACTTTCTTCTGAACGCGACGGACGACATTGCTCCAGATGGTTTATGGTTCGCCCACAAAGCGGTCATGTGTGGCCACTGCCTCATACTGTCGGAATACGCTAAGAAGTTATATGACAAGAGCCTGGACTCCCTCCTGACTGAGGTGAAGTCGCTCAAGGGGGTCTATGCCTCCACACCAGACCATTCCATTTTGGCGGATCTCACACTGGCCCGCAATCAATTGCGTGCTCTTCTCCTTTCCAGGGTTGAGCACCAATTGAAAAAAAGCTAATCGGCTTATTATGGCATGGGAGACAGGGCGGGAGCCTTATTAGCGCGCAGAGTTAAAAAGATTGAGTTGAGATCTAGGATCTCTCACGTTATCTCCCCCAGAGGGAAACGATACGTAACCCCATCCGTATTACTGAACAGTTTAGGGACTACTATCATGAACTTTACAACCTCGGTGACTCAGCCTCCACTCCACAGCCCTCACCTGAAGCTATTTCAATCTTTCTGTCCAAGGTCCGCCTCCCAACCTTACCCTCCGATCAATTGGCGTACTTGAATAGACCATTCACCCAGGAAGAAATTCTTGGAGTGATTCGTTCCTCCAAGAAACGGTCAGCCCCAGGCCCGGACGGGTTCCCTACATGTACTACACGTCTTTTGCCCAAATCTTAGCTCCCCACCTCCTCAACTTGTTTCGGTTCTGGCGCCGTGAGGGACACATCAGACCTGAAGGACTAACAGCAGCAATTTCCACAATCCCTAAACCGGATAAGCCTCTTTCGGCCCCAGGTAGTTACCGGCCGATAGCATTGCTTAATTGCGATGTTAAAATGTACTCCAAACTGCTGGCGGATCGTCTCAAGACTGTTATTCCCTCTTTGATCGCACTAGACCAGGTGGGATTCATACCCAACCGTCAGGCGAGAGATGCCACTCGGAGGGTCGTGAGCCTTCTAGAGGTTCTGGAGAAGAGGGGGACCCCTAGTGCACTCCTGTTCCTTGACGCAGAAAAGGCGTTTGACCGGGTGCACTGGGGGTACCTGGCAGCGGTTCTGGATAAGTTTGCCTTTTGGGGCGACATCCGATCAGCTATATTGGCCTTGTATTCCTCCCCGCGTGCCTTCGTGAAAGCTGGGGATTCTCCTCTTCCACATTTAATATCACTAACGGGACAAGACAAGGCTGCCCCCTCTCTCCTCTCATCTTCGCTCTTGCAATGGAACCGCTAGCGGTTGCTATCCGCACACACCTTGACATCTCAGGTGTTACAATTGGCCAGGTAAATCACAAGATAGCACTTTATGCTGATGACGTCCTCCTCACCTGCACGTACCCCTCCCTCTCTATCCCGGCTATCATCTCAGTCCTCACGGACTTCTCAAACATTTCTTTCTACAAACTTAACCTCACGAAATCATCACTTTTCCCGGTGAACCTCCCTCCCCTTACCCAAAATTTGCTATTTTTCACAGTTCCCTTTCCTCTGGGCCCTTCAGGGATTCCGATATTTGGGTATACAGATCACTTCCATTAAGAATATGCTTAAAGTGAACTGCCAGTCACTACTCTCCTCTCTGAAATCTGCGTGCGCGGACTATTCGAAATTTCAATTGTCATGGATTGCCAGGATTTAATCCGTCAAAATGATGTTGCTACCCAAGATTCTCTATCTCCTGAGATGTATGCCCGTACCATTTACTAGAAGGTATTTAAACCTATTCCAATCGGTCCTGGTCAGATTTGTCTGGAGTGGCAGGCCTTACAGGGTTGCCCTCTCCACCTTGACCCTCCCTTACTTTTTGGGGGGCCTCGGGATGCCGAATATTGCAGCCTACTACTCTGCAATTGCTCTGGATGTTGCAAAAACTTGGTGGGTTGAATCTCCCCCCTCACAATGGCTGCAGATTGAGGCCTGCCACTCTCCACATGGTTCTAGTAGGCTACTCTTGGAGATGTCGCTCCTTCGACATTCCCCTCCTACCCCCCCCCCCCTACAATCCATGAGGGCCCTGCTCGCAGTGTGGCATAGACTCGCCAAGCTTCACCTCCCCTTCCTATTTCATTGTTTCTCTTCGGGCGATCGAGATGCTCATGGCAATATTTCCTTACTTAAGTGGAGGGAAGCGGGTGCGTCTTTACTAAGGGATGTTTTGGATCAGGAAACCCTTCTGTCCTATGACTCTTTGTTGCTCAAATTTTCTCTCCCCAGTTCCAGCTTTTTCTCCTACCTGCGGGTTCGCCATTTCCTCAGCACGCTCACCTTTCCGGAGTGGGATCCCATCTCCATCAACTTATCTCTCCAGACTCTGTTTAAACAATCCGGTTACTCTCAAAGAGGTGTAGTTATCGTTTATAGGGCCCTGCTCTCGTCCCGTGCCACCACTAAACTTCCTTATATGATTAGGTGGGAGTCTAGGCTCAATTTCTCAGTTTCTCTTGACCAGTGGAAGGTTGCCTCAGGTCATGCGGCAAAATTTACTCATTGTATAAACCATCTGGAGCAATCGAAAAAACTGATGTTAAACTGGTACTTGACCCCTACCCATATCGCTAAGTTTGGGAACCCAGGCTCCTTCTCCTCCTCCCTTTGCTGGAGGGACTGCGGTGTCTTGGGCTTGGAAACCCATATTTGGTGGGATTGTCCGAATGTGACGAGATTCTGGAAGGAGGTGGAATCCATCCTTACCAAACTGACTGGACTCCCCATACACTTGACGGCTCCTTTGGCGCTATTAGGTCTAGACCTTGACTCTCTACCCTTGATCCTGAGACCTGTAATGATAAATGTGCTTATTGCGACCTGGCAGACCCTTGCAGCCCATTGGAAATCGCCTGCTCCACCTACATTGAGCGAAATGATCGCACGTCTGAATCAACATTTGACTTATGAGCTGATGCTCTCACCTGAGCCGTAGTACTAAGGTCCTGAGATGGTGGGACCCATGGATCTCCTCGCATTATAATATTGTGGAGGTGCCCCAATGAGCCCTGAGCCCTGAGCCCCTCACTTAGAGGTTCTGGCATGAACTATTTCTATATAGTGGTATACTCTAAGCAATTCACATGTCTTGATACTTACTGCTGCTTCCCTTTCTCCCTCCCCTCAAATTCCTAATGTTATGGTTTCTCTTTGTCGATTTCTGTGAATGATGTAATTTCCTTAGCAAACTTTAATAAAAAAACTGGTAAGTGGAGAAGGAACCGGGCCCTGACCTGCTTAGAGTCTCTCGTGTCGTACAGCGGCGTTAGTGAAATCCTGTTGCTCAGCTGAAGGGTTAATCTTGCAAACAAAAAGTGAGGAGAACAGCAGCACTCAGGAGATCTTTTTTACATACCGGCTTTATTGTTCTTCTTCAGGTTACATCTTAGGTGCAGAGCAGGGAGGTGCAGGGGGAGCAACGGACCGTTTCGCGGACTTCCGCTTCAACAGGCTAGCCCTGCTCCCCCTGCACCTCCCTGCCCTGCACCTAAGATGTAACCTGAAAAAGCCCATTAAAGCCGGTATGTAAAAAAGATCTCCTGAGTGCCGCTGTTCTCCTCACTTTTTGTTTAATAAAAAAACATTGGTTAAATAAAAAAACGGAGTCGCCCTTGGGAAGCGACCCAAAGCAACCGGCGATGCTGCCACTGGGGACAGGGCCGCGGCACCTTCGCCTGCCGCCATCTTGCCATTCACTATACCATACCTCCCAGGTGGACGAGGCTCCCACAGTACTCAGGGGAACCCGACACCCTCAGTGACTTCCATGAGCGGATGAAAAATGTGTTCGGAGTCTACCCTATGACAGAAGAAGAGTGCGTAACCATGTTAATGGGACAGCTGACCGGTGAGGCCCGGCGCGAGGCAAACGCCTGGTCCACTAATGACAAAAAGACTATGAAGCAAATATTTGCTAGGCTACAAGAGGCCTTTAAGACACAGACAGCCTCTGAGCTAAAGGTCCAATTCTTTGGGTGTAAGCAATGGGTGCAGGACAATGTATGCAGCTATGCTTTGACTTTGCAAGAGGCGCTGAGGGCCATGAAGCGAGCCGACTCTGAGAGTGCACCAAATGATAACAAACTGTTAACCGACCAGTTCATTGAGGGCATGCGGGACCCAACCAATAAGGTCCAGCTGCAAGCCCTGGCCATGCAGCACCCAGGAATAAACTTTACAGACTTTAAGGATCGGGCCCTATAACTGTTGAGAGATACTACGATCAGCAGCCTTGAGCACTTGACTCACCGCCGGCCCGTGGACTCCGGTTTAGACAGGCGTTCGCTTCCTCCTTCATGTCACGGATGGACTGCGCCTGCCGGTAGCGGGGCCCGGTGGTACAGAACAAAGGGGTTGTTGGCTGAACAGTAGTTGGTTAGTTAACCTTGTCGTGAAGCCACCTATGAGTAGTTCGGTAATCCTTACCGACGCTGCGGGGCCTCCGGGGGATGGATAGCAGCAAGATGGAACGCTCCCCACAGGCTGAGCGGTGATCCCCGGAGGCTGGAGCTGCTTAAGATGTTGTGCGGCAGCTGTGGTTACCTTGTGTGCGGACGGATGCAATCATAAGGAAGCACGGACACTGTAAGTCTCTGTAACGGGTATTTACTGTAACCAGCAAGCAGTACATGGCATACAGTTAACGGGTAGTGGACCGGGTGGACTCAGCAGTGATGGGTTTCCCTCAGAGATCCGCGGTGTTTCTCCATTCTAGCTAAGTGTTGCCATTGTTGCCCAGGAATACCAGATCAGGTACGGGGAACCCTGCTTCAATCACTATCCAAAATGTACGTTATGGATGTTTTGGGGAGCCTTGGGTCCCTCGGTGGGTACACCGCTGGTTAGACGACTGGAATTTGGCTGGTGGTGGGGTGCTCCAGGAAAGCTGCTCCTCCACGCCTCTGGTTCGCGTAGCAGAGCTGAACTGCTGCTAGCTTCGGTACCAGCAAACCGGCTGTAAGTTGGGCACAGGAGTCTTTTGCAACCCGTGTTTAATGCCCGATCCCGGTTGTTCAGGCCTCAGGTGGTGACACCCGGCCGGTGACGGCCTGGGGGCTGCACAGCCGTGCGGAGCCCCCGCTCCTACATTACTCTCCTCTCAAGTTCAAGTCTGTCTCTCTTCTTGGTCTAGACTCGACTCCCAATTGTGTTACACTTCTCCTACACACTACCCTTACACTCCGCCCACCAGACCTTGATTGGCCCTCTATTCTAAGTGAGGCATGCAGAGTATGGATCTCTAAGTTAACCACATGACTGCTGGGTCAGAGAATATTGCTGCTGCTGTCTTGGCTGCAATACCCTCCTGTGACGCACTCGTTGGGGGGCGCCACACACTCACAGTGACTGGCCTTAACCTACCATCCAGAGGCGGCGTTTGCTCCCTTAACCTCCATGGGGGGCTAGTGCACAGACTTTAAAGCCCCTCACTCCTGAGGTTTTGTGCCTCCAGTTGCAACAGCTGACCCAAGGGATGGCCGACCTTGCCAAAGCCGTGAAAGCCCTCCAAGAAGCCGGATCACCAGGAGGAATCAGCCTAGCCTCCAGCCCAGATGACATCCCGTGGATGCACCAGAGGATGAACCCCACCAGCTGAGAACAACCCACCGACCGCTATGACGCTGCAGGACAACCCATATGTCGCCGCTGCAATGATGGATCGCTAGATCTAGTCCTTTAAATGAGAATTCCCTGGGGCAGATGACCAACCCCCAGGAATAGCTCCGCCCCACCCACCAAACTGGTGCAACAGGTACGTGGGGGACGACCGGGCCTACCTATCGTGCTTGATGGGATACCCATGAATGCTCTACAGGACTACGGGTCTCAAGTGACATCGATACCCTATATCCTTTATAAGCGCTATTGGGCGGACTCTGATATTGCTCACCGCCCAGATGAGTTATACCATATTTACAAGCAATGGGCAGGCCATGCCACAGGTGGGATTTAAACATTGGGGCCAGAAGCTACATGTAGGCACCAGCTCCACCCCCCTCTCATCAGACGCTTGGAGTATACCGGATAGTCAAGGAATATGAGCAGGTCTTTAGCAAACACCCATTAGACTTTGGGCAGGGAAAAGGGGTGCAGCATTTTATACCCAGAGGGGAGAGGTACAGGCCTATACCACCAGCCCATTCCCAATGTGCCAAGCAGATGTTGCGGGAGATGAAGAAGGCTGGGGTGATCAGAGATAGTTGTAGCCCCTGGCAGCCCCACTAGTCCTAGTAAAGAAGAAAGACAGTACAATGAGGATGTGTGTTGACTATAGACAGATAAATTACATAGCACATAAATATACTTATTCATTACCCAGGATAGAGGAGTCATTAGTTGCACTGAGAACTGCTAACTATTTCTCTACTCTAGGCCTCAGCGTGGGTATTGGCAGGTTCCTGTCACGGAGGCTGACAAGGTGAAGACCGCCTTCATGACCCCAATGGGCTTCTGAGAGTTCAACTGCATGCCATTCGGACTCTGCAATGCACCAAGGATGTTCCAGAGGTTGATGGAGTGTTGCCTGGGGCATAGAATCTTCGAGACTGTGTTGCTGTGCCTGGATGACATTATAGTATAATCGAAGACATATGAAGACCACTTGAAACATCTAGAGAAGTCTTTGAGGCACTATCCAAGTTTGGCATAAAGATAAAGCTATCCAAGTTCCACCTCTTCAAATCAAAGGTGCAGTTGGCCATGTGGTGAGCGCGGAAGGCGTTAGCCCCAGACCCCAACAAGGTCACCACCATCCAGAGCTGGCTGAAACTCAACACCCTCAAAGAGATGTCGCAGTTCCTGGGACTGGTAGGTTACTACAGGTGGTTCATCAAAGATTTTACCAAGATGGCTGCACCACTGCAGGACCTCTTAGTAGGCCAGGGGCCCGAGCCCCACAGTGAAGTGAAAGGCCAGAGAAGAAAATTCCTCCCAGCAGCTGAAGAGAGCCTTAACGAAGAAGAGATCCTGGCCTACCCAAATTATAGCCAGCCGTTTGTATTTTACACTGATGCCAGCAATGTGGGAGTGGGAGCCGTGTTGTCCCAAGTGCAGAGATGCAAATATAGAGTGATTGCCTATGCCAGCAGGAAGTTTAGGCCTACGTAGAGGAACCCCGACAACTTCAGCTCCTTCAAGCTTGAGTTCCTAGCCATAGTGTGGGCCATGACAGGATGCTTCAGGCACTATCTGGCAGTTGCAAAATTCACCATCTACACAGATAACAATCCCCTGACCCACCTAGAGACCGCCAAGTTAGGCCCTCTGCCAGTAACACAACTGCCTGCAAAGATTCTAAGGGATGAAGAACTGGAGCCAGAGAATCAGCCATTTATTATTGAAGAGCCTGTCAGTCCCATGGTGAGTCAGAATCAAGCTGCTGCCATTCCAGAACCACCGACATCAGTAAGTAGTGCACACACTCCATGAGTAGCAGGCACTACAGGTCCAGATAGCCTAACTGAAACACCAGTGCTGCGTAGCTCCATATGTAGTAGTATACCTCTACTGCGTAGGTCTACACGTAGCAACCTAGGTCAGACTCCAGCCTGTTACAGGTATAATTATCCCAGGAGATGGGATAAGACTTGCAATGTAAATATGTTTGTTTTCTTTTATGCAACAATGCGCCAAGAATACCGTGCCTACAGAAACTTTACTGTAAGAACTTTTGAGCTTTCTTGGACTTTTATTAAATTTAAACTATGGACAGTTAGCCATTATGGACTGGTTGTGGCAAAGACTTCTTGTAAATATACTTATTCATCAGCCAATGGTGGAAGGATAAATAACCAAAGTGACTGCTTTTCTTCAATTTTTCTTGGTTTTTGTAAATTTTTCCTTTGTGAGACTCTGTTCATTAATTACTGTATTGTCAGTGTTATGTTTTTATATGTTCAAAAGGTGTTTCCTCAGTCCAGACTGTGTAAACTGTGAACTGAAGTGCCATCTGAATCAGTGACCAGTAAAGTACCCGTAAAGAGCCTAAAGGCCTCAGTGTCAGCTGCTCTGACCACATTCAGCACTTCGACAACAAGTGCTTCTGATCCTGCCCCAGGGACTCAGCTTCACCTGCAGGGAGCTACACGACCCAAGCTGCAATACCATCCTCCCCGGCGCATGACAGCATCACAAGACATTTTCTTTTCTTTTTATTTACTTTTCCTAGTTGACTACCAGGGCTACGGACCCGGGCACCAGCCACCGAGACAGCACCCCTGAACAATGCCCAGGTACCGAGTTCCCATAAACCCCTGGGTGAATTATTACCCTTGTATCTGTCAGTTCTTCCATACACTGAACCCTGCACCCCCGACAAACCCTGCACTACAATAGACTATTTAGTTGCCCCGGGGACCTGCTCTTCCCTTGGAGAGCTCAACCATCCTCGCTGCTACTCCCATCATCCCGATAGGTCCCGACTATACCAGCCGCATCCCATGGGTGGTGTCACGACACTCTTTGATTTTTGTTTTATTTTATTTTTATCCATTTTCAAAACCCCTTTTTAACTGCATGCCAAACGAGGGAATCACTGACCGGATCACGCCACTATGACATCCCGCAGCTCAGACAACGAGAGGGTCCAGTTCTGAGTACCCCACAGTCCCCGCCAGGGGCGAGTCATTTGCCTACATAGGATGCCATTCACATAGATACATCTGATGCAGAGTGTCTCTATGCTACCCACTTGTTTTGTTTTTTTGATACTGTCTTTTTTTAGTAGTTGCCTGAATGTATTTACTAAAAACTCATAGAACTACAAGTCCCATAATAAACACTCCAGATTCACATCACAATCGATCTCCATCTGTGCGATACATACTGGTCATTTACAATATTGCCGGTCGCTACCCCACAGCCCTAAGACATCTTAAAGATGGCAATCACTTTTTCACACCACTGTAAAAACATATCTCTATGTACATGCTATGTTTTTACAGTAGTAGATATTTATGAATATGCTAAGTGTATATACACGTATGTGTGCTGTGTGTATATACATATATGTATGTGCTCTGTGTATATATTTGTGTATATGTGCTGTGTGTATGGGTATATGTGTGTTCACTATGTATATATAAATGCTCAATTCTCAATATATTTTCCCTTATATAGGGGAAAATATTTGTAAGTGGGTTAAGAACTGGCTCAGTGATAGGAAGCAAAGGTGGTCATTAATGAAACACACTCAGAATGGGTCACAATTCTTCTTACCTTATTGCGATCCTGTGGAGTCCTCTTGCTCCTTCACATCTGGTGCTGTCATTAAAATCACTGCTGGCCTATTAGAGGCTGGAAGCTGATGTCAGCGAACCCGCTGTAGGCAACGTATGACATCACTGCTATGCACTGCAATATATGTCAACATTTCAACCTACTGTGTGTCCATGCTTGCACATTTGGTTGGAGAAGCAAATTAATTATCTAGTCCTTTCTATTTCCACCAGGGACTCTGAGCCCATTGGAGAAATCCTGTAGTGTCCCACCAAGCTTAGCCCTTTATATTACCCTTTGGGCACCTAAAAACCACAATGCAAGTTGACAGTCTTCAGGTCTCAGATGTAGATGTAGATGTTAGTTTCTATAATTGCATTTCCTAAAGAGGCATTCCTAAAAACTAGGACAATAAAATAAAAACAAGAAAAAACTGTGGCACTCCCTGACATGTAATGTGAACAGGCGCAATGCTGAACATGACACATTGTAAACTAGCCTTAGGCTGGGGTTACACATAGAAATCCGTTTTTGGAAGTCATTTTCATCACCAGTCCGTTTTTTATAGGGTGCTTTTTGAGCCTCCTGCACTTCTGAACGTTTTTTGGGACTTAGTCATTTTTTCATGAAAAACGCATATGCGTTAACGCATGCGTTAACGCAGATGCCTATATGTGCTATGCGTTAACGCATGCGTTTCCCATAGGGCCCCATGTTAAAAAAAACGCATGCGTTAACGCATGCGTTTTTTAACTGATGCCAAAAACGCTGTTTACTGCGTTTTTGGCTCAAAAACGGACAGGGCAATGTTTTGAGCTCCAGAGAAAAACGCACAGGGTGTTTATTACACCCAATGCGTTTTTCTGTCAGTTTTTGGACTTAGAAAAAAAAAATTACAAAAATGAAGCCAAAAACGGACTGAGGGCTTATGTGTGACCCCAGCCTTAGGCTGGTTTCACACTGCAGTTTTTTTCCTGATCAGGTTCCATCCGGTTTGTGTGTCAAAACCAGTACTGTCTCCAAAACTCAGAACAGGTGTCAATCTTTCAATTATTGTTTTTCTCTGCAAGTTCCTCTCCTAGTTTTGGCACACAAACCTGATGGAACCTGATCAGGATAAAAACTGCAGTGTGACACCAGCCTTAGCTAATTTTGTTGTCCAATAGCAGGTTCTTACTCATGCATTCAAATGGAGGTTTCTAAACCAAGAGAGAGACAGTGAGTCAGTGTAGGTTCTGTCAGAAGTCTGTGAAAGGTTCACGACCTGTGTCTCATTCCAGTATTGAGACTTCCTATCAAAAGTGTTCCCTTTGGCAGTGTAGGAGTTAATGTCAGTTTCTGTTGCTAGCAAACCTCCTTAGTTCTCTTTACAGGTGTGCCTACTTTGTGATCACTCTCATCTCCTTTATATGGTCACATGGTCCGGCATTCCTTGTTGGTGATTGAATGCCATTCCTGGCCTAGCTACTTGAGGTGAAGGAGCTACTCTGGAGAAGCTGACCGTTGCCAAGCCGTCTGCTGCCTAGGACAGTAACAGCAGGCGTGAAGTTGTCTTGTCATTTCCCTGTCTATTTTTCTTTCCCTCTTGTTGATATTAGTGCAGCGGTTGGCACTTGTACTCCCACTGGCCATCTCCCTATTGAGGGTTAAGATCAGGACCAGTGAGGGACAAAGTACCCTGCTAAGCAATGAGGTGAAAGAACCCGTATAGAGACGGTAAGAAGATTAGGGCATAGCCACAGATGAGTGCAGGAGGTCTCCTTTCCCCCATTCCCTATGAGCAAGGCCCTCCATTGCATTTGTTTCACCCTGTCTGTCTGTAGTTTTGTGTAGTGCACCAGACACTGTTGGTGCCAAGCACTGTATCCATGTGAAAGACAAAAGAAATATAGGGGGCGCACTAGTGCATTACCATTATTACCAAGTGGGAAGATTCAATTAAGTAATCACTAACCTATTCCTGTTGTGCAGACCCCGCACAACAATGGTGTAGATTTAGAAAATGGTCTGGGTCTCCTTTCTCCTGGTTCAAGTTCTAAGTCTGCAGGTCCAAACGTCTCTGCAAGCTGCTCCAGCCGTGCACTTCAATAAGATAGGATATGTAGATTCAATTTGCACGGTCTCGTGCTGAGTGCTCCAAAACAAAGCTGAGGACTCTGCTGACTGGAAAGTCCTTCTATTGGAAATCCTCCATCCGCCACGACATGTTTCGACGGTGTAGTACCGTCTTTCTCAAGTGGAATGAAACGCACTGTATCCAGACACTCCCCACTCTGTGACATGACCGGTTCCCACTAAGGAGAAGCGCCTTGACATGGCTATTGGGCATTTATAGATATAGCCATATTTATATGCTAAGTGCCTTATTGCTTTCATATATCTCCTTACCTATAATACTGTTCTATATACTTTTATATTCAGAATTCCATGTCTTAGTATTTCAGAGTGCAGCTGTCTTTTTGGTATGATAAAACAAAAACATGCACACGATAAAAAAAAATAAAGAGAATATTTGAACAAAAGATTGTAAATTTTGTTGCCACACTAGCAGTCTAAAGATTAGTCTGAATCTCATCTACCAATCAGAGTAAAGGAAACCATGCTGTAGTAATCCATCATTAAGTAACACATTCATGATGTTAGTTGGATAACGTGCCCTGAACATTACATTAGTGAGCCACTCATCACAGCATACAGCTGTAACCATTATGTGTAAAATCTAAAACTAGGTCACTGATGGAGAGCATAACTTATTCATGATATAGGTGTAGCAGATACTAGTCAGCTGTAATCTTATATCAAATTGTGCAAATTGTTTTTACTATTACAATTGTAAAGAGCTAAAAAATATTATTTTTTTTTTTACATTTTTGTCAAAAATATTTGTATTCCAAGGCAACGTTGATTATTACTATTGATCAAGTCAATGAAGGAAATTCTATAAACCCTTTATGCTATTCAACAGTCGGTATATCAATTTACTAATATTCTAGCACAGGGTCTCTGGCTTAATTCAGATGTTCATTTTCTATGTTATGTGTCCTATCCATGTTTTTTTGTGAATGGGTCATGTATTCATAATAATCTGTGGATCAGTTTTTTTGCCAACTGTGTGTCTGATAAAAAAAAAATCACGGAGATGTCTGTTTTTTATGTCATATTCACCAAAAGTATCCACAAAAGCCCATGAGTCCCTTAAAAAAAAATCCTGACCGCTACATATGAGAGAGATTTCCACGAACATGTTCGCTAATTTGAAATACGGCACAAACATTGACGATACGGTTCACAATGCCAACAAAATTTACTCAACGTAGCATTGTTCAAGATAAGGTCAGGAATTCAAAATGCGCCAAAAATTTTCCCTGAAATTTTGGGGCAAAAACGCCTACCAGAAGACCCACTGGCAGTGTACAACACCTAATCTTAAGGTTGGGAATGTTCCCACCATCAGGTCTACTGGCTTGTATCAAGCTGTAGATTTTTTTTAGTGCTTTAAATTAATTTTTTAAGCGTCCTGGAGTATGCAGGTGTTTTGACACTTACAGGGAGTGAATTTTTGAAACAGTGCCAAATGTGGCAGCAGCTGTTATGTCAAGGAACCTTACAATGCCCCTTAAACATCCGCTTAACAGAGCTTTATATATATATATATTTTGACTATGTATTAGTTTTTTATTTTATTTCTTTTTTATTATTTTTAATTTTTATTATTATTAATTTTTTGGAGAGGAAATCTTTATTATTGCAAAGGGTCAGCAGCATGTGAGGCCACCTCTAATGCTCTATTTGCTAGCACTTCAGATAAAAATAGCATATGTCCATTAATTTGTGCTGATGGGGCTCTGCTGTATTTTTGATCATTACCACAGGTACAGTAGGCAGATATGGGCTGCCACCAACTGCCACATACCTAGTTTTACCTGGCTGATAATTAAAAAATATAGGGGAGCCCTTTTTTTAAAAGTATTTATTGAAATAATAAAAAAAAACATGTGTGGCTTCTCTCTTCTTTTAGTACAGCCCAAGCATTCTGAGCCCCCACCCCACAGTGAATTACAGCCAACAGCTACCCTAGAAAGTGACACATTCTTGAAGTGCCATTTTCTAGTTCTGTACCCGACTCCTCCAGTTGCTGGTGGCAAATTGGGTAATGATCGGGTTAATGCCAGTTTTGCATTGGCAACTGGCACTAAGCCCGAGGCTCCTAATATTGGGTCAATGTTGGACTGGCCATTAAGAACCTCTAAGGCTACTTTCACATAACGATTTTGAGGGAGCCGATGCTGTCCGATATAAATCGGACAGCATCGGCTCCCTTCTGATGCCTGGAATCGGGTGCCAAATAGGCACCCGATTCCAGCATAAAATCGCTCCGATTTTTGCACCGATGATAAAATCGGACAGAATCGGATCGGACCAAATCGGATGGCATTTAGTGCACATCCGATTCGGTCCGATGCCCATAGGGCTGCATGGGGTCCAATTTCGGATCCGATGCTGTCCAATTTTCATCGGACAGCATCGGATTTAGAAAAATCGTTATGTGGAAGCAGCCTAAGTAAATATTAAATAATACACCACACAGAAACACATCATTTATTTGGAAAAATAATACAATCACTGTTCTTATTTATATCTTTACTACTCCCCTATGAACCCACCACAATTTTCTGCTTTCTCCTTTCACAGCAGGACTGGAAACTGACTGATTTCCATCTACTGCTTTGAGTTTGATGATGTCACAGTCTGGGTCACCTGAGTTCAGCTACAGCTCTGAGTTCATGTGACCTTTCCTGTAGAACAGAGAACTCAGCAGGATGATGCAGAAAAAGTCACCTGCATTCAGAGCTGTAGCTGACCTCAGGTGACCCAGACTGTGACACCATCCCTGTGACACCATCCCACTCACAGCGGTAACCTGTACCTGCCGTACCTGTGTTGGTGACTAAAAACACAGCAGAGCCCAGTCAGCGCAAAGTAATTTCATTTTCAGTAATCAGTAGAATAATGTGCTTAACCAAAAAGCTCTGTCTTGGTATCATCTGTCCACAAAATGCTTTTCCAAAAGGATTTTTGCTTACTCATTTACATTTTGGCAAACTAGAGTCTAGCTTGTTTATGTCTCTGTGTTAGCAGTGAAGTCCTCCTGGGTCTCCTGCCATAACGTTAAATTTCAATCAAATGTGGACGATGAGTTGGCACTGAATAATGCACCCTGGATAACTTAAATTTCTTTGGAACTTGATTGGGGCCACCATCTGGGTTATCCTGCATTAACACCTTTCATCAATTTTTGTCTACTGTTTTCACGTTTCAGCAAGGGAACAATCGACTACTGTGTGTGAGCGTGGCGCACAGACCACCGACACCCAACAGAACCAGGTTACCTAGGCGCTCACCAACACTGGCACGAGCCCAGCCACCACCTGCGTAGCTGTCAAAAGAACCG
Organism: Allobates femoralis; assembly: GCA_033576535.1. Taxonomy (NCBI): domain Eukaryota; kingdom Metazoa; phylum Chordata; class Amphibia; order Anura; family Aromobatidae; genus Allobates; species Allobates femoralis. The sequence continues at coordinate 214,739,604 of JARQOC010000002.1, read as the reverse complement.
GTATCCCAGCCAGTGTGAGTTTATCACCAACAGCAGCTGGTCTCCCATACTGATACAAGCCCAGACACTCTCTGCTTAGCTAACACCAGCACCGGGTTCCCAGGCAGCAGATAACTCTATCAGCAGCCGGAAAAGAGTGAAAAATTGAGAAAACATGTTTTAGGTCACCGTTTAGGTCACCACCTTCCACACGACCTAGGGGAGATGGCTTTTTGTGATGATTGTCTAGGGATGGATGGACAGACACTCACAAGCTGAACCTTAAGTCCACAGTAAAAACATGCCCCTACCCCATGGCGAACTGCAGGCGAACGCTTGGACTAAGGGGATGTCCAGCAACCATGTGCAACAGTGGCATATGGACCAACGATGTCCAGTGCGCAACAACAAAAAAACAACAGACAGGGCAACACCAAAGGGATAAATACAATGGAAGGCCCTGCTCAAAGGGAATGGGTGAGAGGTGACTTCCTGCACTTATCTGCGACTTTGCCCTGATCTCAATACTGTCCCTATTTGAGTTCTTTCACCTCGTCGCCAAGCAGGAAACCTAAGCCTCCGCTGGCTCTGATGTTAACCCTCACTAGGGAAGGCCAGCGAGAGCACCAGTCCCATCCACTACAATAAAGAGACATGAGGGAAGGGTAAGACAGACAAAGGACAACAAGACAGTTACTTCACATCTGCTGACTTCACCAGACAGCAGACAGCTTGACAGCAAGAGGTTCTCCACAGCGCTCCTTACACCTCAGGAGTTTGACCAGGAATGAAGTTCAATCTCTAGCAAAGCATGCTGGAGCCCTGAGATCCTCTAAAGGTAGAGGTAATCACAAGTGACTACACCTGAACAAGGATTGGCAAGCTTGCTGGCAACAGGGACTAACATTAACTCCCCCAGTGCCAAAGGAAAAGGACATGTTTAATGTGAAGTCTCAATTCAGACATGAGACTTAGGTCCAAAGCAGTCATAAGTCTCCTAGGAAAGGGAGACCATCCCGACAACTGTCCAAATCTAGGGGAATTAGGTACAGTGCCATGGGTTGTAAGCTTCTTGGTTACGTTGCACCCCATGCACAAAGAAACATCAAGATTTCTAGAGATTGACTTAAAACAATGAAATTGTTGATATTTTTGAACAATTCGGTTGTCAATTCTCCTCTTCTTCTTTTCCATGCTTTGTGTGGCACACACAGACAACACAATGCAAAGATTGAATCAATTTTGGAAAGGTGCTAAACATTTTGTCCGGCTCATTTGTCCGGGAGTTTTGTGGGAAATTATGTTCTTTGTTTTTTTGTGCTATCCCAATACACAGTAACAAGAAAAACATGAGTAAGACAAAACATGTGAATTTCAATTATTTTGTTGGAGAAATAATTAATTTGCTGGATTAATTTCAAGGGTGCCAACACTGTCAGCAATGTAAATAGAGGTCTATATACAATGTATATAGAAGTCAATACTTTTGGAATACAATTTTTTTTTTCATAGTAATCACTGAGAAAAAAAAAGAAAAAAGAATACAAAATATAATGACCACTGAAATGTATGATGCATTTATATTTTGGGGATGTACCTATCCAAATTTTTTTGGGTCCTCAAATAGTTTAAGAAAGCATTATTTACCTTTGATTCATTTTTTAGAGAGCTATAATAAAGGTTTTAAACTTTAATTTTCAAAAACTGTCCAACATACTCTAAAAGTAAAAAACAAAACCAATCCCCTATAGCTCTTCTTTTAAAAGTACTCCAATCTTCCACTGACGTAATGTAGCCAACTATAGTCAAAACGGTATGTCCATGTATTGGCTACAGCGTTAAAAATGCCTGATTGCCCAAACAGGAAAAACCTAATAAAACCAAATTGTGTAATAAAGCTCATGGTTGAGGGTTTGTATTCTTACCCTGGGTAGGTAGGTACATACTTATTGCCCCCCTGCAGATTAAGAATAGCAGTCCACAGTCGCCGTATTTCTGGAACAAGCCGGATCCAGCAGGCAGCGACGGGCTGCCCCCAACCCCCAGGTGCCTATTTGTACCTGGCCGGACACAAGAATATAGGGGAGCCTTTTTTTTAATAATTTCATGAATTTCATGAAATAATAAAAAAAAAATGTGTGGGGCTCTGCGCAATTTCTATGTCTAGCCAGGTACAGCTAAGCAGCTGGGGGCTGGAATCTGCAGCGCAGGGAGACCCAAGCTTTCTGGGCACCCCCCGCTGCAAATTGCAGCCCGCAGCCGCCCCAGAAGATGGCGCGTTCATTGAAGCGCCATCCTCTGGCGCTGAACCTCGCTCTTCCAGCGGCCCTGGTGGCGGTGGCACGCTGGGTAATAAAGGGATTAATACCAGCTTTGTTATACAAGCTGGTATTAAGCCCGAGATTCTTAATGTCAGGCCAGGTTTGACCCGGCCACTAAGAATCTCCAATGAAGGGTTAAAAAAAACACCACACAGAGAAAAATTATTTATTAAAAATAAAGACACAGACACCATTAGGGACTCCAATTTTATTGCCACCACATATCCTTCCAAAGACCCAGGTCTTCTCTCTTCTTTCTTCTGTCTTCTGTCTTCCTTCTTCTTCTTGTTGCAGCGACGGTAAGCAGAGAGTTAACTGTGCTGTGACAGCGGGAGCCCATTAAACATGTTTTAGCTATTGTAGCAGATAGAGCCTGAAGCTCCCGAGACACATCTGCGATTTGTAAATCGCACACTACTCGCTATTACTCGCTTCCCCATTCATTAACATTGGACTTGCTAGACTCGCAACGAGTAGCGAGTCCCGGGCTCGGACTCGCTAGAGTCAAGCGATTCCGAGTAATTTAGGACTCGCCCATCACTAATCACATGTTTTGGAAGACCTATCTGTGACACTGGTCCAAAGTAATAGCTAATTTCAGAGAAGCAGAAGACAAACAGAAATAAATGGAAAGTTAATAACAATAATACTACTTACTGGTAGCAAAGAGAGGTCAAAACAATCCAAGGTCACGTCCAGGAAATGTCGCAGGACAACAAGGGGTGGTCAGAAGCGAAATCCAATTCAAGCCAATAACAGAGAGAGGAGTCAGGTCACAAGCAGAGAGTCAAGTCCAGGCAAGATAGGGAAGTCAGGCAGGGTCTGTTTAGAGCACAGGGAGATCAAGTCCACACAGTCAGAAGCAAGTGTACAATTGACATTAAGCATAGCTGCAAGCTTGATTAAATAGAGGCCTAATTAATTGAGCTGAATTCAGGTGATTGAGGCACAGACCCAGCCTAGACTGACAGTCTCCAATAACCTAGAACACACATATGTGATGTGGAGGTCATGATACTATCACAGTTGCTCCCTGACTGACTGAGATGGTGGAATATTTTTTTCATGCCGACTATAGATTCTGCATTTCTCCAGCACTACTGGTCCTTTCCTTGGTGTTCCAGTAATCTGGTATCAGTTGTGACTTGTTTGGTGAAAACTTCCTAGTTATAATTTTACTCTTGCTTGTATTTATTTTTCCCCTTACTACTTATTGTATTCACCGGTTGTGTGTGTGTGTGTGTGTGTGTGTGTGTGTGTGTGTGCTGTTCACCCCTGTCTTTATGTGTGGGTTCTTTAATTTCCCAGCTCTGGATGGAGTGGGAGTGGGAATCAACTGAGGGCTGCATAGGAGCAGGGCCAGGGCAGAGACTCAGACTTCTCCACTACCACTGAGTTAGGGAGAGTTCAGGGTTCCCTAGATTGAAGGGCAGATCAGGTGCCCCTGTTTCCCTTTTCCCACAGTGCCCATGACATTGTCAGCCCTGCTACATCTTCCCCATGGACTCCGTTACCTCCCTTATTAAGCAGATGCAGGCTCTGTCTGTCGGAGCTTAAAGGGGTTGTTCAGCTTACAGGTTCAGTCATCATCTTCGACGCAGTGCAGAGCACCGGCCAGTGCACCTGAGCCAAAACTGCCTCTTCCAGAATGATTTGCAGGAGATCGCAGTAAGACTCTCTGTTTCCAGGAGGTTTGCAAACTGTAATTCCTCATGCATCCTCACTCTTCTGGGAGCTAAACAAAGCATGTAGGGATTGTAGTTACATTACATAGTAGAGACCCACAAGCTTGGGATTTTTCCCTACCTTCCAATTCTCCTGCTTTCGGGTCTGTGGACCCTTTTTTTCTGCTCTATGATCCAGATAAGTTGTCTATGATAATCCAGATAAGTTGTCATTGGCCGAGTCCAAGATGCATTCACTTCATCAGGCTAATCAGTCGGCTGAGGATTACTGTGCTGAATTTTGGCACTGGCCTGTTGACTCTCTGTGAAATGACCCTGCTCTTAAAAGCCAGTTTTTCAGGGGGAATTCTGAGATTATTAAGGAGGCATTGGTGATGTATGAGACTCCTGCCTCTCTTGAGTGTGGAATGGTACTTGTAGTCCTCATCGACTGCTGGTTCGTCAAAGGTTACGTGAAACTAAATCTTTGTGAGAGGGGGTAGCAGCACCTGTGTCACCTCTAGAGACAATGGTAGAGCCCATGTAGCTCGGTGGGATGTCTCAGGTGAAGAGAAAGTACTTAACTTCGAAAAGGGAAGAGATATGTTTTTTCTGCAGCAAGAAAGGACACTTCATCAGTGTTTTCCCTTTTGTACCTAAGAAGGGTAGGATTGGTGGGTTCCAGCCTTAGCCTACAGTGAAGGAAATAAGTATTTGATCCCTTGCTGATTTTGTAAGTTTGCCCACTGACAAAGACATGAACAGTCTATATTTTTAAGGGTAGGTTAATTTTAACAGTGAGAGATAGATTGTCAAATACAAAATCCAGAAAATCACATTGTCAAAATTATATAAATGTATTTGCATTTTGCAGAGAAAAATAAGTATTTGATCACCTACCAACCATTAAGAATTCTGGCTCCTACAGACCAGTTAGGCGCTCCTAATCAACTCGTTACCTGCATTAAAATCAGCTGCCTTAACTTGTCACCTGTATAAAAGACTCCTGTCCACACAATCAATTAGTTAGACTCTAACCTCTATCACAATTTAGACTGTGATTTTTTGGATTTTATTTTTGATATTCTTTCACTGTTAAAATTAACCTACTCTTAAAATTATAGACTGTTCATGTCTTTGTCAGTGGACATATTTACAAAATCAGCAAGGGATCAAATAATTATTTCCTTCACTATAATCTGTTTACTCCATGATGGTGTCTCAATGTATTTTACCTGCCAAGGTAAAAATCGGGGGTGGTGAACTCTCTAATAAGGTTTTCTTAGATAGCACCTCTGAGGCTAATATTATTGATGAGCAATTTGCCCGCACATCCAGGTTAAAGATCATCAAGCTTTCCAGTCCTCTACACATTATTTCCATTGATGCGTCCCCTCTCTAGCAAGGTGTTTTCAAGGTGTATGTACAGTATTTGGAACTTCGCATTGGGGTCCTCCATTTGGAACGTACAACCTGTAGTATTTTCAAAAACCTACCTGCACAGGATGTCTTGGGGTTTCATTGGTTATCTCTAAACAATCTGATAGTAGACTGGAAAATCCAGGACATTGTTTAATGGAATACTTACTGCAAGAACTGTCAAGGTACCTGTATCTTGGCGATAACCTTTAGTCTTATGGAGCCTTTCTCAAAGTTTACTGATATATTCTCTGAGAAGGGTTGTTAAGAGATGCTGCTGCATAGACCTTCCGACTGCACCATTAGGTTGAAGCCAGGGTCCAAAAGTTGTCCAAGGTTTTCAGAGACAAGCTCTCCCAGTGGCCACGAGTTTCTTCTTTGTCAAAAAGAAGGATGGTGTACTACGTCCATCTCTGGTTTTCTGTGATCTTAACCAGATTATGATCAGTTTGTGACATGTATACTAGGTCACCCATTTCAGACCTTTTTAATCAGATTACTGGAGCTAAGTGGTTCTCCAAATTCGATCTCAGGGTGGTCTATAATATGATCCGGGTCCAAAAGGGGTTTGAGTGGAAGACGGCATTCACCATGCAAGAGGGTAACTTAAAAAATCTGGTGATGCCATTCAGTTTTAACAACGCACCTGAGGTTTTTCAGCACTTAATTAATGCTGTGCTTGCTCACCTGTTCGGGATATTTGTTATCATTTATTTGGATAATATTCTGATTTATTCCAAAGATATTGAGTCACATTTGCATCATGTTAAACAGGTTTTGCAGATTCTCAGAGAGAACAAGTTGTATGCGAAAGTAGAAAAGTGTGTATTCGCCATTCAGGAACTACGATTTTTGAGTTACATAATTTCTGCCTCCAGTTGTAGAATGTAGCCCTCTAAGCTACAGGCTATAGTTAAATGGGACCATCCTGAGAACCTTAAGGGGCTGCAGCATTTCTTGGGGTTTGCAAATTACTACAGAGAGTTTATTAAAAAAATTCTGCTTATGCAAGGCCTCTGACAAACATGACAAAAAAAATAGACTTTTCTAACTAGTCTGAGGGTGCGTTACAGTATACGCGTCTGACTGTGTCAATAAGTGCTTCACGTCTGCACCCATATTAATTCAGCCTGAAGTATTGTTACCCATCACTACAATTCCACCTGTTATAGAGGTAGATGGGAAATGGGTCCCTTTGTCTCCCTGACTCTGTGATGTACTGCAGCTCACTCCTCTGTCAGCCTCCTTTACTTTAATGGGATAATTTACAGAACCAAGGATTGTCACACTTCTTTGTACACTGCTGTGTCTGAGTAAATCATGAAAGTGCCAAACCACGGCCCCTTCATCCTAATAAATAAGAGACCCATGGGGTTACTTTAATATTGATTATACAATGATGTAAACAAGAGGAAAAAATGCAGCAATCCCTATTGTGCAATGTGTACAGGTACAAAAGATGAACATAACTATTGTAATAAAAGAGACAGCTGCACTGTGAATAGTAAGCTATGCAATCATGAACATCAGCTGTTAACAGAGAACAATAGCACCTAATGCTAGTGGTGGATGGGTGCACCACTACTCACTCATTCAAATGGAGTTTTTAAACCCAGAGAGAGGCAGACTGAGTGTACGTTCCCATAAAGAGACACGCCTCAACATGGCTTCTGGGTGGATATGGACATAGTCATCATTATGTGCTAAGTGTCTATTTTTCTATTTATCTCCTTAGCTATAATGCTAGTCTATATTCCTATGCTCATGATTGCATAGATTAGTATTCACTGTGCAGTTGTCTGTTTTGTATACAATGGTAATGTGCACTAAAAAATAGTCAAACATAAAAAATGTTATATTAGCATACAATATGTATTACTATCGTCATAATTGCATCATTATTGAATATCAAAATGATTATTATTTCCACTCCGGGTTATTTCTTTAATAGGGAGAACTGACTGAAAAGCAGCATGATTGTTTGAAAACTTTCTTTAACTCTCCAGCTTATCTTGCTCTCTGACTTTTATCTTTATCAGGTCATGAGGAACGAAGTTATTAATAATACATCTCACTGTGTGATGTTAATTATTCAGAGCTTTTGTGTTCTATCCGTTGACACAATATTTTTTTTTCCTCATCACAAACATGAACCTGTCATTTTTTTAGGCTACTTGTATCAGTCTTCAACTTTGAAAATTATAAATATCTAATTTAAAAATATAAATTCCATACAGCAAGTTCAATAATGAACAAGCATTAATGTAAAATGATACCTAGTATTCCATCCTTTAATGTATATTTTCTATTGGGATGAATTGTGTATTTTAATTCTTTGATGAAATATTAAATCTTTTATCAGATTATATTATATCAGCAGTAACACTATATATTCATGGCAGTGGTTATCAGTGCATGTAAGGAGATGGACATGCTGCCTCGTTCCCCCTTGAAGATACACACTACATTATGCTGATGTATTGTGAACTGAAATGTGTAGTAGTGTGCTATGCTAACAGTAGGGTCAGAAATACTTAATGTTTGCCTGTATAGTGTTTCACACTGTACTGTGAAGAAGCTGTGTTCTGCCAAGCAACAGCCAGTGAGTAGGGTAGGAATGAATTAATGTTTGGGACTCGCCCAGAATGGGAGGGAAAGAGACAATTTCCTTCTAGAAGATAGAGCCCAACTTGTGACTCAGTCAGACCTAAGGTCTGGGTTGTTGACAGGGCCATATGATGGGTGTCCCTAAAGCAAGAGGAGATCAAAAATGAGAAAAAGCATGATCCAGAGTACAGAGAAAGGGAGAGGTGAGTGGGACACAGAGTAACCAAATGGAGTTGAATCACCGCACTGGCCAAACAAACGAGAGACTCAGTGGGACGGGTCCTCAAATGGGATTCTCAGCAGCAAGGCCCTAAGCAGTTTACAACTCATAAAGGTAACAGGCCAAGATGGACCTACTGTATATGTGAGATTAAGTGAGTGCCCTGGCTGGAGCCCAAGAGTCCAAGACGGAGTCCTAACCTTCTAACAGCTTAAAGCTAACAGCCAGCCAATTAACCATACAGCTCAAGGAGAATACAAGGATACAACTTCAAAGAGACAATACAAGGAAATCAAGACTAGAGGTGAGCGATTCTTTGAACTTTGGGTTCGGTAAACAGTTTGGCAAATTTACGTCAAATTAATATAAACAAAAGTAAGGGTCAGGTCACCGCACAAAAGAGAGAGACTGTCATGGAGGAAGATCAGTGTATAATCCAGGATAATATAATGAAGCAATTTCCAGCATCCAAATCCCTTTAAGAAATCTCCTCATTTTATTTAAAAAGTCATAGGCCAGAAAAATTCACAAAGAGCATAAAATCATACGCCCAAAATGATCCTATTAGAACATAGCATTAGCATAGCATTTCAACTCTGGCAACTGCTTCATTATACATCAAAATTAATAAGAGCCAAAACCATGGACCTAGAAAAAAACCTTCAAAGGAGCCCAAAAGCTGCTCAAACCATTTTAGATTAGAACCCTGCTGTTTTGGCACAGACATGATCTTTCTACACTATTTCTTAGCAAGCTTCAGCGCCGCTGTCACCCTGCTCCTGGGCCTGCTCATGAACCTCAGACATATTAACTGCCTCCCCATCCTCTCACTGGCTAAAGGCAGTTAGCCCAACCCACCCTCTCTTCTGTCATTTGTGATTGGTTATCAGTATTACAACCAAACTGGCGTCAGTTTAATGTAAAAATAAATAAATATTGGAAAAATTGTCATTGTCTCCCCCCAATTATGATAATAACGAAGATAAAGGCCACCAGCTGTGGTCTGCAGGCTGCAGCTGTGTGCTGTACCCTAGTTGGTGAAGAAAAATAGGCGGTACCCACAGCTTTTTTTAAATTAGTTTTTTAAAGCTAAATACCAGGCTAAAACACCCTTTATTTCAACATGAAAGCCACTAAAGGGTGCAAATTCACAATATATAGGGATAAATTATATAGCTGTTTGACATCTATGTGTAAATTTATCTATTTTGTCTTATCTATCTATATATTTATTTTATCTTTATATCTATCTATCTATCCATCCTTCCACCCACTTGAACAACTGAAAATTTGAGTGATCTTTAAAATATTAAAATATGTTAAAATCGTGAAAAAAGATAGGAGGCTGAAGCCGCCCTAGGAGAGGTGCACTCATTAGAAGCATCAGTACTGGCACATTCTTGCTGCCCAGGTGCATTGGCAAACAGGATAATGGTATATGGAGTCAATGCCAGGTGCATAATGTCAGCTGGCAGCAAGGCCAGAGGTTAGTAATGTTGCGGTATCAATCAGATAGCCAATATTACTAACCAAGTCGGTTTGTACCCAAATAACCACACAAATAAAGATTTTATTTGAAAATTAACCCCAATACATTCCTCTTTCCGCATTTTGTTTAATTAAAATCCAATTGTTGAACGTTTCCCTTCCAGCCAACACCTTCTCAAGAAAAAGGAGGTAAAAAATTATTTTTTCTTTTCCCCATTTATGGATCTGTTAAGCACTTTGTGTGATCAAGTGGTGGATCTGACTGAGTTAGTCTAAGATCTGCCTTGGAACAACACAAATTGCCATCCTCACAGGCTCAGTTTCAGGGCTAGATTTCTGGTATTTTTACTGCCTCTCAGAATCTCTCTCCTCCGACTTCTGAACCATCTGACGTATCTTTGAGCTCCCCATGAACCTGTTGTAGCACTCCCTGACAAAGTTTTTGCAGACCAGTTCAGAATTTTCAAAGAGAGTTGTAAACTATTTTTTACCTTGCACCCTTGGTCACCCTGAGTCACAGTAGGTGGAAATTATAATTTCCCTTTGGCAGGGGGTCCTCCGACTTGGGCATTTTCCCTACCCTCTTTTGCTCCTCAACGTCTTTCTGTGGATGCCTCTTTTGACGATTTAGGACAGCTCTTTGACGAACCTCACAGGGTCAAGGTGGCAGAGACAAGGATCATGAACCTGTCACAGGGGAATTACACAGCAGAAGACTATTGTACTGAATTTCATCAGTGCTTCAAGAAATATCATTCTTGGATTTCATTGTGTCCGCCTCCGGGTTTAAGATGGATCCTGGGAAGGTTCATGCCATCATTTATTGGATTCAACACAGCGACCAAAAGGTTCTGCAGCACTTTTTAGGGTTTGTAAATTATTACTGAAAATTTATTAGAGGATTTTCTCAGATCATCAATCCTTTTACTGACCTCACTTGTAAAGGGGCGGAGCTAACGTTTTGTCGCCAGAAGTGGTTTGGGCTTTTAAAAATTGAAAGAAATGTTTTATGTCTCCTCCTCTTCTTGTTCATCCAGACCTCCAGAGGCCGTTCATTGTGGAGGTAGATGCTTCTGAGGTCGGGGTGGGGGCTGTATTGTCTCAAAGTCCAAAGATTTTAACCTGCAACCAAGTGCCTTTTTCTCTAAAAAAATTTCTCCTGTTGAAAGACACTATGATGTGGTTAATCGATAGTTACTTACTGTCAAGTTGGCTTTTGAAGAATGGAGGCATTTTTTGGAAGTAGTCACCGTGGTGACAGATTACAAAAATCTTGCTTACCGTATATTGAATCTGTCACAACGATCAGGATTACCAACTTATTTAAATTAAAAAGTTTACTTTTATTAATACAAAAGTTAAAATTCTAAGACCCACTAATTAAGCGTGGAGGAATCTATAAAAATCGGGAAACACAAAAAGACCGGATGAAAGGCCCACGTTAAAAGAATACTTCAAAACAATCTTGGATCACAAGCCAAGTTTTGAAACAGGTTCTATCCATCTTCAATACTTGCCATTCTCTTAACCTTCACATAAGAAGGGACTTTTAGGGCAAGCATTTTTTGAGTGGGGGCATCACTTGCTTGGGATGCGTATTATTCCCCACTGTTAATTAGGAGTTGGAAATATGGTAATTTATGACCTTCTATACTGGTGATTGATTGTATATTCCCTACAGTGTATATATGTCTTGTGCTGTCTATTAATTTGTGGGTCTTAAAAAATGTTAACTTTTGTATTAATAAAAGTAAACTTTTTAATTTAAATAAGTTGGTAATCCTGATCGTTGTGATAAAAACATAATATATTAGCTCCTAATATCATTAATAGTAGAACAATTTAAAATTTATATTGAATCTGTCAAGTGGTTGACACCTAGACTGACTGGATGGTCTTTATTTTTTCAAGATTAAATTTTTCTATTACGTTCAGACCAGGGTCTAAGAATGTGAGGGCGGATGCCCTGTCTCGTAGTCTTGATTTTGTGTCTCTTCCAGAACCTCCCTCCTCCATTCTTCCTCAGGGTATTGTTGTGGCCATGGTTTCCTCTGAGCTGGAAGCTGAACTCCATACTGCTCAGTCCTTGGCTTCTTCCAATACCCCTGAATGCAAGTTGTTTGGCCTGTGTATCTCAGATTACGCCTTTTGCAAGAATTCCATGATTCTGTGTTGAGTGGTCGACCTGGGGTCACTGATTAAATAATATGTGAGAAAGCATTTTTTAAAATCAATCCCTTCATTTCAAGGGCTCAAAAGTAATTGAAAAAATTAAATAATTGTGAATAAAATGTTAATTTCTAATACTCGTTTGAAAACCCTTTGTTGGCAATGACTGCCTAAAGTCTTGAACCCACGGACATCACTAGACACTGTGTTTTCTTCTTTTTAACACTCTAACTGGCCATTACTGCAGTGGTTTTCAGTTGCTGTTTGTCTCTGGGCCTTTCTGGCAGAAGTTTAGTCTTTAATAAGTAAAATGCGGCTATATTGGGCTGAGGTCAGGTGTGACTGACATGGCCATTCAAGAATGCTTGAATTGCTTTAATAAACTCCTCGGTCGCTTTGGCTTTATGTATCGGGCCAATGTCCACCATCTGTATGATAAACACCGGCCAATCAATTTGGCTGCATTTGGCTGGATTTGAGTATAAAATATGTCTATGAAAACCCTCATGTCTCTGCTTCTGTCTTGTGTCACAACATCAATAAACACTAGGGACCCAGTGCCAATGGCAGCCATGCATGTCTAAGCCATCACACTGCCTCCGCTGTGTGTAACAGATAATGTTGTATGCTTTGGATCATAAGCTGTACCATGTCTTTGCCATACTTTTTTCTTTCCATCATCCTGGTAAGGGTTGATCTTGGTTTTATCTTTCCAAAGAATGTTCTTCCAGAACTGTGCTGGTTCTTAAGATGTTTGTTAGCAAAGTTCAATTTAGCCTTCTTATACTTATGCTTATAAGTGGCTTGCACTGTGCAGTGAACCCTCTGTCTTTACTTTCATGCTGTCTTCTCTGATAGATTTGGATATCGATACGCCCACATCCTGGAGAGTGTTGTTCACTTGATTGGCTGTTGTGAAGAGGTTTCTCTTTACCATGGTAATTATTCGGCGATCAACCACCACTGTTGTCTTCCATGGGCATTCAGATCTATTTGCATTGTTGAGGTCACCATTGTTTTCGGTCTTTCTCAGGATGTACCAAACTGTAGATTTTTTGCCACAACTCTTATTGTAGCAATTTCTCTGATATTTTTTTTTCTGTTTTTGCAGATGAAGGATAGCTTATTTCACCTGCAGGGAGAGATCCTTTGATCACAGGTTTACTTCTCAGCTAAATCTTCAAAATACAAGCACCACACCTCAAACCTACTCCCAAGCCTTTTATGTGCATGTCCTGTCCTCCCTCCTCTCCGGCCGCGTGACGGCTGGCTGCCAGCACGGGGCCCCCCAGGGGGTGCGGGCAATAGGCCCCTCAAGCTGGGGGGGCCCGGGGCGATCACCCCCCTGCTCCCCCGCTAGCTACACTACTGTCCTAAACCCTTCATCTAATTTTAATATGGATAACCTCAAATGAAATCTAAGAGTCTGGACTTCATGTCTGTGTCCATTATACAACTATAACTTGAATATATTTTAGTAAACAGGTAAAAAGACAAAATTTGTGTCAGTGTCTGAATATATATGGACCTAACTGTAGTTTTACAAATCTGCTGACAATACATATTCTTCCTATGGAACATCTGATTCTGCACTCCTCATTATAGATTTTCACTTCTGATGCCTGCCTCCTGTAAAAAGACCAGGCTTCTTTACAGTTAGTCCTATGAGTACAAATAGATAATTACCAGGTCAGCTCTTCTGAATTAGCCACCTGTGCTGAAACTGAGGTTTAAATCCTTGAGTATTAGTAAAGGGCTTGTAACAAGGGTATAGAAATGAGCAGTCAATGAGCAGCAGAGAAACCTCGGATTAGTATAAAGCCTTGATGCCCCAATCAAAGTAAGAAATAATGGATTTTGTAAAAATGTAGGTTGCAGATATTGAACATCAGGTATATGAGTTTGTTCTTGATTTATGATTTAAATGTATTACATCATAATATTAAAATCTTTGACTGGACTACCAAGGGCTACTTGTAACATTAGGTCTGGGGGCACACTGTTCAGTTACATGCAAATATTACATTACCCACATTCACAGATTATTCTTTGTTTCTATAGAATATTAAACTGGGAAGTTTGTAACAGCATGTACTTCATTAGGACTTGAGCAAAAACTACCAATCTTGATGAATCACATTTAAAGAATAGTCTACATAACTTCTATGTCAGCAAGGTGGCAAAGTGCTTAGCACTGCCGCCTTGCAGCACAGGGGTCCTTGGTTGAAATTCCACCAAGGACAACATTTGCAAGAAGATTGTATGTTTCCTCTCACACTTGAAAGACATACTGATAGGAAAGTTACATTGTGAGCTGCAATGCGTAGAGTGTTACTCATGTATGTAAAGTGCTGTTGCATTAAAGGGGCTATAATTACCTAGTAGCATCTGATGACAGCTTCTGTCTGGATTAGGTCATATCCCAAAAATCACTGAGTCACTGAATGCCACGCTGGAACCCATATTGGGACACCCAAGTGATGGGTGTCCCAATATGTCACCCGCTGGTTGTACCATCCCCAGTGTCACACACCACCTGATCACTACCGGCCATCTGATTGGCCTTCAGACTTAAGGTCCTGGCAGCCCATCGAATGTGTTCTTTTTGGGTCCCAGGACAGCCTTCGGATAGGTATGTTATTTTTTTATTTTTAACACCTTTTATTAACTTTTATTATTTCACTTTTGCAGTGTATATAGATACACTGCGAAAGTACTCGCATTTCCCATTCACTTACATTAGACACGCTACTCGTAACGAGTACCTGAGTATTAGGACCTACTCATTACGAGTATGGCGAGTCCGAATATTTCACTACTCGTAGATCCCTAGTGGTACCTTTTAATGGCTAACAAAAAAAAAAGTAATTGATATTACAAAGCAAGCATCCGAGACTTCTCACATCTCTTCATCAGGTATGGTATGACAAAATATTAGAAGGAACGCAAATATATATACAGAACCAGAGCAGATGCAAGGTATAATAAATGGACACTTACATAAACAAACAACTTTGCTTAAAGAGGGAATCCTTAATTAGAGTTTTGGGTGGAAACTGTGCCATCTTAGGCATGTGGATGGTCAATCGGTTTCCGATATACCGATGTCTGGCATGAACCATTTAGAATTTTGATGGTGGTATCCAGGAAGTAGACTTCTGTTTTTGAGTGGTCCAGTGTCAAGTTTATGGTGGGATGAAATTTGTTGAAATTGGCATCACATTTTAGTTTTTATTCAGTTTGCCAAACATTTCTGTGTTCCAGCACATAACATTGAAAATATGAAAGTGGTCATATTAAAAAGCAATTTTAAATCAGATAAACATTGAAGGGTCTTGGAATGCAAATTAATTACAACTTCAAGCATAGAAATGAAAGCCGGGCACTGACCTGTTAACAGCGTTACTTGTATACTCCTATAGCGGTGGCGTGCTGTGGAATCTCCTGTTGCTCAGCCAGAGTTCAAGACATTGAATCCAAAAAGAAAGATGGCAGCACTCAGCATTCCAATTTTGCAGCTGGTTAATTTAATACAAAATTTACAGCAGGTGCATGATACAGGGAGGGAGGTGCTAGGACCGACGGTGACCGCTTCGTGGGATGTCCCGCTTCTACAGGTCCGATGCCGGACCCGTAGAAGCGGGACATCCCGCTAAGCGGTCACCGTCGGTCCTAGCACCTCCCTCCCTGTATCATGCACCTGCTGCTGTAAATTTTGTATTAAATTAACCAGCTGCAAAATTGGAATGCTGAGTGCCGCCATCTTTCTTTTTGAAATGAATTACAACCTTTAACTCTGTTTGAGCAGTTTTAAATTTGTCAGACGGATTTATGACTCACCACAAGATGTGAGAGTCCATTCCAGGACACTGTCTTAACCATGTTGAAAGCTTACATATAAATTGGGACCATAAAAACTTTCATACCACTAAGCTAGATTAATTAAGGATTTTCTCTCTAAGCTCTATTTGTTTATTTAAATGTCCATTTATTATACTTTGCATCTGCTTTGGTTGTGTGTATATATATTTGCATTTCATCTAATATTTTGTTATACCATGTCCGATGAAGAGACATGAGAAGTCTTGAAAGCTTGCTTTATAACATCATTTACTTTACCTTTGTCAGCCTTTAAAAGGTATCACAACTAGTGATGAGCGAGTACCACAATATTCGTAATCGCTATACTTGTAATGAGTACTTTGCAATAATTGCGTATTCATTCCGAATAGCGAGTACAATGTAAGTCAATGGGTAATGCAAGTAATTTTCTGTTAGACCCGACAATGAGGTCTGGGAGGGCTGTAAAAAGACTAAGTCTCATATTTACATGATCAGGGTTCTAGAGGCAGCGATCACTGCAGCCTCTGGGAAGTGTATAGGAAAAGACAATTGCACACTCCCGGTTTTTTTCTTGCAAAAATGTGTTTCTTTATTTTTATAGCAACAGAGAACCAACGTTTCGGTCCAAACCTAGAACCTTGATCACGGTAGTTGCTTCTGTATTATGCTTTCCTTCACACATGGGGGCACCACCACCCACACTGGTATTTTTCAGTTTTCCTGTAAGCTATAGTAAACCAAGGGATCCTTAGACCCGGGTTGAGGGATGCCTTATTTCATTATGGTGTGTGCCTCCGTCCTGGGCGTGTGATTGTGCCTCTGGGAAGAGAACATCACTGGAGATCACCAGGGGAGCACAGGAAGGTTAGTAAATAGCACAGTAGCGTTCACACCCACAAGGCTGTGTTTTGTAAGCATCCGTTCTTAGTGAAGTTTCTGCACTGTAAACGGATCCTCACAAAATGCAGCCAAAACTCTTTGTGTGTATGTAGCTATATAGTAAGCAGTGAGGTCACCATTGCCATAGCAACAGCTATTGCTATGGCAACATTGACCTCATGGCTTTCTATCTGACAATGCTGAGACATGCGCTTTACTATAGCTCAGGTCTCAGCGCACTCTAAAGCAACAGCGGTTACTATGGCAATGGTTAGTATATGACAGCGCCGAGACCTACGCTTTTCCACTTTAATATAGCACATGTCTCAGTGCTGTTATATGGTCACCATTGCCGTAGTAACTGCTGTTGCTGTGGACAGTGCTGACACCTGCGCAATAGTAAAGCGGTAAAGCGCAGGTCTCAGCGCTGTCATATAGTAAGCTGTGAGGTCACCGTTGCCATAGTAACTACTAATAGCTATGGCAACGGTGACCTCATGGCTTACTATATGATAGCACTGAACCCTGCGCTTTACCGATTTACTATAGTGGAGGTCTTAGCGCTGTCCACAGCAACAGTGGTTACTATGGCAACAGTGACCATATGACAGTGCTGAGACCTGCGCTATAGTAAAGTGATAAAGCGCAGGTCTCAGTGCTGTCATATAGTAACCTTTGCCATAGTGACCGCTATTGCTATGGACACTGCTGAGACCAGCGCTATAGTAAAGTGGTAAAGCGCAGGTCTCGCTCTTGTCATATAGCATGAGATCATCATTGCCATAGTAACTGCTAATAGCGATGGCAATGATAACCTCATGGCTTGCTATATGACAGCACTGAGACATGCGCTTTACACAGGTCTCAGCGCTGTCATTTAGTGATCAGAGACAATGGGGAGCGGATGTGTTTTTCTTCCCCGTGGTCTCTGATGTAGCAGAGGTGAGTCTATCCAGGAAGTGAGAAGAAGAGAATGAGGAGCGGTACGAGGGTGGGGAGGGGGCAATAAAGATAGAGTCGCTAAATGTCTCTGTGTTTTTTTTAATAAAATAATTTTTCTCTATGTTGTGTCTATTTAACAATTTATTTGAGATTCTTAATGGCCTGGTCTGACTTTGCTGACATTCAGAATCTCAGGGCTTAATACCAGTTGGCAATACAAAGCTGGTGTTAACCCATTATTACCCAGCGACCAGCATGTCACCACCACTAGGGTTGCTGGAAGAGCCTGGTAAAGTGCCTGGAAATGGCACAACGATGAATGCGTCATTTTTAGGGGCAGCAGCTGGCTGCTATCCTTTAGCGTGGATGGACTCTAAAACAATGGGTCCTCACCCCGCTGAGAATACCAGCCCTCATCTGCCTAGTTTTACCTTGGCTGGCAATTAAAAATAGGGCAGAGCCAATGCATTTTTTTTGCCAGCCAAGGTAAAATTAGGCAACTGAGGGTGGCGGCTCGCAGCTGTCCACTTTCACTGGGCTTGATTTAAAAATACTGCGACGCCACACACATTTTTTTTTATTATTATTAATTTATTTTACACCCTATGTTAGCAGGTTGCTTGCCATACACTAAATATGGCAACCAAGCACAATCACCGTCCAGTTGGTGCAAATGCACTCTGACTGCAATAGTCAATCACAGAGGCAGTCACAGAGTGTGAGAGTCTGTGATTGGCTGTTGGCCTAACAGTGAAGTGAATATGGAAGTAGTTTTATGGGTGGCCTGGAAGTGATTCAGTGGGAGCGGGAGACTGAGCTGACCCGAGAGCAGTCGCAGGAGTCTGGTAAGCCCATTCTACCTGTTCTTCTACCGTGTTTCCCCGATAGTAAGACCCCCCCGAAAGTAAGACAGGGTGGGGGGGGAACGGGGGGTCTGCTAATGTAAGACCCCCCGGAATGTAAGGCAGGGTAGGGGGGAGGGGGGGTCTTACTATCGGGGAAACACGGTGGGGGGGTTTACATACATACATACACACGTACAGACACATATATACACATATATACACACCATACACACCACACACACCACACACACACATAGCACCGCTTCTTACCGGGTCCGGTGTGGGGTCCCCGATGGTCCTGTGCCGTCCTCTGTGCTCCGGTCCGGTCCCCGAGATGATCCGCTGCCGTCCGCCGTGTTCCGGTGCCGGTCCTAGGCTCCATGGTCCCTGCTCTTCCGGAGTTCAGGCCTAGCTCCGCCCAGGTCATAGTGTGGGCCAATCAGCATAGCGGCGCTGACGTCAGAGGCAAGCGCCCGATGACGCTTGCTTGAGCGCCGCTATGCTGATTGGCCCACACTATGACCTGGGCGGAGCTAGGCCTGAACTCCTGAAGAGCAGGGACCATGGAGCCTAGGACCGGCACCGGAACACGGCGGACGGCAGCGGATCATCTCGGGGACCGGACCGGAGCACAGAGGACGGCACAGGACCATCGGGGACCCCACACCGGACCCGGTAAGAAGCGGTGCTATGTGTGTGTGTGGTGTGTGTGGTGTGTATGGTGTGTATATATGTGTATATATGTGTATGCATGTGTCTGTCTGTATGTGTGGGAATGTGTGGATGGATGGCTGCAGTGTGTGGATGGATGGATGGATGGTGGGGCCTCCAATGTAAGGCCCCCCCCGAAAGTAAGACAGGGGGCCACTTTTGGCCACAAAAAGAATGTAAGACCCTGTCTTACTTTCGGGCAAACACGGTATCTATCTTCACTAGGTTCTGTCACTCACATCAGACAGCTGTATGGCAGGACAGTATGCAGACAGTCTGTATTATGTTAGCCTGCTGTTCCCATGCAGTTTGAGCATGTTGTCATCCATCTCTGCCTTTTTACAGCCCACTCCAGAACTCATCGCTATTCTGTGAGAGCATCATTTATTTCTTTGGTTATACTGTGCCTGCCAATTACAGTAATGCCATTATAAAACATAAATATAGTATTACTATGACTGGTAAGCAATCCCAGCATGTTTATTGTCTGAAAATCAGTCAGGAAACATGCTTTTTAGCTCACTCAAATATCAAGAGTAAAATCCATAAACACTCACATAGTACCGAGTATCCCGAATACCGTACTATCCGTTTGGGTATACTCGGTACTCGGTTTGGGTATACTCGCTCATCACTAATCATAGCTACAAGATTACTATTTTGTTTCTCCCACTGAGAGCAATCAATCTTTTTTTAAAAATTGGGACAGTTCATATGATGATGTAATGTGTTTGTCAAGCTTCTGATAGCTTTGTTGGCAACATCTGAGTTAAATAGCCATTCCTGTGTGTGTAAGCACACCTGAAACACACTGCTTCTTTGCATAGCATCATGGGAAAGTCTAAAGAAATCAGCCAAGATATCAGGAAGAGGATTGTGGACTTGCACTATTCTGGTTCATCCTTGGGTGCAATTTCCAGATACCTGAAGGTACCTCGTTCATCTGTACAGACAATTATGCATAAGTTCAAAGAAGATGGAAATGTCCAGCCATCATACTGCTAAGAAAGCATATATGGGTTCTGTGTCCCAGAGATGAATGTGCTTTGGTCCAACATGTGCATATCAACCAAAGAACAAAAGCAAAACACTTTCTAAATAGAGATAAGCAAACTTTGGCAGTACATGTTCGCCAATTTCACATCCGGACCAAATTTGGCACTGTTTGCTTGACCCTGGAACCCAAAGGTTTTGCTAAAATTCAGAAATTCGGGTTTTGTTCAGTAATTGTTTACATGTATGTGTAGCTTAATGTACAGTACTCTAATGCTTCTGTTGTACGTTATGCTACACACAGACACACACACAGATATACACACACAGAGATCGACACGGCGATCTTAACGCTGCTTGCTTGCTTCTGGGCCCGCTCACAGACTCCCACTCTCCTGCTCACTTACTTCCGGGGCCGCCCATTAAGCTTCCTGTATATTCACAGCACTAAACTGCAATGGCCAATTTCAGGCGCTTGCTCTCTGTGAGAGCGTCTGTGATTGGCTATTGCAATAAGACTGCATTTCAACAATCTGGACGATGACTGTGCTTGGTTGCCATATATGTTAGAGTATGGCAACTAACCTGCCATCTTATTGTGCAAAATAAATAAATAATGGAAAAGAAGTGTAGGGCTTTGCTGCATTTTTCATTCCCAGCACAGATAAAGTGGACAGCTGTGGGCTGCGACCCTCAGCTGCCTATTTTTACCTTGGCTGGCAAAAAAAATGCATGGGCTTCGCCCTATTTTTAATTCCTGGCCAAGGAAAAACTAGGCAGCCGGGGGCTGGTGTTCTCAGTGTGGTGGGGGCCCATCTTTATTGGGCCCCCATGCTGTACAATAGCAGCCCATAGCCACCCTAGAATTTGGCACATTGATAGGAAGCACCAATTCCTGGCACTTTTCCCAGCTCTTCCATTTGCCCTGGAGCAGTGGCACACTTGGTAATAGGAGGTTAATGTCAGCTTTTTATTGCCAGCTGGCATTAAGCCCGAGATTCATAATGTTGGCCCAATGTTTGACCCACCCATTAGGAATCTCAAGTAAATAGTAAAAAATACACAACATAGAGAGAAAACATTTTATTAGTAATAAAAACACAAATATATTTCTTGTTTCCATTTTTATTACTTCCTCGTCATACCCATCCTCGATCCACTGTGACATCTTTTCTTGGCCGGCCTTGTCACACTCTGCTTCATCTGAGGCTGTGGAGAAGAACACAGCGTTGTATCACTAGGGCCTCTGAACACTGAATGAGAGCCCAGAGCACTGTGTCTCGATAAGCAGTAACTCCCTGAAGTCACCTGAGGACAACTCAGGTGCCATAGTTATCATTAAGGTTAGCAGCCACCATGGTTACCTGAACTGTTTCCTCAGGTGACCTCAGTGAGTCACCACTTACTGCATCACAGCCCTTGGTGAGTGACGCGGGCTGCGGTCAGCTGATGGGATTGTCATGTCAGGTGATATTTAGTGATTGCGTCTCCTGAACAGTTCAGCTGACCCGATCCGATCAGGTGATGCGATTACTATGGTGACCAGATCATCTGACATGGCAATCACATCAGCTGACCGAGAGCTGTGGTTTGGAAGTAAGTGAGTGGGAGAACGACAGAACGGAAGACTGTGAGCAGTCTCAGAAGTAAGCAGTGGAAAACTTGGTAAGATCGATCTGTGTGTGTGTGTGTGTGTGTGTGTTATTTGAGTGTGTTTGGCAGCTTTTGGAGACCTTTGAAGGTGTTTTCTATGCATTTGATGTTGCCTGCCATTGATTTCAATGGGATTCAGGGTGGGTTGGCAAACTGTTCGGCAAATAATTTGACGAACACTCCACTATTCGGTGTACCAAACCAAATCTAAACACTCAGGTTTCATTCATCTCTACTTGTAAAAATTATGACGGAAACTGGTAAGACTGTGTCATTATCCATAGTGAAACAAGTACTGTATCAACATGGGCTGAAAGGCCACTCTGCAAGGAAGCTTAAGGCAAGGACCTCCAAGGTAGTATTCTCTCAAATACTGCCTGTACCACGTGCCACACCAGAGAGGCAAAGAGAGATTAGGGAGATAAATAAGTGGCTCAGGAATTGGTGTAGGAAGGAGGGGTTTGGGTTCCTGGAGAACTGGGCCGACTTCTCTGTTGGCTACAGGTTCTATGCTAGGGACGGGCTGCACCTCAATGGGGAGGGTGCAGCTGTGCTGGGGGAGAAAATGGCTAGAAGGTTGGAGGAGTGTTTAAACTAGGCATTGGGGGGGAGGGTATTCATTGTATAGGAGGGGAAGATAGTGTAAATAGTAACCTGGGCACAAGTAATAAAATTGGGGGTGGCATGTGGGGTGGGGTTAGAACAGTCAATCTAGTAGGAAGGAATAGAGGTAAAGAGAGATGCATAAAGTGCATGTACACTAATGCCAGAAGCCTCACCAACAAAATGGAGGAATTAGAATTGATTTTGCTGGAAAATAATTATGACATGGTGGGGATTTCGGAGACTTGGCTGGACGAGAGCCATGACTGGGCTGTTAATTTACAGGGCTATTGTCTGTTCAGAAATGACCGTACAAATAGGCGAGGAGGAGGTGTATGTTTATACGTAAAATCATCCTTAAAACCCATCCTGCGTGATAATATAGGTGAATCTAATGGAAATGTAGAGTCCCTGTGGGTGGAGATAAGGGGAGGGGGAAAAAATAATAAATTACTGATAGGGGTTTGTTATAAGTCCCCAACAATAATGGAAGTGGAGGAGAATATCCTCATAAAGCAAACAGATGAAGCAGCGACTCAGGGAGAAGTTATTATTATGGGGGACTTCAACTACTACATTGGGGATCAGAAACCTGCAGTTCCAGCAAGGGTAATAAGTTTTTGAAAACTATGAGAGACAATTACCTTTCACAACTGGTTCAGGACCCAACAAGAAGGGGGGCACTGCTGGACCTAATATTAACCAACAGGCCGGACCGCATATCAAATATACGGGTTGGAGGTCACTTGGGTAATAGTGATCATAACTTAATAGGCTTTCAAGTATCCTTTACTAAGACGTGTAGTAGAGGGGCTACAAGGACACTAAACTTCAGGAAGGCAAATTTCCAACGGTTGAGAGATGATCTTAGTGCAATAAACTGGGACGATGTCCTGAGACATAAAAGTACACAACACAAATGGGAGATGTTTATTAGCATCCTGAATAGGACCTGTGCACAATATATACCCTATGGGAATAAGCATGCTAGAAATAGGAGGAAACCACTATGGCTAAATAAAGCTGTAAGAGGTGCAATATGTGACAAAAAGAAAGCATTTAGGGAATTAAAGCAAGTAGGTAGTGATGAGGCATTAAATAAATACAGAAAATTAAATAACATTTGTAAAAAGCAAATCAAGGCAGCAAAGATTGAGACAGAGAGACTCATTGCCAGAGAAAGTAAAAATAATCCCAAAATATTTTTTAACTACATAAATAGTAAGAAACTAAAAATTGATGGTGTTGGCCCTTTAAAAATAGTCTGGGTGAAATGGTGGATGAGGATGAGGAAAAAGCCAATATGCTAAATTACTTTTTTTCAACAGTATTTACACAAGAAAATCCCATGACAGACAATATGATCAGTGATAACAAAAATTCTCAATTAAATGTCACCTGCTTAACCCAAGAGGAAGTACGGCATCGTCTAAAAATCACTAAAATTGACAAATCCCCGGGCCCGGATGGGATACACCCCAGAGTGCTGCAGGAATTAAGTACTGTCATAGATAGACCATTATTTTTAATATTTAAAGATTCCATAATAACAGGGTCTGTACCACAGGACTGGCGTATAGCAAATGTGGTGCCAATATTCAAAAAGGGGACAAAAACTGAACTTGGAAATTATAGGCCAGTAAGCTTAACCTTTACTGTGGGTAAAATCCTAGAGGGTTTTCTAAGAGATGCTATACTGGAGTATCTGAAGAAAAATAACCTCATGACCCATTATCAACATGGTTTTACGAGGGACCGTTCCTGTCAAACTAATCTAAGAAGCTTCTATGAAGAAGTAAGTTCTGGACTGGACCAAGGAAATGCAGTGGATGTGGTGTATATGGACTTTTCAAAAGCTTTTGATACGGTGCCACACAAAAGGTTGATACATAAAATGAGGGCAATGGGGATAGGGGAAAATTTGTGTAACTGGGCTAAGAACTGGCTTAGTGATAGGAAACAAAGGGTGGTTATTAATGGAACACACTCAGAATGGGTCACAGTTAACAGTGGGGTACCACAGGGGTCAGTGTTGGGCCCGCTTCTATTTAATATATTTATTAATGACCTTGTAGGGGGCATACAGAGTAGAATCTCATTATTTGCGGATGACACTAAACTCTGCAGGGTAATCAATACAGAGGAGGACAATTTTATATTACAGGAGGATTTACGTAAACTAGAAGCTTGAGCTGCTAAATGACAAATGAGCTTTAATGGGGATAAATGTAAAGTCATGCACTTGGGCAGAGGAAACAAAAGGTATAATTATGTGCTTAATTATAAAACACTGGGCAAAACTGTCACTGAAAAAGACCTGGGTGTATGGGTAGATGACAAACTCACATTTAGTGGCCAGTGTCAGGCAGCTGCTGCAAAGGCAAATAAAATAATGGGATGCATTAAAAGAGGCATAGATGCTCATGAGGAGAACATAATTTTACCTCTATACAAGTCACTAGTGAGACCACACTTAGAATACTGTGTACAATTCTGGTCTCCGATGTATAAGAAAGACATAGCTGAACTAGAGCGGGTCCAGAGAAGAGCGACAAAGGTCATTAGAGGACTATGGGGTCTGCAATACCAAGACAGGTTATTAAACTTGGGGTTATTTAGCTTGGAAAAACGAAGGCTTAGGGGTGATCTTATAATAATGTATAAATATATGAGGGGACAGTACAGAGACCTTTCTAATGATCTCTTTACTCTTAGGCCTGAGACTGGGACAAAAGGGGGAATCCTCTACGTCTGGAGGAAAGAAGATTTAATCATAATCACAGACGCAGATTCTTTACTGTAAGAGCAGTGAGACTATGGAACTCTCTGCCACATGCTGTTGTAATGAGTGAGTCACTACTAACATTTAAGAAGGGCCTGGATGCCTTTCTTGAAAACTATAATATTACCGGTTATACATACTAGATTCTTTGATAGGGCGTTGATCCAGGGAATTAGTCTGATTGCCGTATCTGGAGTTAGGAAGGAATTTTTTCCCCCAATGTGGAGCTTAGTGTTGCCACATGGGTTTTTTTTGCCTTCCTCTGGATCAACATGTTAGGCTATGGGTTGAACTAGATGGACTTAAAGTCTTCCTTCAACCTTAAAAACTATGTTACTATGTTACTATGTTACTATGTTACTCCAAAAGAAACACAAAAAAGCCAGATTAATTTTAGAAAGTATACTGCCAATTTGGTTACAAAGTGGCTTAAGGATAGCGAAGTCAGTGTTTTGGAGTGGTCATCACAAAGTCCTGATCTCAATCCTATTGAAAATTTATAGGCCAAGATGAAAGGGCAGGTGCGAGCAAGGTGACCTACAATCATGGCTCAGTTACATTAGTTCTGTCAGGAGGAATGGGCCAAATTCCTACCAACTATTGAGCGAAGCTTGAGGAAGGATATTCAAAATATTTGACCCAGTTTGAAGGGCAATGGTACCAAATACTAATGAAATGTATGTTAACTTGTAACTTTTGCAGAAAATAATAAAAATACCTTAAAACATTATCTCCCTCATTATTCTAGCATTTGGCAAATATTAATAAATATGGTAATCCTAATTGACCTAAAACAGGAAAGGTTTATTCTGATTTTATGTCAGATAGTAAGAAAAACATGCATATATGTCTTTTTATAATGTGTATGTAAACTTCTTGTTTCAACTGTATGTGAGCTTGAGTATGACTGTGCTCCCCGCATTGAGCCTGATATGTGTACCGCCCTAGGATGTCTGGGCCCTCAGCTTCAGTGGGGGATCTCACTGGTGGCCTGCCCAGACCGGTGGCCCCGAGGGGGAGACAGTCGCCAATTAAGAGGTTGCAGTCTTTATTACGTGACACCACCTGTCGTGCCTGGTGACTAGACACCAGCGCCACCACCGTCCTCTGACGGGTGGTGGTATTGCTAATACTCCAGGGCAGTGTTACCTGATGCCAGCGCGATGCAAAACATTGAGAAAAGTCAATGAAGCAGGACAGAGACAGAGAGGCACTTCACTCTTCCAGGAACTTTACTTGTAAGAGCAAACTGAACAAGATGGTGGTACAGTTCACAGTAATCCAGCAGGACGGGCGGCCGGGTAGTCGCAGCAGAATGAAGAATCTGTGGAAGTCTCTGGTGGTACCTTCTCATATCTACCCTTGTCCTGTCCCTTCTCTCTCTTCTTGTGGTCTGCTTCTTGGGCAGTAGTACGTCCCAGGGGATGAACACCCTGAGAACATCTTCGAAGCCGGGACGAGTACGGTCGGAGGATGAACACTCCAGGCCGCGTTGTCAAACCCGTGCACTCCGGGTGTACAAGTCAGGACCTTTCTGGCTACGTCTTTCTCTAGCCCTCTTTTGAAGCCCACTTTCTCTCCTGGGTAAGCTCCCGTTCTCCGTTTTTCCTCAGGGAAGACACTCCTGAAGACTCCCTGTGCTACACCTTGTTTCTCTCACACTTTCCACTCCAACTCACTAACTCTGGGACTCCCCCGGTTGTATTGGTGGGTGTGTTTTTGGGATCAGATCATTCCACAGTGTTCTGCATTCTACTTACAATAGGGATGACCACACGTTCATCTTTGGGTGTAGTACCCCACTTGTGACGCCTGACCAGTGGGGCACCACATATGCAGCATGCCTAAAGAAGAGGTCCCCACGGAAGGCAGCTTAGATTCAGGATGTCAGCTGTATAACAGCTGGCACCACCATAGGTCATAAATGTCAGCTGTTCCGTATGCCAGCTGGGACCACTGTAGGTCATAGTCAAGATCCTGCAACATGCCTGGCCTTATTAAATCTGAAGCTGGTGCTGCTGCCAGTGGATTGGCAAATCCAGGAAAAGGAGGAGGAGTATAAGGAGAATGAAGAGGTCGAGTAAGATAAAGATGAAGTATTAGTGGCATAGGGCCCTGTTTTCCTGTATTGTGTATCACCCCCACCAAAGGCCTTCGACTGGAAGAAAGCCATAATGAGAGACCTAAACTCTCCCAACAAGTATCCTTATAGCCATGAACCACACCGGCCCATCTCATTTCTGGAAGAAATTAGGCTTGTGTATGCCATGACCAAAAGTGGTTGCAGGAGCCTAAGTCTAATGCCTTTGAAGAGCAATGCACCCAGGGTCAGGTGGCGACATTATTTCAAAAGGGGTGACTTAGGTTCCTAGCCAAAGACGGGACTGGTGACAGGTGCTATGTAGCACCGATCCACCCTGCTACTTGATGATTTGGCTTCATGACTCCACACCCTCTATGTTAGGGAGGGGTCACCTTCATGAAGGTGAAGGGATGCTAGGGGTGGTACACCGTAGGCATAAGTCGGGTCACTACCACAGAAGATTTCCAAGATTGGCAGTAGGAGGCCAACATCAAGAGAATGAAGCATTGGCTGAATGCTAGGCCTGATTTTGTTAGCCAGCCAGCTGCAGAGAAATCCACAGATCTTAAAGGGCCTAAAGGACCTGTTGAGATGACCCAAATTCCTCCCATGTCTCCTAGAGGGAGTGTTAGATATATCAAAAATGTTCTGGCACACTCAAGTGAAGAAATTGCAAAGGAATCCCCAATTCTTTTTTTGTCTTTTTATCGGTGAAGCAAACCGTGACAATCCAACTGTGAGACTCTGCCCAACGTTACTACCCTATTGTGGTTTCATCAGGATTTTTAGAGACTGGTTCAATAAATGAAAAGTAAATAACAAAGAATCAGTGAAAGTGATATGGTATGCACATGATCATAGCTGCTATATACAGAAATTTTGTTAAGAAAACATAATAAGGATAAAACAACAACCACAGGATCGACCCTTTTTACTATGTAGACAATACATGTAGCATTCATAGCATAAAGATCTGGTGGGAGGGTTCACTATAGTGAAAGAAGGATCAAATCAAGAGAAGAAAGGTTGAACCAAGGAGCTGCTTATGGAAAAATAAAAGATAATGCAATCAGATAAACTATGTCTACAATTGTTAATCGTGTCTTAAATAATATAGAGATCACCCGTATCATGTGATTCAACATCTTAGAATGGTACCCGTATGAATCCAAGTAAGGGAGAAGAGGATTAAAGTCACATCAGGTATGGTAACTGTGGTTCAGCCTATGGTTAAAATGATCAATGCCAAATGGTTAGGATTAAGGATCAGTGTCTATGGTAGAATGGTGACCATATGCATGCATACCAGATGGCATATAGTCAGATCTATTGTGGCCACAATATATGGACTGGACAAAAGGTGTCCAGGCTAAACTATAAGTAAAGATAAACAATAGGCATGTGACATTTTATCCACCCAAGACCCAGGAGCCTGGGGTTCCCATCTACCTGCAATACTTGTTGTATGTGAGGCACTGGTAAGCAAGAAATAGGTACCGACCTAATAAGAAAGTCATATGTCAGAGGTATGCCTATGTTAAAATAGCAGAGTGAAAGCATGCATGGTAAATGGCAGATAATATTACCTTCTTGTGCAGCCAGGTATGTGCAACGTTGTGGCACAGTGTGTGTGGATGAGGGGGCCTATATAATGCTGTGTGCATGCACGCCTGCTTTCTGCTTCCGGAAGTAGTAGTTCATTCTCATCGCCCCTCCATGTCATAAAAATGTCATCAATAAATCGTTTCCAAGAGATATATTTGTTTGAGCTAATGGATGACTTTACATGTACTGCTCTTTGAAATGGGCCATAAAGATGTTAGCATAGAGGGCGCCACCCACGGCATGTCAAAAAAGCACTTCTGAAATCACAGCATTCTACCAATATGACAAAAGCGCTATCTGACATTCACAGGGCTTTCGGTGACACCCCCAGACTCTACAGAATCCCCTGCATGCGCTGTAGGTGTGCTGGCGGGCTGGACACACTGCACATGCGTGGGCATGCGTTCCACAGACTGGATCCTGCGTTCCACCTGTCTAGAAGCAGGAAGCTGGTGTACCCATGCACAGCATTATATAAGCTCCCTCATCTACACATAGAGTGCCACAATGTTGCACATACTCAGCTGCACAAGAAGGTAATGTTATCTGCCATTCACCATTACAGCTCTTAACTATGTAGCTGCCTCTTTATCAAGTGACCAAATTTAATTGGACAATGATGAAAAAAGCTCTTTAATGGACTGCATGGTCTATTTCTTCAATAATACATCATCAAGTATGCAGGTAAAGGGTTTGGAGATGATTCCAGGTGTGGCATTTCCATTTGGAAGCTGTTGCTATGAACAAAGAATATGCGGTCAAAGGAGCTCTCAATAGTATAAAAACAGACAATCATTAGCCTGAAAAAAAAAAAGAAATCCATCAGAGAGATAGCAGAAATATTAGGAATGACCAAATCAACAGTTTGGTCCATTCTGCAAAAAAAAGAGCTCACTAGTGAACTCTGAAATTAAAAAAAAAACCTTCAAAACATTCAAGAAAGTGAAGAACACTCTGTAGGAACTAGGTGTTTCAGTATCTAAGTCTACCATAAAGAAAAGACTTCATGACAGAAGTATTATAGGAGTGATACCTTTATTGGCTAATCAAAAAAAAATTATACTTGTAAGCTTTCAGAGCTCAAGGCTCCTTCATCAGACAATATTACAAATGAGTTACTAAGACATTTAAATACACAATACAGCAGGACATAAGGAAATGACAAGTGGAGGTGGGCTAAAGAAATTGAAATAAAATCTTTGTTGCTAATGTAGATGAGGTAAAGTGGTCTTTTACACATCAGAAGATCTTGCGGAGATGTTAATTGTGTTTATGTTTATGTAATGAGTCATGAATCCAGGTGTCAAATTGAGTACCTTTGTTACAGATTGGAACTTTCTTATGAATTGGAATTCCCATATTTTTAGTTCTCTATCACTTTTGAAATGACCTTTCAATATCAGGACTGTTAGGTCTGCCATGCTGTGCCCAGGCTCAGAGACGTGTATTCCTACAGGCGTGTCCAGCTTATTTTTTATCGTGTGTCTATGTAGATTCATCCTTGTTTGTAGCTTTTGCATTGTTGGTTCACCACAAGGTGCAAAGGCCAGATTAGACTTTGCAAATTAAAACATCTATAGAAGCCCGCCCAGTTCTGGAAAAACATTCTTTGGACAAATGAAAATAAGATCAACCCATACCAGAATTATGGGAAGAAAATATGGAGAAAGATGAAAAAGGCTCATGATTCAAAGCACACCATATCCTCTGTAACGCATGATGGAGGCAGTGTGAAGGCCAGGCATGCATGGCTTCCATAAACTAGCGTTTATTAATGATGTCAATTAAAACAGAAGTAGCCGGATGAAATCTGAAGTGTATAGGGCTATACGTTCCACTCAGATTCAACCAACTACAACAACGTTAACAATACAGATGGACAATGACTTAAAGCATTCTGTGAAAGCTACTCCGGAGGTTTTTTTAAGACAAAGAAGTGGAATATTCTAAAATGGCCAAGTCAATCAATAGATCTCAACCCCATCGAGCTGCATTTCACATTTTTAAATCAAAAAGCAAAAACCCTCACAAACAAGTGACAACTGAGATCAACTGCAGTAAAAGCCTGGCAAAGCATCACAAAGGTGTAAACCAAGCTTTTGGGGATGTCCATGGCTTCCAGGCTTCAGGAAGTCACTGCCTGCAAAGGACTCTCTACAAATGATAATAATAATGTCTAAGGCTGGGGTCACAGTAGCATTTTTCACATGCGTTTTTGGAGACCTGCGTTTTCAAAAACGCATGTAAAAAACGCACCCATAGGCCCCCATGTTAAAAAACGCATGCCCTAATAGCCAAAAAGCATGTGTGACAGTCCCATGCGTTTTTGGTGCTTTTCCAAAAACGCATGCGTTTTTTAATATGGGGCCTTATGGGAAACGCATGCAAAAACGCATGTACAATTAGTGCCATTCAAAAACGCATGCGTTTCCCATAGGAGCCCATGTTAAAAAAACGCATGCGTTTCTGAAAACGCATGCGTTTTTTTAACATGGGCTCCTATGGGAAACGCATGCGTTTTTGAATGGCACTAAAAGTTACTAATGTACCAAGCGTTTTTGCATGCGTTTTCCATAGAGGCCCATGTTATAAAAACGCATGCGTTTTCTACAAAAACGCATGCGTTTTTCAAAACGCACAAAAAAATACTAAAAGCACTATTTTTAGGTGCAGATTCAAAAACGCAGCCAAAAACGCAGGGAGCCATCACACACCTTAAAAAACTCATGCTGACATGAAAAAATGCATGAGTTTTGTTAAATCACTAAAAAAAACGCATGGCAACTGTGACCACAGCCTAAACCACTGGAAACAAAAGTGAGTACAACCCTAAGTGAAAATGAACACATTTTGTGCGGCCATTATTTTCAAACACTGTTTTAACTCTCTTGAGCATAGAGTTTAGTAGAGCTTCACAGAATGTCACTGGAATCCTCTTCCTCTCCTCCATGATGATATCACAGAGTTAATGGATTTTAGAGACTTAGCATTTCTCCATCTTTGAGATTGTCCCATAGATGCTCAATAGAGTTTAGATCTGGAGAAATGCTTGACCAGTCCAGCACCTTTATCTTCAGTTTGTTTAGAAAGGTAGTGTAATAGTGGTAATCTTGGAGGTGTGTTTGGGGTTTTCATTTTTGAATACAAAAAGAGGGAATCATGCTGTGTTTCAGTATTCTATAGTCTATATGTAAAATTCATGGTTTCCTTAATAAATTGTAGCTCCCAAAATCCAGCAGCACTCATGCAGCCCCAAACCACGACAAAGCAACCACCATGCTTGACAGCAGGCAACTCACCTGGTTGCCCCAACACACACTTGACATCATCTGAACCAAATAGGTTTATCTTGCTTACATAAATCCACAGGACATAGTTCCAGTAATCCATGTCCTTAATGTGCTTATCCTCCGCAAACTGTTTGTGGGCTTTATAGTGCATCGTCTTTAGAAGACCAACTTGATCAGTGTGCGGCATATAGTCAGACCATTTAATAGCAGAACCCTCAACTCATTTACCCTCTGCAGCAATCCTTACCGAACTCATACATATAGTTTGAAAAGTCTCTGGATATGACTCCGAGCATGTGCACTCAACTTCTTTGGTCGATCATGGTAAGCCTCTTCTGAGTGGAGCTTGTCTTGTTAAATGGCCTTAGCCACAGTGTTGCAACTCAGTTTCAGGGTGTTGTTAATCTTCTTACAGTCTAGTCATCTTTATGTAGAAAAACAATTATTATTATTTTTTTTTTTTTTTTTTGTAAATCATCAAAGTTTTTTTTCCCATGAGGTGCCATGTGGAATGTCTAGTGACCGGTATGAGAGAGTGTGTGAGCGACAACACCAATCTTAACAGAGTTGCTCACTATTCACACCGGAAACTTTGTAACACTAATGAGTCACTTGATATGGCTTATTAGGCACAATTTAGACATTTTCACTTCGGGGTGTTTGCACTTTTGTTACTAGCAGTTTAGACATTTATGGCTGTGTGTTGAGTTATTTAGAGAGCACACCAAATTTACACTGTTATACAAGCTTTACACTGACTACTTTCCATAGTACCAAAGTGTTGGTGGTGTCCCATGAAATCTAATATATAAAGCTGAATGTGTGTGTGTATGTATGTGTGTACAGTATGTATGTCCGGGATTGGCATCTACACCGTCGCAACTACAGCCACAAAATTTTGCACAGTCACACGTCTGGACCCCGAGAGCGTCATAGGCTATGTTGTGAGGCGAAATTTTAACCCCCGCGTTCCAGTTCACCAAACAATTTTGCTCCTATCTACATAATGGGGAAAAAGTGAATGGAAAAGTGTTGGAGGAAAATCGACAGCTGTCAGCTATAGCCACAAAATTTTGCACAGTCACATGTCTGAAACCCGAGAGCATTATAGGCTATGTTGTGAGGCGAAATTTTAACCCCGCGCATTCCAATTCACCAAACAATTTTGCCCCTATCTACATAATGGGGAAAAAGGGAAAGGAAAAGTGTTGGAGGAAAATCGATAGCTGTCAGCTATAGCCACAAAATTTTGCATAGTCACACGTCTGGACCTTGAGAGCGTCATAGGCTTTGTTGTGAGGCGAAATTTTAACCCTGAGCGTTCCAGTTCACCAAACAATTTTGGCCCTATCTACATAATGTGGAAAAAGTGAAAGGAAATGTGTTGCAGGCAAATTGACAGCTACCAGATGTGAACAAGGGGGACTTAAAGAATGAGAGCGATGCCGCCAAACAGTATATACCATACAGTTGCTAAGGTGGGGCCCTGACATAGGATACTCACCACACATGGGGATATGAACACACACACAAAATGCGCCTCACACTACCACGTGCTTGAACACATATACCACCCTCAGCACACATTTCACCACACATACACTAACCTCGCCACATAATCGCCCTAAAACACACACAAGTCTGGTATTATCCTTCAACAATAAAAATCTGATTAATAAGCAGCAAAACTACAAGAGAAACAAATGTACCATATAGGAAATACGGCAGCAGTCAGTCACATGACCTGTCTATTATGTGTATGTGTGAGCTAATATATACTGTCAGGGGGGAGGGTTTCCTGTTGCTTGGGGATTTATCAGGCTGCCAATAGCAACCAATCACAGCTCTGCTTCTATTTTGCTACTGTTAATCTGAGCTCTGATTGGTTAATATAGACAACAAAGGACATTCTCAGTAAAGCTTCTGTGAGGTAACAGGATGTCTGTGAGGTAATAGGATGTCAGTTAGGGTGTGTTGGTGGAAAGGCTGATGTTACCTCTATGTGAGAGGATATAGAAACTGTGGAATATCTGTGGTGTTGAAATATATGTTGTGAAATGCTTCTATTAGCTGAGTTTTTGCCTTTTAATAATTACATTTCTATCGTTTTGTTTTGTGGTTTTTGTGTGCTGAATAAAGTTTTTTTAAAACATTCTATTTTGTTAACAGCAGTTATTAACCCGGGCGAAGCCGGGTAGTACAGCTAGTCTAATATATAAAGCTGAATGTGTGTGTGTATGTATGTCCGGGATTGGCATCTACACCGTCGCAACTACAGCCACAAAATTTTGCACAGTCACAAGTCTGGACCCCGAGAGCGTCATAGGCTATGTTGTGAGGCGAAATTTTAACCCCCGCGTTCCAGTTCACCAAACAATTTTGCCCCTATCTACATAATGAGGAAAAAGTGAATGGAAAAGTGTTGAGGAAAATCGACAACTGTCAGCTATAGCCACAAAATTTTGCACAATCACACATCTGGACCCCGGGAGCGTCATAGGCTATGTTGTGAGGCGAAATTTTAACCCCGCGCGTTCCAATTCACCAAACAATTTTGCCCCTATCTACATAATGGGGAAAAAGTGACAGTTACCAGTTCACACTTGTGAATGAGAGGGGCTTAATGATAGCGCCAAAGACTAACAGCACATACCAGCATATAGTCACTAAGGTGGGGTACAACATGAGGTATTCACCACGCACGGGGACATGTGGACACACCACACGCCCACAAAGAGTAACAGCAAGTGTATAGTCGCTAAGGTGCAGCCCCAATATTGGATACTCACCACGCACCCGAACAAACACACACACACCACAAAGAGACACACACACACCCACGGGGACACACACACACCCACGGGGACACACACACACCCTATAGCGACACATGCACTCACCCCACAGGGACACACACACAACACAGACACACACACCACACAGACCCCCCCCACAGGGACACACACACATACACACCCTATAGGGACACATGCACTCACCTCACAGGGACACACACACACACACACCACACAGACCCCCCCCACAGGGACACACACACATACACACCCTATAGGGACACATGCCCTCACCCCACAGGGACACACACACACACCACAAAGAGAGACACACAACACAGAGACACACACACCCCACACAGACACCCCCCCCCACAGGGACACGCACACATGCACTCACTCCACAGGGACACACACACACAACACAGATACACACACACCACACAGACCCCCCCACAGGGACACACACACATACACACCCTATAGGGACACATGCTCTGACCTCACGGGGACACACACACCACAAAGAGACACACACAACAGAAACACACACCACACAGACCCCCCCCACAGGGACACACACACCCTATAGGGACACATGCACTCACCCCACAGGGACACACACATACACACACCCCAGGGACACACACACCACACAGACAGACACAGATGTGCACAAATCACCTCACACAACTCGCCTCATACGTGTGCTATCTTTAATTTCCAAATATAAACATCTGATTAAAAACAGCCAATGTGCAACACATGTGCCATATAGGAAATTAAGGCAGATGTCAGTCACATGAGCTGTCTATTATGAGTATGTGTGAGGTAACATATACTGCCCGGCCAGGGGGAGGGTTTACTGTTGGCTGGAGATTTATTAGGCTGCCTATAGCAATCAATCACAGCTCAGCTTCTATTTTCTTACAGGTCATTAATATGACATATTCAAATTCTATTTTGTCATAGCTAACATCAGTTATTTATTAACCCGGGCGTAGCCGGGTAGTACAGCTAGTATATAATAAGATGCTTACAAAACTAATAGGGATGTGTACACTATTGTGAGATACTGTAAACAAAACTTTACAGAAGAGTCATATTTGTGCTTCCTCCTTGCCTGTAGCTTCTGGGTTTTTATTTGTTAAAAAGAAAGACGAGGGTCTCCGTGCTTGCCTTGATTTCCATAAATTAAACAAAATTATGATGAAGGCTACATTCAGACTGTGCGTTTTTTTAATCCATTTTTTGATCCGTTTTTTGCAGTGCACTGCAGAAAACAGATCACTCAAATGACACCCCAGCAAAGTCTATGGGTTTTCATTTTTGCCATTCAGACTGTGCTCTTTTAAAGTTTTTTCACTTTAGGAGAGCGCCGTTCTTGAAAAGGATATGTCAATTTCTGTTGCGTTTTTCTCCTTGCGTTTTTCCCATAGTAGGCCTTCAAAATGGGGAAAAAAATGCAGCACTCAAAAATGGATCAAAAAAAGCATCCAAAAACAAATCCTTTTTTCGGTGCAATTTTGTTGACAGCTCCTGTTTTGCAGCTAAAAATGCAACAGAACAGAAGCAAAAAAAAAACACACAGTCTAAATGTAGCCTAAGAATACGTAGTTATCCAAAACCTTATAATCTGCTTAAGGGAGCGAAATGGTTTTCTAAACTTGATTTTAGAGTGTCTTATACTTTGATACGCATCTGGACGTGTGATGATGAGTGGAAGACATAGTTTTCTACATGTGAGGGCCTATTTGAAAATCTTTTTGTGTATTTTGATGATATTTAATTTTTTTTTTCCTGATCTGGAATCTCACTATGAATTTATCTGCTTTGTTTTTCAAAATCTTAGAGAAAGTTCTCTGTTCTCAAAACTGGAGAAATGAACTTTTCCTGTGTATTAATTAGCAAAAAGGTTTAACATGGATTCTAGGAAAATGCAGACCATAATTGATTAGGCTCAACCTTAGGATCATAAAGCATTGTAATGATTTCTAGGATTTGCAGATTACTATAGAAAATGTATTGGGGGTTTCTCTCAGATCATCAAAACTCTAAAGGTACCTTTACACGCCGCAACTGCGGTGTAGCAACTGAGAGGCAATCGGGATTTCAGTCACGGTTGCATTGAAATTGCTACGAAATTGCGGCGTGTAATTGGGGAAAGTGATGGTGATTTTCGAAGTTGCGGTTTCAGAGCATTGTTCAAAAACCAGAGGCAACCCAGAAGGTGAATTGCCCTGCTTTTGGCGTGTGAACGGGCGATAGAGATGGAATCTGCATCACCTAGTGATTTCCCAGAGGCGTCCCACAGCGTGCTGGATACCGTGCCCCATCAGCGATGATTGGTGGGGGCTACTGTGTTTCCATTGGCTGTCCCTGCACAGGGCGCCATATTTAAAGACCTGTCCATACACACTACACAATTGCAATGGCGTCAAGTATTAGCCAGCCTTCCTGCGCAGGCTGGCCAATCATGACGCTATTGCGTTGTCTAATCAGCGTATTTGGGGGCGTCGAATACACATCTCTGTCACGCCTATGTTCTTGCGGCGCTGAACATGTACGCCCACATTCCTTTGGGGATTGCGGAGTGTGAAGCGACGCAGGGATTCAACCAGATGTTTCCCGCAGGATCTGTTTCAACTTCCGGGGAGCCACGCTCCCTTAGATTGAGGGCACAATTGCGGCATGTACATGCGGCATCGGCGATAGGTAGCAACCGTCAAAAACGTGCATGCGCACGTTCGGTTGCTACCGATCGCCGGTGATAGTTGCAGTGTGTAAAGGTACCTTTAGGGTAGCTTTACACGTCGCAACATTGCATGCAATTTCACTTGCAACTTACTGGTTGCAGTGAAATCATGGACACATTGTTCCATTTTATTACTGTGTAAAAATGGAACAATGTGTCCATGATTTCACTGCAACCAGTAAGTTGCAAGTGAAATTGAATGCAATGTTGCGACGTGTAAAACTACCCTCAGGGTACCTTCACACACGGCAATATTGCTAGGCAATTTCACTGGCAATTTGCTGGTTGCAGTGAAATCATGGACACATTGTTCCATTTGTACACAGCAACAAAATACAACAATGTGTCCATGATTTCACTGCAACCAGCAAATTGCCAGTGAAATTGCCTAGCAATATTACCGCGTGTGAAGGTACCGTTTTTGATTTCAGGTAGGTTTGGTTAGGTTTGGTCACAAGATATTGTTGAGGCCTTTAATAAACTGAAAGTGTGTTTGAAGTCCACTCCAGTTTTAATCTAACCCAATATCCAGAGGCCTTTCATTGTGAATGTGGATACTGCAGAAATCAGGGTAGGGGTTGTACTGTCTCAAGGTCCCAAAAAACGCTCATGAACTTGCGGTCATGTGTATTTTTCTCTAGGAAATTTTTGGATGTTGAGAGAAATTATGACTTTGGCAATTGAGGGTTGCTTGCTGTCACATTAGCTTCTAAAAAATGGAGGCATTTTTTGGAGGGAACTACCGGCCGGGAGCCAAGAGTGTGCAGGTTAATGCTTTATCATGCAGCCTCGATTCAGTTTTTCCTCCAGAACACCTCGATCCTCCATTCTTCCTTAAGGAACTGTGGTTTATATGGTATCTTCGGAGGTGTAAGCAGAAATCCGTAATTAGTCCAGTCTTCCCACTTCTTCAGGAACTAAATTATTTGTTACTGTGTACCTGAGATTACATCTGTGGCAACAATTTAATGATTCAATTCTGAGTGTTCACCCTGGAAAACAGCTACACAGAAAGCTATTGCTACACTCTAAAGATTTTGTACCTTTTGTGAAACTTGCTCTTGAGCTAAAGTCTGTCATAGCAACCAACTGGGGAATTGGATCCATTGTCAATTCCAAAAAGACCGTGGAGTTATTTGATTATGAATTTTCTTACTGATTTGCCTGTATCTGGAGGGAAACATCTTATGTAAGTGGTTGTTGACCAATTCTTTAAACAAAACCATTTCATACTGTTTTCATGGTTACCTAATACCGAAATGCTTTCCAGGTTGTTTACCAACATGTGGTGAGATTGCATAGAATCCTCCTCAACATTATATCTGATTGGGGGTACAACTTACAGTGGGTACGGAAAGTATTCAGAGTATACTCCTTTAAATTTTTTGACTCTTTGTTTCTTTGCAGCCATTTGGTAAATCCAAAAACTTTCATTTTTCTCTTATTAATGTACACTCTGAATCCCATCTTGACTGAAAAAATAGAAATGTAGATGTTTGTGCAAATTTATTAAAAAAGAAAAACTGAAATAAGTATTCATACCCTTTGCTCAGTATTGAGTAGAAGCACCCTTTTAAGATAGTATAGCCATAAGTGTTCTTGGGAATGATGCAACAAGTTTTCACAACTGGATTTGGGGATCCTCTGCCATTTTTTCCTGCAGATCCTCACCAACACCATCAGAGACAGCTTTGAACCACTGTCCCCACAGATTCCCCTCTCCCCTACACTGCCCTCTCCTTGCATCAGCTGATTCTCCCCCATAACTGAAGACCAGCTCTCCTCCCTTCTGTGAAAGTCACATCTTACCACCAGCGCCCACGACCCACTCCCACCCCACCTCGTTCCCAGCCTCACCCCAGTCTTCATCCCAACCCTAACCATCTTTTCAACTTATCACTTTCTACTGGCATCTTACCCTCACCCTTCAAACATACCTTGATCACACTCATCCTCAAAAAACCCTCCCTTGACCCAACTTCTGTTTCTAACTATTGCCCCACATCTCTTCTCCCCTTCGCCTCTAAACTACTTGAACAACAGGTCCATTCAGAGCTATCCTCCCACCTCTCCTCCTGCTCCCTCTTTGACCACCAATAATCCGGCTTCCGACCCCACCACTTCACCGTAACAGCCCTAACCAAAGTCACCAACGACCTACTGACTGCCAAGAGCAAGCGACACTACTCCGTCCTCATCCTCCTCTACCTATCTGCCACCTTCGACACTGTTGACCACTCCTTCCTACTCCAGATCCTGGAAACTCTTGGCATCACTGGCCTAGCCCTCCCGTTGATCTTCTCATACCTAACGGACCAGACCTTCACCCACTCCCACACCTCCTCCTTGCCCTACCCCCTATCCATCGGTGTCCCACAAGGCTCGGTTCTGGGACTACTACTCTTCTCCATCTACACTTTCAGCCTAGGACAAC
Source organism: Allobates femoralis (assembly GCA_033576535.1). Classification (NCBI taxonomy): domain Eukaryota; kingdom Metazoa; phylum Chordata; class Amphibia; order Anura; family Aromobatidae; genus Allobates; species Allobates femoralis. The sequence goes on along the minus strand of JARQOC010000002.1, from coordinate 214,699,524 downwards.
TCATTGAGTCCCATGGCATCCAGTACCATCCCTATGCTGACAACTCCCAGATCTAGCTGTCTGGGCCCGACCTCACCTCCCTACTATGCAAAATCCCACATTGCCTGTCCGCCATTTCATCGCTTCTTTAACCCTAGAACGCGCAACCATAGAAATCTAAACTTTCACATACCTGGGGCCTTTTAGGCCTGTGTGCAAATAACATAGAGTAACTCAAATAGAAATACTTTTCAAAGTTTATTTGAGGTGGGAATATTTCAAAACATTATAATTATGTGCATAAAACAAAAAAAAGTAATTACACCAGCTTAAAACACCCAATATATGCATTCTATATAATTCTTTATACGTATATATATATAACAATTTTTTTTGTCTAAACGTTTTTTATATAAAAGTTGTAGTAAACATGGTGCAGGAATATTTCTTTTCAAAAACTTTCCTTTTAAACTTTACTGATTACCCCAACAATTTTCACATATTATTTTTTCGGAAGAATGTTCTTTGCAGACATTTTGTCCACAAGTAGTACAGAAATGCTCAGATTATCTTTCTTTCTTTGCTGGACAAATATAACAGTGCTTTTTTTTTTTTCCCTTGGCTCTGGATGTCCCTGAAAATGTATACCACATCGCATCATAGCTTCCGTAATTTGCCTTGGCAAGCATTTCGTGTTGCTTCTCTCCATCATGGTTGGCATCAATAGTTCATAGCAAAATTCCGTCAAGAATAGACGTCTCTTGTCCTTCCTGTTGGCATGGAATTGTGGATGAGTTTCACTGTAAACAATACAGCTATAGAGGGCTGACACATCAAGAATATTATTAAAAAAATGGCTATAGGTCAACGTTTTGTCTGCCTCTTGCACGAATACTCTCCAATCATTTCATCCATCTTGTCCACAGTTTCTTTGGTTTTATTATAATACAGTATGATTTTAGGTTTCTGTTTCCTGTCATTGGTGTCAATACTTCCATCATGATGCATTGTACTCAGTAATATCACTGATTTTTCTTTGCTTTATAAGATACCATTGTTGCTTGATTGCAGAAACCAAAGACACTCTCATAAAGTGGTCACTTGGGATTGTGCTTCATAATTGGAGGAATGTCACGGCGGTTTGGCCTCATAGTACCAACAAGTGTGAGTTTTTTCTGAAGCAAAAATTTGCCCAGTTCCAGATTGATAAAGTAGTTGTCCATTGTTATATTTTTTCCAGAATTGAAAATTGGTACTGCAAGTGTTTTTACTATGTCAGAGCATAGGTCTTTCTGGACTGGAGCATCAGCTGCTTTGCCACAGTAAATCAGACCATTCATGCCATAATAGCTTGTAGAATCACACATCCAGAAAAATTTTATGCCACACTTGGCAGGTTTATTGGGCATATACTGAATGCATTTGCAACGTCCCCTAAAGGCAAGAAGTTGCTCAACCACTTTCACATTGTCATTAGAATGGTAAAGCTTTGTACAGTTTTTGATAAAAAGATTCTACATGTAGCTAATAGGGGCTAATTTATCTGTTTCCAACCTCACAGGACGAGTTCTCTTATCATCAAAACGAAGGCTTCTAAGAATATTCTCAAATTTATTGACTGATATTGTAGCTTTGTAGTGTGGATCTGAAAAAGGGTTCAGAAATAATTCTGTAATTAAAACATCGTACGATTTTGTACACCCTACCAGAAGAGTAAGGGCAATATAACCATATAGTTCCTCTTTTGTTATATTTTTCCATGTTTTTTTTCTTCCTGAAGCGATATGTTTTCCTTCTAAGTTAGTACACAAAACTACCTCATCTGCAATATCATCTGCAAAAAATTTACAGAAAACATCTCTTTTGGACAAGAATTGGGGAATTCCTGCAGTGCCTTCAGCAACTTTCATAATATTATGTGATGGGGTGCATCCAAGAACTCCAGCAGTACTGTTCCAAAAAACATTAGTTTTGGATGTTCTATTTGTACGTTCTGCTGGATCCACTACTTCTTCATCATCTGAAGAATCACTGGATGATGAAGTAGAGACATTAGCTGGTGGCATGTACTCTTCATTGGACATAGAAAGTTTACTATCTCCATCACTATCAAAAATGATTGCCTCAATTTCTTGGTCAGTCAAACCCCTGGATGTAGACTGTACCATTGTAACCTTGCATGTCAGTAAACTAAAATGAAAAAAAAAAAAAAGATTACAATCAGGGTTGTGCACTCTTTGTTAATGTATGTGCTAAAGGTAAAGTGCAGCCCCCCTCCTTTTAATTTCAGCAGGGCACCACTTTCTATTAGGTGCAGTAGAAGCCTCTGGATTTTTGAAGCTCAGAAAGTTTATTCTTCCAGAAACAAGAAAGCTGACTCCTTCTTTCAAAGTCTCTTCAGCAAGTAGCACACAATGAACAACATGTTGTCTGTCCTCCTGTTCCTGTGTATTCTTGACCTGCGATGATGTCAGAGACGCATGACTTTGCAAGGGAGCCTCCCTCCCAAGATCACATGACCATGTAGTCAGGCAGAATCCACACTCTTCCCAGCAACAGCAGAGTCAAAAAGAGTTATTTTACTGAAATGCCTAAAACATAAAAATATATGAACAACTGGAAATTACTAACAACTATATATCTAAGGAATATCTAGAGTTTCAAAATTCTAACTAAAGTAATCGTGTAGAAAATAGAAAACAAGTAACCTAGCAGGCCTGCGAGGCCCCAGGTATGCTTTCTAGGGTTAAACTGCTGATGTTGTGCTGAAAGATAGACGAGAGCAGTGGTGCATGTTATATGAGCCTGCTCTCACCCCCTCCATTCTGAATATGTCCCCTCATCACTCTATATGTCTCCCCTTCTGGCGCACACAGTAAAGTAATAACCGCTGCAACTCACCTTCTGCCGCTCCCTGCCTGCAGCTCACTGCCTTTTTCTTGTTTCTGTGCCTGGCATCCGATTATCTGACGAGGACTCACAGAGATGATGTCATCGCTGTGGGCCCAGGTGACATTATCGGCACAGAGATAGGAAGTAGGCAGCGATCTGCAGGCAGGAATAATAAATAATAAATAAATAATTTCCAAGTTGTACTGTCGCCACACCTGGTAACAATAATTGGATTAAATTGGGCAATCGCTAGTTGAATAACACACAAACCAAAGAAGAGAACGATCATATGCCCTTTTGAATCAGAGTATGCAATTTTATTAATAAAAGAGGATACACAGGATCAGGAGGGGAAGTGTAGAACAAGTAATGGAGGACAGCCATATTATACCATTTTTTAAAAAAACAGAAAAATAAGGTTGATAATATGGACAGGGACGTTATGTTGCATGAGATAAAAGAGACAAAAACTCTTGATCGTATCCTATTAGTAACTACGTTTTGTGAGGAAGGCACCCAGATTGCTTCTGTGATCAAAAAACATTGGGGCATGCTGGATAAATGTGTACCTCAAGTAAAATAATTTTTGAATCCCCCAATATTTTCATACAAACGTAATAGGAAAATTGCATCCACTTTAGTCAAAGCTGACATAGGCACCTTTAAAAAATCAAGTCAAACGTCATTGACGGGAAGTGATAGAAAGGGATGTTTGCCCTGTCTGTCCTGTGTGAATTGTTGTCTTATATTAAAAGGGTCTAATTTCCAACAACCCAGTTACTAACGAACAATATAAAATAAAACATTTCTCAACGTGTGATCCAGATTTTGTAATCTACCTTCTAGAGTGTCCGTGTCGCCTGTGGTACATCGGTGAGACAACGTGTGATTTTAAAACGAGAATAAATCAATACCGATGTACGATCAGGAAGAAACGGATGGATCTACCAGTTTCCAACCATTTTGTAGAGAAATCACATACAGAAAAGCAACATTGCTTCCGCGTAATTGATGCGGTGCCAGTAATGAGGAGAGGGGGTGATCGGGTGCGTCTACTCAAAAGAAAGGAACTTGAGTGGATCATGAAGTTAAACACATTGAAACCAAATGGTTTCAATGTGGACTTTAAAACGAGTAAGATCATGTAAAGTTGAGACATATAATGACGTTCTAATCCTGCTTTTTTTTCATATTTTTATGTCTGTTTATATTTTTATTAATAATTTTTTTTATTTTATTTTTTCACAGATTTGGACCTTATGGAGGGGATGCATTCACATTGGTTATTATGGTGCAGAATGTTCTCTTTTTTTCACTGCACAAGTCGGTGTTTATGGTTGTATGAATTTATATCTGGAATAAAAAAAAATTCCTGTTTGGATAATAATTTCTATATTGGTTTTAAACTATTATTATGCTCAGATTGGGGGTATACTGTGATTGGAGAGTGAAAGTGGAGTGGTATGAGGGTGTTATGTGTGCATGGGGCTTGGGGGCTGATACCCTCTGTGGCCTCATTTTTGCAAGTAGAGCTGGGGCATCTTGCTATACATAGTAGGGTTCGGCCCGCTTAGTGACACCATACTGGACGTAGTTCCTTTCCATCTATACGAGTAGCTCTTATGATTTGGTCCCCCTTATAGAAGCATTGTAGTGGCTATTAACCTGGTGCCATGAAGGTAATATTAAATAATCTTAATTTAGAAAGAGATATCCTAAGGGCACCACTAAGTAAAGTACTATCTTGTTTACTAAGGTTTTTATTATAATATTTGTCACTATAGATAATGGGATAAGCGGTTTGGATTAATATACTGAGCATTTCCACAGCTGGATATCCCGGAAATGCATTATATGACCACTTCCTGTATATAACATGAGTAAAATGGCACCGTTGGCCTCATTGCACATGTGCGGGCACACAAAGGATTGTGAGATATGTAGATTTTTAACACAGACATGTGCAGTGAAACATTGGGCTTGCAGATAAGCAATGGCGGCCATGGAAGAGATATATAATGTGAGTGCACATGTTCCTGAAGTAAGATTACACACCTGTGACAATTTTTAATTTAAAATGCAATTAGCACTTTATGGCACTGTATTTCACTTTATACTTGTTATATAGATACTTGAAAACCATGTGTGTATGTGGAAAATTTCATGCATAGTGCAGCACTTAGCACTTTATGAATCCATGAATCATGTATATGAATAATGTATGTTTTTATGTGAAATTGATGGATTAATGTTCATTGTATGTGCACCCTATAAGACTGTGTGTTTGTAACAGACTCATTGCTTGAGAAAGGATTGCTATATGTGAAACGTTGCCACGCCACTAGGCAATAAAAAAGTTCACACCACTATTATTTTGGTGCTGCTTTTTCTTTTTTTTGCTATTATCTAAGGACATTGAGGTGTCTGGAGAAGTGTGCACTGCTTTAAGGTATTTTGTGCTGTTCCTATTTTTACACATATATTATGCCATCGAAATCTCTCATAAGGACTTACTGCAGGGCAATTCCCCTGCGCAACCAATTAATCAATGCATTGAACAAAGATATGGTCAGTATAATTAATCAATAGGGGTCTAAAGTGCTATGTGCTTATATATGGATTCTGCAATTAGCATCCATCCAGGCATTGGTTAAATTCAATGCACCCTTAACTACAACATGAGTCTATCTCAGGGGATCACAAACTACTGTCTAAGATCACCCCATCTCATAACCAACTCAATCACTAACATTGAAACAAGAGTTTACATGTGACAAATGAAACATTAGGTGCAAGACTACCTTATGGAGTCGCAATGGCAACGCTGACCGCCCTATACGTGTTTCGGTATAGGACCTTCTTCACGGGGTGTGTCTAATACCAGGGGGAGTGCACATTAAAAAGGCCACGCCGCCGATCACATCAATGCCACCCGATTATGACGCAACCGCATGTCATGGTTGCTATAGTGCCGCGATGATACTGCGGCATCAGCAGTCACGAGGACAAGTCAATTGACCTCAGTTCAGGTCCTTTAGATGCCGCAGACATCTCGCCTGCTGCATCCAATGAAGGTGAAGCCTCACCGACGGAAGGGATGATTATACTGTATTTACACAATGAAATTAACAGCTATATCCCAATGATTAAATTATTAATGAGACTATAGCTATTAACAACATAAATGACATAGCACAAGGATAGTAGCATCTGAATACTGATACCGACACGGTGTGGTCTGTGTTTGCGAAGTTCCTGCAAAAGAACGCGGCGGAGGTGCCCGGCTGTCTATGAAGTAAGTGTTGAATTTAACCAATGCCTGGATGGATGCTAATTGCACAATCCATATAAGCACACAGCACTTTAGGCCCTATAATTGCAACTATTGATTAATTATACTGACCATACCTTTGATTAATGCATTGATTAATTGGTTGCGCATAGGAATTGCGTTGCTGTAAGTCCTTATGAGAGATTTCCATGCAATAATATAGCTGTCCTCCATTAATTGTTCTACACTTCCCTTCCTGATTTGTGTATCCTCTTTTATTAATAAAATTACATACTCTGATTCAAATGGGAGTATGATTGTTCTCTTCTTTGAATTGTGTATTATGTTATAGAGTGGTAGATTACCTGCAAAAATCTTCAATTTTGTACTCCCCTGAAGTATGTTTTACAGATATGCACCTAACTACCTTGTTAAAGAAAGCAAAGCCGCGACCTGACATGCGCATTAGGGACATGTAGTCCAGTATACAATTGTTTGTACTCCACGCATGCACATACTGTAGAGAAGGGCCCATCGGCGCATGCGTACTTGAGTCGCATGCAGTTTCCAAGCGACTTGTAATTGAGCTTGCGCGGGATCTGTATCATCTATCGCGAGACTATGGATTGACCATGTAATAGGTGACTCACTTCCGGATGCCGAAAAGAGCCTTATGCTTGTCTTAAAAAAAGCTGGTACTTAATTACAAATCATACTGTGTGTATATATATATATATATATATATATATATATATAACACTTGAACTAGTATGCACTTGTTCTTGATTACAGTTTCTCCCTGATGAAGCTCTGTTGAGCAATATGTGTGGGCCAGGTCAACTAGGTGAAATATGGCTTTTGATACCCTGTTTCCCCTGCACACAATGGTATTGAACTTGTGATTCTATGGGGTACTTTGATGCATTTTTAAAGGGTCATTATGCAGGGATAGATCTAAAAGACAAGTCTGTTCCCTTAAACTGTAAAAAATTGCTATAGTGTTGGTGGTTCCAGACCAAGTGAGTTGCTGCATAGTTCTTATGATATATTATGGCTGACCACTACCATGATTGTTTTTGGAGATATATGGAAAAGAAAACCAAGAAATTGTTGCGCCACACTGTGCAAATTAGCCGAAGCAAGGGGTTATATTGATATGTCACTCACCTTTTCTAGTTGCACCCCCTGCACAACTAGGTTGATGATTTGAGGTGAGATTTAACCGCAGGCATAAATCCGTTGCTACGTGTAGAGAAGCCTTTCCTTATGGAACTTCAACGTCTCTCCCAGAGATCACGAGCCCAGGGAAAGGCAGCTCCTCTGTGTTGACCAAATCCTGTCCCAGAGCTGCTCTCAAACCACACTCCCCAAAGGGAGGATTTGAGCAAGATATGAAGTAAAAAGGTATGATAAAATGAGCGCTAGGGACAGAAACAGGCACTGGGCTCTTATCAAATATTACCTTTCAAATTTATTGTGAACAGTAGATGTTATAGGTCTTCTCGCCACAACATGTTTCGACACTAAAGGTGTCTTTCTCAAGTGGATCTTGAGAAAGACACCTTTAGTGTCGAAACATGTTGTGGCGAGGAGATCTATAACATCCTATAACATCTACTGTTCACAATAAATTTGAAAGGTAATATTTGATAAGAGCCCAGTGCCTGTTTCTGTCCCTACCGCTCATTTTATCATACCTTTTTACTTCATATCATGATTGTTTTTGGAACATACTGTGGGACTTAAAATGCCCCTGATAAATCTCTGTAGAGCTGATGGACTGTTAACACTGTTTTTTTACTCATGCTTGTATGCACATAGCTTGTGATATATCATAGTGGGAATACTATGGCCTTATTTCCATACTGTGTTTTTAAGATGTTTGTATTTTTAATGCTTTGCAAATTCAAGTTCAATATTCTAATTTTCCTTGAATCTTATATTAGTACTGGAGCAGCAGCACTTTGTTGAACAGGAGTGGTGCATCCCGTTCCCTAACTTATAAAGCAGCTGGTGTCACACTCACAGTCACAGCTGCTGGCTCCCATTCTCCAGTACCAGCAGGAGCAGGACCGGACTTTTATGGGGAGTCTGAGGAAGAAGAGCAACTAGAAGGCACTGTTTCCCAAATATGAGGATCACCTTTACAATTCATCTGGTGCATTGCCATGTGGGGACCCCCATCCCCTCCAAGCACCTATTCAAGAAGGCATCAACCACCCCCTCTCCTGTGTCATTTGTTGAGGAAATTCAACATGCAGATGCCTTCGCTCGGGACTAGTTGCATGGGCCTAAGGCTAATGACTTCCTCGACCAAAGCACCCAAGGTAAGGTGGGGGTATTGAAACAGAATAAGAGATATGGGTTCATAGTGGAACATAGCACTAAACATCAATACTACATTAACCGGTCTGCTATGTGACAATCTTCCCCAAAGACTATGTACCATCTTTGTTGGGGATAGGGTCATTTTCATGAAAGTGTGGAGCATGGAGGGGTGGTTTGTAGTTGATGTATGTTGGGATGGCACCGCATCCCAATATGAGAACTGACAGGAGAAGACAGAGCTGGAGAGAAGTTGGCATCGACTGCAGCCAAAGTGTCTCTTGGTTGGCCAGCTAAAGGCATCTAAACCCACAGGGCATGTCGATGTTTCCCAAGATGGTCCTGTAATCATCCATAACCTCTGCAGATGATGAAATTAACACTAGTACACTGCTAAGGAAATCCAGAAAACTTGCACTATTTACAGACCTTGAGGACTGTAGTTTGCCACCCCTGCCCTACAAGTTTCTGTGGAAGTAGCCAGGGAAAAGAGGATTGCTACAGTCCTTTCATCACAATTGTGGCTCTCCCTGGACTCTCTTGGACCCTTTGCCCACGATGTGTTGTGTGATGTTTTATTAACGCAGATTGAGAATCTGCATCAAAATCTGCATGTCTGTCCTGAGACCAGCAAAATGTAGGATGGGTCAGAAGTGCTTATTTCTGCCCCAAAATCTGCAATAAAAAAACACGTTGGCACAGCACTTCAGAACTATCATAGACTTTGCTAGCTTCAGCGTAGACATGTAAATTCTTAAAATCTGCTTCCGAAAAACCATCAAACAACATGGTGGGATTACAGTGGGATTCCCTGCTGTGTGATACCGACTGTGTAACATGACATAAAATAACTAAATAATGAAAAAAAAGTGTTGGGCTCCGCTCTATTTTTAATTGCCAGCCAAAGCTTAACTAGGCAGCTCAGGGCTGGTATTCTTAGAGGGGTGTGAGCCCATTATTATTGGGCCCCCAAAGCTATAGAATAGCATCCCACAGCCATTCCAAAAATTGGTGCATTTATAAGAAGCTCCAATTCATGCTTTACCCGCTTCTTCTGGTTCCCATGTAAAGGTGGCAAACTGGATAATAAGGGGTTAATGCCAGCCTTGCCAGCGGGCATTAAGCCAGAATTTCTTATTGTCGCACCTATGTTAGACCTGGCCATTAAGAATTTAAAGTAAATAGTAAAAAAGACACAACACAGAGAGAAAACACTTTATTAGAAATAAGGCCACAAACATGTATCTGGACTCCATCTTTATTACTCCCTCATACCCATCCTCGATCCTCTGTGACATCGGCTTGCTTTTCTCTATGATTGCCCATCAACTTCGCTGAGCAGTTAGTTCAAGCTCTGTGCTAGTCATAGCATTTTGCTCATTGGTGCTCATTGGCTCCATTCATCTGCGCTCTGTGTTCTGATCAATTGCTGCCAGACCTTGAACTTCCTGCGACCATTTGTTTTCCTGTCATTTTGCTTAGATCCGCTGTCCTCCTGGTATCCTGACCTCAGACCATGCCCTGACTATGTCTATTCCTTTAGTCCACAATGTAATCTCTTGGTATCTGATCGTGGAATATTTCCTTACTCTGCCTCATGACTTTTCTGTGAGTAGTAACTAGAGTCGCATAAACATATGTAAGCAAAGGTGAATTCAAATTTTTTTATGTTCTTATTAGCTCAATATCCAATCCTTTATGATTCACTTCAGGTAAATTCGGCAAAATAGAAGCTGTACAGTCACCATTTTTCTGGATTATGGAAAGTTGGGGAGGTATAATGATCAATTGGGAGCTCTCCAAGGGTACTTTTACACGCCGAAATTTTTGGTGGCGATAGGAGGCAATCTAATGTGCGCGTGCACGTTTTTCATGGTTGCCTGAGATCGCCGATGGCGCTTTTACACACCTCAATTACGCCCTCAACCCAAGGCGATGTGTTGCCCCGGAAATGGCCTACCCCACAGCGGAACCAGTCCGGTGGAGTTTCCTCGCCGCTTCACACTCCACAATCCCCAAAGGAATGTGGGCGTACATGTTCAGCGCCGCGAGAACATAGGTGTGCTAGACTGGTGTATACCGCGCCCCAAACACGCTGATCAGACAACGCAATAGCGACGGGGCGTGGACTCCAACACACTGTGGCACGCCTACGGGAAATCAATAGGCAACGTAGATTCCATCACTATCGCCCGTTCACACGCCCAAAGCCGGGAATGTCACCTTCATGATTGCCTCTGCCTCTGATTTTGGAGCAGTGCTGTGAAATCATGACCAGGCGACAATTATTTTATCGCCGCCAAATTTCCCAATTACATGCTGCAACAGGGAGGCAATTTGACGGCGATGCTACTGGGGCGACATACCGCCGGTCAGATTTCTCGCCGCGGTTGCTGCATGTAAAAGTACCCTAACATTCTATTTAAACAATCTGCCTACAAGACCATTTTATATCAGGTCTCCACTCTAATCAATTCTGCTAAATTTGAACTGCACTATCATTATCTTTAACATAATAAAAATTATTATGCTATTATTAGCACTATAATTAATTCTTCAATGTGTAGTTTTAAGAAAGCTATTTTAGACTCTCAGTGCACTAAGTATGTTATCTGTATTTTTTATATAATTTTCTTTCAATTTAAAAATGTAATGAGCATTTTAATTTCACTTCCATATAATACATGGAGAATTAGCGATGATTTTTTTTCTCTTTAAAAAGATACATCTTATTTTTATTACATTTGACTGATATTAATTTCAGGACTATATAGTAATGAGATGATGCTTGTTTGATGCTGTGGGTTGTGACATTATATATTTTTCTTATGATGACCAAGGTCCACCCTTTTATGCATGGATGTGAAAGTCCCTTGATTGGTAATGCCACTGTCAATGAGTAACTCTCCGTTCTGGCTCTTTATGTGATAAAACCTCCATGACATCCATATACCCTAAAGGAGTTTTTGGACATACACCATAGTTGTCCTCATGGCACAACCTATTTAATAAAATTAAGCTCTTTGTTTAATGCTGTCCTCTATTTTATTTCTTTTATTTTGCATTGTAAGGTTTTTTGACTATTGCCATGTTCTGTAGGGTCCATAAGTGTTATAGTTTTCATGTAGACTGAAGACAATTTCTTTCTGTATTTCTTTCCATTTATTGAAAAAGAAAGATGGCGGCACTCAGCATTCCAATTTTGCAGCTGGTTAATTTAATGCAAAAATTACAGCAGCAGGTGCATGATTCAGGGAGGGAGGTGCTAGGACCGACGGTGCCCGCTTCGTGGGATATCCCGCTTCTATGGAAGTGCACTGAGATACAGGCTGATTTGCTGCTAAGGGAAAAAAAGAAAAAAAAAAAAACCTCTTTATATCTGATTCTTAAGCGAGTGTGACCGCGAGCTTTGTGTGACAGAGCGCAAGTGCGACAGAAGTAAGTGTGTGACTTGTGATTCAGTGAGGAGGTGTTTGGGAATCCTGCAACAAATACCTGTGTGAATTGCTGACTGTTATTTTTTTTTTTTTACCTTTTTAATTTTATTGGGCTTTCTTAACTTTCTTTTCTCTCTACAAGTGTATAGACTCCTATTTTACTACCTGTAAGTTAAAGGGTTAACTACTTGCACTTAAAACCTGTGGTGTAGCTATACTTACAAGGGGTTAATTAAGGGTGGGGGTGCATAATTAAGGGTTTATAAGAAGCAGCTGGTTGGGGCTTCCAGTCCTTTGGAAGTGCACTGAGATACAGGCTGATTTGCTGCTAAGGGAAAAAAAGAAAAAAAAAAAAACCTCTTTATATCTGATTCTCTAGCGAGTGTGACCGCGAGCTTTGTGTGACAGAGCGCAAGTGCGACAGAAGTAAGTGTGTGACTTGTGATTCAGTGAGGAGGTGTTTGGGAATCCTGCAACAAATACCTGTGTGAATTGCTGACTGTTATTTTTTTTTTTTTACCTTTTTAATTTTATTGGGCTTTCTTAACTTTCTTTTCTCTCTACAAGTGTATAGACTCCTATTTTACTACCTGTAAGTTAAAGGGTTAACTACTTGCACTTAAAACCTGTGGTGTAGCTATACTTACAAGGGGTTAATTAAGGGTGGGGGTGCATAATTAAGGGTTTATAAGAAGCAGCTGGTTGGGGCTTCCAGTCCTTTGGAAGTGCACTGAGATACAGGCTGATTTGCTGCTAAGGGAAAAAAAGAAAAAAAAAAAAACCTCTTTATATCTGATTCTCTAGCGAGTGTGACCGCGAGCTTTGTGTGACAGAGCGCAAGTGCGACAGAAGTAAGTGTGTGACTTGTGATTCAGTGACTTTGGATTCAGGGAGTTTGGAAGGGAGGACTTACTGAATTGCTGGTTGTATTTTATTAATACTTTGCATTTCTTTTTACTTATCATTTCTGTCTGGTGCAATCCCCATTAGGAAATGAGCTCCATGATTGGCAATGCCATCCAGTGTACATCTTGCCACATGTATGCATTCCTTGACCAGCCGGCCGAGGGTGCATACTGCTGTGTGAGATGTGAGTACGTTGTGCATTTGGAAGCCCAGATACTGGATCTAAATGAACGACTGACAACGCTGAGATCCATAGACAATATGGAAAGGAGTTTGCTGCTCACTGAACAGCTGCTCAATGGGATAGATGTGGGGGAGGATGGTACTATGGAGCCTCAGGACCATGAGGTAGCTAGCTGGGTGACAGTTAGAAGGCGGGGTAGAGGGAAGGGTGCCAGGGAGGCTAGCCCTGATCTGGCACACCCCAATAAATTTGCTATGTTGGCAGATGAGGGGGGTGTGAGTTCAGGGATAGCACTGCTGCAGCAGGGCATGACCTCTGAAAGCCAGAGGAGTGTCTGCTCCAGTAAGGGGGAAAACAGGAGAGAAGGACAGGCCAGACAGGTGCTGGTAGTGGGGGACTCAATTATTAGGGGAATAGATAGGGAAATCTGTCACAAAGACAGGGATCGTCGAACAGTGTGCTGCCTACCTGGCGCTCGAGTCCGGCACATAGCTGATCGGGTTGACAGATTACTGGGAGGGGCTGGTGAGGACCCAGCGGTCATGGTGCACATTGGCACAAATGACAAAGTTAGAGGTAGGTGGAAGGTCCTTAAAGATGATTTCAGGGAATTAGGCTGCAAGCTTAAGGCAAGGACCTCCAAGGTAGTATTCTCTGAAATACTGCCTGTACCACGTGCCACACCAGAGAGGCAAAGGGAGATTAGGGAGATAAATAAGTGGCTCAGGAATTGGTGTAGGAAGGAGGGGTTTGGGTTCCTGGAGAACTGGGCCGACTTCTCTGTTGGCTACAGGTTCTATGCTAGGGACGGGCTGCACCTCAATGGGGAGGGTGCAGCTGTGCTGGGGGAGAAAATGGCTAGAAGGTTGGAGGAGTGTTTAAACTAGGGATTGGGGGGGAGGGTATTCATTGTATAGGAGGGGAAGATAGTGTAAACAGTAACCTGGGCACAAGTAATAAAATTGGGGGTGGCATGGGGGGTGGGGTTAGAACAGTCAATCTAGTAGGAAGGAATAGAGATAAAGAGAGATGCATAAAGTGCATGTTCACTAATGCCAGAAGCCTCACCAACAAAATGGAGGAATTAGAATTGATTTTGTTGGAAAATAATTATGACATGGTGGGGATTTCGGAGACTTGGCTGGACGAGAGCCATGACTGGGCTGTTAATTTACAGGGCTATTGTCTGTTCAGAAATGACCGTACAAATAGGCGAGGAGGAGGTGTATGTTTATACGTAAAATCATCCTTAAAACCCATCCTGCGTGATAATATAGGTGAATCTAATGGAAATGTAGAGTCTCTGTGGGTGGAGATAAGGGGAGGGGGAAAAAATAATAAATTACTGATAGGGGTTTGTTATAAGTCCCCAACAATAATGGAAGTGGAGGAGAATATCCTCATAAAGCAAATAGATGAAGCAGCGTCTCAGGGAGAAGTCATTATTATGGGGGACTTCAACTACCCTGAAATACATTGGGGATCAGAAACCTGCAGTTCTAGCAAAGGTAATAAGTTTTTGAAAACTATAAGAGACAATTACCTTTCACAACTGGTTCAGGACCCAACAAGAAGGGGGGCACTGCTGGACCTAATATTAACCAACAGGCCAGACCGCATATCAAATATACGGGTTGGAGGTCAATTGGGTAATAGTGATCATAACTTAATAAGCTTTCAAGTATCCTTTACTAAGACGTGTAGTAGAGGGGCCACAAGGACACTAAACTTCAGGAAGGCAAATTTCCAACGGTTGAGAGATGATCTTAGTGCAATAAACTGGGACGATGTCCTGAGACATAAAAGTACACAACACAAATGGGAGATGTTTATTAGCATCCTGAATAGGACCTGTGCACAATATATACCCTATGGGAATAAGCATGCTAGAAATAGGAGGAAACCACTATGGCTAAATAAAGCGGTAAGAAGTGCAATATGTGACAAAAAGAAAGCATTTAGGGAATTAAAGCAAGTAGGTAGTGATGAAGCATTAAATAAATACAGAAAATTAAATAACATTTGTAAAAAGCAAATCAAGGCAGCAAAGATTGAGACAGAGAGACTCATTGCCAGAGAAAGTAAAAAGAATCCCAAAATATTTTTTAACTACATAAATAGTAAGAAACTAAAAAATGATGGTGTTGGCCCCTTTAAAAATAGTCTGGGTGAAATGGTGGATGAGGATGAAGAAAAAGCAAATATGCTAAATGACTTTTTTTCAACAGTATTTACACAAGAAAATCCCATGACAGACAATATGATCAGTGATAACAAAAATTCTCAATTAAACGTCACCTGCTTAACCCAAGAGGAAGTACGGCATCGTCTAAAAATCACTAAAATTGACAAATCCCCGGGCCCAGATGGGATACACCCCAGAGTGCTGCAGGAATTAAGTACTGTCATAGATAGACCATTATTTTTAATATTTAAAGATTCCATAATAACAGGGTCTGTACCACAGGACTGGCGTATAGCAAATGTGGTGCCAATATTCAAAAAGGGGACAAAAACTGAACTTGGAAATTATAGGCCAGTAAGCTTAACCTCTACTGTGGGTAAAATCCTAGAGGGTTTTCTAAGAGATGCTATACTGGAGTATCTGAAGAAAATAAACCTCATGACCCATTATCAACATGGTTTTACGAGGGACCGTTCCTGTCAAACTAATCTAATAAGCTTCTATGAAGAAGTAAGTTCTGGACTGGACCAAGGAAATGCAGTGGATGTGGTGTATATGGACTTTTCAAAAGCTTTTGATACGGTGCCACACAAAAGGTTGATACATAAAATGAGGGCAATGGGGATAGGGGAAAATATGTGTAAGTGGGTTAAGAACTGGCTTAGTGATAGGAAACAAAGGGTGGTTATTAATGGAACACACTCAGAGTGGGTCACAGTTAACAGTGGGGTACCACAGGGTCAGTGTTGGGCCCGCTTCTATTTAATATATTTATTAATGACCTTGTAGGGGGCATACAGAGTAGAATCTCAATATTTGCAGATGACACTAAACTCTGCAGGGTAATCAATACAGAGGAGGACAATTTTATATTACAGGAGGATTTATGTAAACTTATCCCCATTAAATGCGCTTTAATGGGGATAAATGTAAAGTCATGCACTTGGGCAGAGGAAACAAAAGGTATAATTATGTGCTTAATTGTAAAACACTGGGCAAAACTGTCACTGAAAAAGACCTGGGTGTATGGGTAGATGATAAACTCACATTTAGTGGCCAGTGTCAGGCAGCTGCTGCAAAGGCAAATAAAATAATGGGATGTATTAAAAGAGGCATAGATGCTCATGAGGAGAACATAATTTTACCTCTATACAAGTCACTAGTGCGACCACACTTAGAATACTGTGTACAATTCTGGTCTCCGGTGTATAAGAAAGACATAGCTGAACTAGAGCGGGTCCAGAGAAGAGCGACAAAAGTTATTAGAGGACTAAGGGGTCTGCAATACCAAGACAGGTTATTAAACTTGGGGTTATTTAGCTTGGAAAAACGAAGGCTTAGGGGTGATCTTATAATAATGTATAAATATATGAGGGGGCAGTACAGAGACCTTTCTAATGATCTCTTTACTCTTAGGCCTGAGACTGGGACAAGGGGGCATCCTCTACGTCTGGAGGGAAGAAGGTTTAATCATAATCACAGACGCGGATTCTTTACTGTAAGAGCAGTGAGACTATGGAACTCTCTGCCACATGATGTTGTAATGAGTGAGTCACTACTAACATTTAAGAAGGGCCTGGATGCCTTTCTTGAAAACTATAATATTACCAGTTATATATACTAGATTCTTTGATAGGGCGTTGATCCAGGGAATTAGTCTGATTGCCGTATCTGGAGTCAGGAAGGAATTTTTTCCCCCAATGTGGAGATTAGTGTTGCCACATGGGTTTTTTTTTGCCTTCCTCTGGATCAACATGTTAGGCTATGGGTTGAACTAGATGGACTTAAAGTCTTCCTTCAACCTTAAAAACTATGTTACTATGTTACTATGTTACTATGGGTCCGGTCACCGTCGGTCTTAGCACCACCCTCCCTGTATCATGCACCTGCTGCTGTAATTTTTGCATTAAATTAACCAACTGCAAAATTGGAATGCTGAGTGCCGCCATCCTTCTTTTTGGATTCATTATCTTTAACTCTGGCTGAGCAACAGGAGATTCCGCAGCACGTCACCGCTACAGGAGTATAGGAGTAACGCCGCCAACAGGTCAGTGCCCGGTTTTCATTTCTACACATAAATCTGGATCTTTCCATTTATTGCATTTATGATAAAGGATATATTGGGGACTATGCAAAAAAAATGTGCCTAAGCACTAACAGGCAGGTGGTTTCTACCTACCTGAATTTTGTGCTCGGAGTTGTTCTTTGCAGACACAGAGTGGTCCCAGACCACTCCTGCCAGTGATTCTGTAGCTTCCACTGATGACACGACATGACAGCAGAGGCTTATCATCTGCTTTGCTCTGTCGACAATTGTCACTACTACATCATGCTGATTTACAGCCGGGTCCACCAGTTAGGCAGCGTGGAGCCAGATCCCAACAAGCATGGTGTCAGCAGTTCCTACCCATCTACAAGACACAGTGGAAAAGCCATTGTATCTTCGGTACCAATTGTATTGCCAGCAGGAGCGATCTATGACTGCTCTATGCCGACAGTTAATCGCGCCAAGGAGGTGACGTGTTAACTATTTCACTACTATCAATCATTTTTCAGATATAGATGGCCTAAGCTGGTAGCCCATTGATTAGCTTCTCTGGTAACATGTGCTGTAGACATGATGTCACTGCTATCAAAGAAGACTGGTGAAAATAGATCGGTGAACCCACAGAGTTTTGGATATGGAGGATCCGAATGGACTTTTTACAATGTCCAGGTTCGGGACCTGAACTTTACAGTTATAAAACGGTTGCTAGAGGGGCTTTCGGGCTTCTGAAGGAAGCAAAATGGAGATTAAAGCAGGAACATTATACTTACCAAGTCCCCTGTGCTGCAGCTACTCTACTGCCAGGTCCCGTTTGTAATGACACAGTGCATCACATGGGTTAAATTTTATTAATTTGGCCAGTTGTATTTATCTTTTGTTGGTTATCTCATGCTTGCTAAGCCTTTTATTTACTGAGTGTCACGTCCTACTGACGGACCCCACACGTGGACCCACTGGACCGCGTAGTGCGGATGCTGATACCGGGATGATAGAGAGACGGACCAGTACAGTAGAGTCAACAGGTTTATTGAACAACACAAGAACCCACGCCCCAGGGGAGGGCCACACGGCCACAGCACCGGAACACCACCAAAGGAGGCCCCAGAGCGCTTAATCCTTATACAGGGATACCGCCGGTACCAACCTCGGAAGGACCAATGAAGCGGACATGGGTGTTAAACCGACCCAAGGCAACGTGGAAACAACAAAGCAACCGGGTATAAGATAGGACATGGAGAATCCGGAGCAGGACCTGAATCAGCAATTTCAGCTTGGAAGAAATCCAGGTGGAAGGCCCAGAACACGGGAGTCAGCAAGGCGCCGGCAGGGCGGAGATCTGCAGGAAGTAACACACAGAAATCAGATAACAAGCAAAATAAGGAACAACCTGACCAGACCAGGAATAGCAACTCCACTAGGTAGAAGTTGCCCTGGCCAAGACTGACAGGAAACAGGAAGTTTATATTACAGCAGGGCACTCCTGATTGGCAGGACACAGAGGCTTGGTGATTGGCTGAGGGGAGGAGCATGATCCCTGCAGCTTCTCCAGCATTCACTGATTTGGAGATGGAGTTTCATGCGCTCAAGCAGTAGCCCCAGGAGTGAGGAGATGAGCGGCGCTATTCAAGCAGAGGGCGCTGGAGCCCTGCGGCAGACCCCCGAGCGGTTACACTGAGTATGTGTATAGCTAATTTAATGTAAATTACCTCATCCCCTCTGTCAGGGACTCAGTCATCACTCAGAGGAGAATAAAGCAGATATCGGATTGAAATGCCAATCAATAAGTAAACAGCCTTATCCCAACAATCCTGGAAGACCACAAAGACTGAGATGAGTGCTTGGGATATATAGGGAGTTTGCTTCATTCATCAGTAGTCATATGCCCCGACTAGAGGACCACCAAAACTAGATTATATTCTGCAGTAGTTCAGCCTAGGATTCAGCTGAAATATTGCAGACTACGTAAGGAAGATTCCCAGGATGGGACAATTTGGTCACCTGGCTACAGACTTTGCTGTGCTTGGTCAGCTTCCTAAGCTTGCTGCTATTCCTCTCTCGGTGGGTGTCCAACAAAAGCGGGGTGCTGTTGGTTTGGAGTAAGTAGCCCTGGAATCCCTGAAGGCATGAAGATTCTAATCCCTGGTTAGCCAGCAGAAGAGTGATACTCTGTTGCCTGTTATATTGTGTGTTTTGCTTGGTTATGTGTTATATGCCTTTGACTGTTGGAGATCCAATAAAGTCTTACCATTGTGTGGTTTCCTCGCCCTGTGTTGTCTGTGTTTTGTTCCACCCACTAAGGAGATTGGGCATTCAGTTGGGATGAGCCCTGGTCCATTCAGTCTTTCTAAAGCTGACTGGGCCAGTGGAGTAGAGCACCCACTGACCCCCATGTCTCCACACCACTCATTAACTGCATCTTTATTTACTGCACTGGCTCAAACAGCCAATCACAAATGCCAACTCTCTGTGACACTTTCTGTGATTGGCTGTAGCGCCCCTACCCATAGTGCCAGCGTCTGTTATTGGTTGCCATTGGCAACAATCCTGCCATCGTAAGGGTGTAAAAATAAATAATTTTTAAAAATTGCATGGAGCTCCGCTGTGTTTTTAATTCACAGTGCAAGTAAAGTAGCCAGCTATAGGCTGCCACCTCAGATGCCTGGTTTTACCTTGGCTGTCAATCAAAAGTATAGGGGATCCCATTATTTTTTGTAATTATTTAAATAAATAATTTAAAAAAATGTGTGAGCTCTACACAATATTTGATTGGCAAGCCAGGGTAAAACCAGGCAGCTGAAGGATGGTATTCTCAGCATGGTGAGGCCCATAATTATTAGGCCCCCCCCAGACTACAAAATAGCAGCCCACAGGCACCCCAGAAATTTGCGCACTCATTAGAAGCGAAAATTCCTTGTGCCAAATCCTGCTCTTCCCAATGCCCTGGTATGGAAACATCGGGGTGATACAAGGGGTTAATAACAGCTGAGTATTGACAGCTTTCATTAAGCCCTAGATTGGTAAAGTCAGGCCTCTATAAGACCCACCCATTATCAATCCTGCCAATACCAAACACAGACACAGAAAAATCTCTTTCAACACTTTATTAACCCCCTCCCTAAAAAACAGTTCTAAAGAAGTCCAATATATGATGTCCCTCAAAATCCAGAGGCTGCAGCGATGGAGCAAGCATCCTATTGCTGTAGCCTCTGGGATCACACTTAATGCCATGAGGGAATGGTCACATCACTGAGTCACTGAGGGCTTCCCCACTGCTGCCAGCAAACTTAGATGATGTCGGATTGCAGAATAGCCGTGCCATCATGTCCAGCAATCCAGCAATTCGTCAGCGGTATCATCTGAGGTCACAGAGATTTTATGCCTGTATTTGGTTGATGAAGCCAGTGCAGTGAATAAAGATAATGTTCATGAGAGGGACCCAAAAGAAGTGTGCCTGCAGATGCCGGATACGGGTAAGTATAATGTTCCTGGTTAATCATCATTTTGCTTATTTTTACAACTGAACCTGAACAGTAACATGGACTTCTCAGGGAAGGCTGTGCTAGGGGTCCATGTCTGAACACTAGGTATTTGGCACTGACCCAGAACTTTACAGTTCGAGTTTACCCAACACTACTGGTGAAGCAGTAGAGAAGAACAGTGAGGGTGAATTTATAATTTTAATGGAAGTCAATGAGGAAGAAAAAATATGCCTTGAAAACTTTGTAATTTGCTTAGCTACTCCTGGTAATAACTTGATTTTCGTAGATTGTTTTAACTACACTTTCAAGAATATTAAGTGACTAAAATGTCAGCCTGCATACAGATTAAAAAAAATTATGCAATAAAAAATTATATAAAATATGAATAATGTGAGGTATTAGTCAATATTTTAGCCCAAATTACGCAAGCTCATAACCCAATAATATAACTTCCCACACTTACTAGTCCCTACTATTCAAAAACAATTCACAGAAAAGAATATAATTTAAAAAAAACTCACAGAAAACAGCCATAAGGTCAGATACTAAATGCAGTTGCAGGATGCAGCAGGCCTCAATGTTAAAAATGGGGGCAACAGAGATGTAAAATACTGATGCAAAAAACACTTTCAGCATAGCATAACTTGGAAGTGGTGGTTGCTGGTATTATATATGACGTTTGTCAGTCACACAGTAGGTGGGATGCAAAGTATCTGGGTACAGCCTGTTGATCATGCCCATTCTATTAGATCAGTTGCACTGCCCAGACCTATTTAAATGCACAGCACAGGACTGACACCCCAAAAGGTCTGGCATCATCCTGCACACAACAGAAAAAAATAAATGTGCAATAAAATATTATATAAAATATTATTTTATTATTATTATTATTATTTATTTATATAGCGCCATTATATTCCATGGCGCTTTACATGCTAAAAGGGGCAGACTAGGACAAGTAACATAGTAACAATAAATGTGGACAATTCGGTTGTACAGATACAAGAGGGGAGAAATCCTGTCCGTGAGGGCTCACAGTCTATGAGGGGTGGGTGAGGATACAGTGGGAGGGGGAAGTTCCAGTCGTGAGGCAGTGTGGTGGACCAGGTCTTATTGCAGGTGGTAGGCTTGGCAGAAGAGGTGGGTTTTCACGCTTATTTTGAAGGTTCCCAGGGTAGGAGAATGTCTGATATGTTGGGGCAGTGAGTTTCAGAGTATGGGTGAAGCATGGGAGAAATCCTGTATGCGGTTGTGTGAAGAGATGAGGGGGGAGTAGAGGAGGAGCTCTTGGGAGGATCGCAGGTTGCGTGAGGGTAAGTATCGGGAGACCATGTCAGAGATGTATGGAGGGGACAGGTTGTATATGGCTTTGTATGTCATGGTTAATGCTTTAAACCGGGATCTCTGGGAAGTAGAGAGCCAGTGAAGGGCTTGGCAGAGGGGGGAGACAGGGGAGTAGCGGGGAGACAGATGTATTAGGTGGGCAGCAGAGTTCAGGATAAATTGGAGAGGTGCAAGGGAGGTATTGGGGAGGCCGGTGAGATAAATATGGAATGATGAAAATATGAATAATAATGTGAGTATTGGTCAATAATTTGGCCCAAAATACACAAGCTTGTAACCCAACATGAAGGGTTCCCACGCATGCCCACTTAAATAACAGCTGACAGGCTCTCACTCACCCCGACTGTAGCAGGTAAACAAGTGGAGGTTCTGCGACCGGACACCTGTTGGACAACACTTGCCACAGTGATGGGGGAGGAAGAAGCAGCAGATGCAGTTGATGTGGTGGATGGTGACTGGTGAGGCTCGCTAAGCACAGTTTTAACATAGTAATTTTGCCAGAGTAACGCATGGTGCCAAGCCATGTGGGTGCTCATGCATGTAGTAGTCAAATTGTTGTGTTTTTAGCCTCTATGGAAGTTTTTTTTATAAACTTTGCAAATAATGTGAGTTTGGTCTTCCTTTGCGGTGTCAAAAAAGGCCCAGGCTAGGCAACCCTTACTGCCCCTGACAACTGAAAACTCGCAACCGCTCTTATTCAGAATCAGAGTTTTTCCCACACAGTGCTTGTCGTGCTTGCAGCCCTCAGGCTTTGTGTGGGAATATGCAGCCTAACCACTTCGTCTTCCTCTTAGTCTGCTGAGATACTCAGCTGCATGACTCTGGGTTGATTCCAAGTGGGATCTTGACCCTCATCATCATCCTCTCTGTCATCCCACTCCTTGCCTTAAGAGTCTCCCTCCTCCTCTTACTGCCCTGACATCACAGTATAGTATTGATGCTCCTCAGCTATCTGAGTCACATCATCATCACCTCTATCCCCGGAGTTTAACGTCTGGTGACAAGGATCTGAATTCTACTGGAACCCTACTTCGTCCATCCCCAGATCTGTCGAAAAGATTTTTGGCATCGGTGCAGATGCTTTCCTCCTCTGGAGTATGTGAATTTTTGGAGCAGACCTCTGATGTCCAAGGAATAGAATGTGTGAACATCTCTGCAGAATCACCCATATGTGCTTCCCCATAATCACTTGTGTGGTTGGTGATTGTAGATGCAACGGTGTGAACTCCTTTAATGGACATACACACATACACCCAGCTTTATTATTTACATAGGTTGACAGAAAATGATAGCATGGTTAGTTTGGTCACTCTAAAAAGCAAACAAAAGGATGCTTCTCATAGTAATATACTTACACCTATACAGGTGTGTAATACCCAAATACTAGTACATAAATATAATGCAGAAAGAAAGGATAAGTTTCCTTATAATGATAATTGAAGTGTAAGGCTGAAGGCACACTGTCTATGTGCCTCACGCGAGTGTAATACGAGGGAGACTCGCATTGCACTTGGACCAGTATCATTAAATGATACTGGTCACATTACAGTGAGTTTTTGCATTACACATCGTGTTGCGAGGGAAATGCGAGTTCAATCGAGGCATGCTGCGATTGAATGCAATTTCCTTGCACGAGTGGCCATTCAAAGTATATGGGTGCGAGTCAAACTCGCACACATACAGCACACTGTGCAATAGTCACACGCATGTGCTTTAAAAATGGCTTCAAACTCTGCCGTTGTCAAAGCCGCGGAGTTTGAATTTGCCGGCTTCCCAGTACAGTAACCAATCATCTTTCACCGCTGTGACAGGGAATTACAAAATGATCACAGCAGCTGGGTTTTTAATAATCATCTTTCACCTCTGCTGTCACAGAGGTGAAAGATGATTGGTTACTGTACAGGGATATTGGCAAATTCAAACTCTGCTGCTTTCACAGCCACGGAGTTTAAATTCACCGGTAAATGCTGTCCGTGGACATGAAGTTTACTTCAGGACCGCGGACAGCAGCACACAGACAAGCAGCACACTCGCAGCACACTCACATGCATACAGCCATGCACACTCACTCACATGCACCACACTCGTACCACACTCACACAAAACACGCACTACACTCGCATCACTGTCATGCATCAAACATGCTCCGTGTTTGATGTATGGCAGTGTGCCTCCAGCCTAAAGAGGCCTCTTCTTGTGAAGCTCTGTGTCAGCTTACTAAAGAAATGCCAAGATCGTGTCCCACTGCTGCATGTAATTCAACGTGTTAGCAGTGAACACTGAGCACTGGCATCCAGGCACCTTGGTCGAAGGTGAGACTGTCTGACAAGAGCGCAAATGCAAAAGAGCGGGTGACATCGCATTGCTCGGGCTGAAAAGAGTAGGAGCCTCTGTGGGAAAAAACATCTGCTAGACTGTGTGAGCCGCTTAATCCAATGCATTTCCAAAGCTTAACAAGCCTTCTTTATCAGGGAATAGCTCAAGGCTCTACTAGTAGGGTCATATATATTCCAGGCTGCCATCATTAATTGATGGGTCATTAGTATAAGCAAAGTAGCTTGTATATATGCTCACTGTACATCTCTGTAGAGATTTGTGTAGCAAGACATTGCTATGCTATAGAATGTATATTCTATACAAGTCAATGCCAGCAAGCCAGCCAGCAAAGTTCATGAGAATTCTGAAGTTTTGTGCCTTTTTTCCCTTGCAGATTTAGTGAAGAAATAAATCTGCAGCATGTCAATTCTTGCTACGTTTTTGCAACATATTTCCACCTCAAATGCATGAGAAACACTTGGAAAAATCGCATGCTGGAAAAGCATTAAACATGTGCCATAAACGCGTTGCATTTTTAGTGAGTTTTTCTGCCAAGAAATGTAGATTTGGTGCAGAATTTTCCCAGTAAACTCACCTCAGGTGACCTCACTAAACTCAATCCCAAATAAACGGAATGTGTGTGCATTACAGAAATCTGCCATTGAGTTCAATGGTATCAGGTTACTGGATTATTGATTTCAACGGTGCCGCTTAATCACGTAATCTGGTACCATTGAATTCAATAATCTGGTAATCCTGCACCCTATATGCCCACTGTCCTTTTTTGTGCTGCATTTGTCAGTTGTACAAACACAGCTGTTTATACACAAAAGCAGCACAAACCTATTGCGTTTGTGCTGCGATTGTGCTGCATTTATGTATTTACAAATACAGCACAAAAAGGCAGCACAATTAAAGGAACACACAAACACAGACAGACACACACACAGACACTTTCTCATCCTCTCCAGTGATCCCTGGTGATTCTTCCTCCATAC
Organism: Allobates femoralis; assembly: GCA_033576535.1. Lineage (NCBI taxonomy): Eukaryota > Metazoa > Chordata > Amphibia > Anura > Aromobatidae > Allobates > Allobates femoralis. Next base: position 214,674,161 of record JARQOC010000002.1, on the reverse strand, counting down.
AGCAGCTGGAGATGTGTTTATCTGTCTGCCAGGACTTGCACCATGTGACACACAATGTCACATGGTGCGCAGGCTCTGTCTCTGATAGGACGATACCCACAGGTCCTACTGCCAAAGAGAAAGAATCACCGGGGATCGCTGTGGGATTTCTGGGGAGGGAGAGTATTGCAGTGTTTTTGTTTTGGAAATCATTGGAAAAAATCACCACAAATTGACTGTGGAAATACCCATCCATTTGTAATGTTTTTTTCTGAGGGTTAGAATGGAGTCAATGGGTAAAACGCAGGCCAAAAACAGGCAAGTTAATATCAGGGACTTGAGAAAAATGCAGGTGATTTCTGCTACAGATCGATGCACCCAAAAATGCACATGTGGGCACAGCTTTTGGAAAATTACATAGACTTTCATTACAAAGCAGTGTGCACTGCGTTTTTGGTGCAGAAACACAGCAAAAAAAAGGCAGCGAAAATGCCTAGTGGGCACTTAACCTTAAACATAATGCTGAATTGCCAAAACCGAGCTCACCTGAGTTCAATGAGTTCAACTATGGGAACCTCCAGCTGTGACCTTAGGTAAACTTACTGGCGTCACCTCTCTAACAGCTGTGGCTCTGTCAGCGTGTTACCCAGGCCACAGAGATTGGTTATATTTTCTAATGTGTCACTGGAGTGTAAAAATAAATAAATAACTGAAAAAACCTGCGTAGGGTCCCCTTATTTTGATACCAAGCCAAAATAAAGCAGACAGCTGAGACTGCAGCCTCCAGCTGTTTCCTTTATGTGTGCTGGGTTTTAATATTCGGGGACGCTATACAGATTTTTTCACTTATTTATTTTTACACTCCACTTCGGGGACCCAGACAGGTAGTGAGCAACCAATCACAGACGCCGTCACAGAGGGTTTGTGTGGCGCCCCACTGGTCGGAGCGCCATTAAGGGGTACTGCACCCAGACCAGCGTGTTTAGTATCCCTGTGGTCAGTGAATGGGGAGGTTAATATGTGGCGTATTCCTCGCATCCACACACCCTTAGCTCAGGGGACTACAGGGTTAAATCCTCTGCTAGGAGACCCAGCCCATTGGGAGGAGTTCAGGGCAAGCAGTGTGAGGGCTAGAGGAAGTTAGAGGCAGTGAACGTCTGAGGAGAAGAAGGAAATGGAGCCCTGAGTGAGCAAAGGGGTCTTCTAGACAAGAGCAGTAGTTTGGGAACCAAGGAGCCGTCTTGGGCTCACCCCAGAAAGCATCCCAGACACCGGAGTCCGAGTCTGCAGGAGAGCTCCAAGCCCAGCAAAGAATACCGTGGAGACTTCAATCTCCCGGGCATGTGTGTAGCCTCCAACAAGGGAGCCAGGCACCGCCAGAAGAGAGATAGTGGAAAGCCACATGAAGGTATCCCACTACCACACACAGGTGACAGAAGTACAGGAGGCCAGGTTTCAAGCCAGCCAGGCTTCACACAAACAAGGACTGGAAGAGTGGTAAGGAGGGACATCTAACAAAGCCACATAGAGACACCTTGTTAATTGGCCACTACCTAGGCCAGCTACCCAGAACTGTGTGACTGTTAACCCATGTTGAACTGTGTTATTCCGTGACAAGTAAACACCCGATACAGAGTCATACAGCCTCCATTATCTGAGTCGCTGCACTACCCATACACCATATTCAGCACCACCACCACACAGACTTCCCTGAGATGTCAATGTTCGCCATCCTTGCACATTAGGTGTCTGTGAGGGCCCCTAACCTTAATGGTACCTTTACACGCAGATACAGGTAACAGGTTTTCCACAGGTAACTTACTGGTTGCAGTGAAATCATGGAGACATAGTTCCATTTGTACACAGCAATAAGATAGAACCATGTCTCCATGATTTCACTGCAACCAGTAAGTTACCTGTGGAAAACCTGTTACCTGTAGCTGCGTGTAAAGGTACCATTACAGTTCTGGTTCGATAATCACTATACACAGGCAATCATATTTTTTAAAGAGGTTTATAACCCCTATTTCCTTCACATACACTACCTCACATGTACTTTAACGTTACTTTTTTGCAGTTTCTGTGCTTCTAAGATGGAACAAAGTGCGTTATATGGCACTTGAGAAGCACAGTATACCTACCTCAGTATGACATGTAATGATTATTATTAAAAATGATGCTACTTTGCTCCCTGATTGCCAGAGTAGCTTATTCTGCAGTGCTTACCTGACAGACCTATTATAAGTCAATGAGATATATCAAGATCTATTGCCAAATGGAACTGTCACCTTCCCCATGGTTCACGTAATAACAAGCCTTGTTGCTTGTGTGAACAGACACTAACACAGAAAGAATTCTGAATTACTGTTGTTCGAAGACATCAAGAATTTTATGTTGCAAAGTCGGTAATGAGACTAAAAAATACAAGATGACAGGCAGACGGGGTTAACAAGAGCTTCTTGGCCCGGTCAGCCTGTGATACATAATAGTGCCAAGGAAGCACAAGAGTCTGTAGCTCTGAATTCTCCTTGTCAGCATTTAAGCAATGTCAAACCAATAAATCACTAACCCACAGCTGGTAAAACCAAGTTCCTTATTCTTGTTGATGAAATAACACCAGTAAAACAAAGTATCACATATCTCTTCTGAGGATTACTTGAATCTTCTACCATTTATTGCTCTAAGTGATGTATAATTCTGTATGGAATTCATGTTCATGTGTTTTGCTGCCTTAACTTTTTACTGGTTTATTTTTTCGCTTTTCTTTTTATTCTGTTCTAGTAATAGTTCTAGTTACAGCTGGGATTACAAAATGAACAATTCATCATACAGTTTATTAACCAGTTCAGGACTTGGTCATTTAATGGGAATTTTTAAATAAAATTGATGTGTAACTGCTATCATTTTGTAATTCCTCACTCTAAGGTTTCTCTATTGATGTATTTCTTTTAATCACAGTGAATGATCCACTTAGTTCTCTGCTGTCCACTCCCCATAGGATGAATATTCATGTCATATATTCACATCACAATACTGCATATGACACCAGTGGGGTGGGGCTACATCCTCTTCTCTGCTCTCTGTGTTTGCAGCCAAGCAAGAGGTCAAATAAACACAGAATCTGTCACAGCACAGCAGGATATCTGCTTAGAGAAACAAATGGAGTAGACATCTTATCTAGATCAGGTAAGGCAGACCGGTAATAGCTCTCTCCCTCCGTGTCCTCAACAGAACTGAAGCTCCTAATGGAAACTTAAACCTGACACTGTACTGAGAGCAAAGAGAGGAGGGAGGAGGGAGGTGAGAGCAGCTGGACTAATCGTCTGTGCTTATAATGGACAGTCTAATGTGCCAGCTCCCTGCAGTATCTGAAAATGCTTATAATAAGAATGATTTTACACTTTTTTTAAAAGGTCTACCCAGGCACTATTCAAGGGCAATATCAGTATCATACTAAAAAATAACCTGACAGTGTCCCTTTAACTCTGCCCCTTACCAAACAATTGTTTTGTACATGTGATTTAAAGAGCTGTACATTTTTATTTCATTGGAATATCTCATTATATATTTACCTTGTGCGTCTGTCATCCACTTCCACTATCATTGTGTCCTTTTATCTTGCAACTGGCCAGCAAAAATTGCGGTTGCCATATCTGGACACCCAAGTGATGGGTGTCCAAATATGGTGCCTGCCAGTAATGCCGCTGATTTCAGAAACCACACACACACATTGCCCTCAGCCTGCTCACCTCTGCCCTGTCCCCAAACTCTACAGCCTGCCATTGCTGCAGCCCAACACCAGCAATCCACCCCCCGCAGAATGAGACCCTACAAGACCTGTGGTGATGTCACAGTCATGGGTGGAGCCAGGTTCACGTCACAGATCACATGACATGACATCCCCACAGGTCCTTTACCTCCCCAATTCTCCACAGCAAAATATATGCTACCCCCTTCAGTATATGTGCCCCCACCCCAGCAGCCCATGTGCCCCCCTGCAGTGTATCAGTGCATATGCATTGGCAGTGGATCATTCAGGATTCACTGAAAGCGTGTTGACAACAGAACTTAGCTTTAATTAGCAACAAACAGGTAGAGATATGAAGGGCTTTTGTGGAAACAAGAATATACATCTTAATTGTCCCTTTGCAGCATCATCAAGCTTCTGTGCTTCTCTTCACTTGCACAGACAAAAGGAAACTGATTGCAGTCACATGGTATTTGCTGTGTGTGAGCCTCTGGAGTGTTTCCCCCTCTTGTCCAAACCAACCCTACTGACAATGCACAAACCTAGCAATTCAACACTTACACATTGAGGATTGGAGTTGTTGCACTAAACATATTCCAAAACCCACACTCAACAACTACTTATCCTGTTAGTCCCATTGCAGTTCTGAAGTCCTCAAACTTGGCTTTTGGCAATGGTTTTGTCATAACCATCTGCTAACATCTGGTCAGACACGCAACACACAAACTTTAGTACAGTGTTTACCAAACTCCAATCCTCATGGCCCCAAACAGGACACGTTTTCATGATTTTCTTAGGATTGAACAGGTAATGGAATCATTATCAAGCCATCACCTGTGCAATACTAAGGAAATCCTGAAAACATAACCTGTTGAGGGCCGTGAGGAATGGAGTTTGGGAATCACTGCTTTAGTACATCACGTTCCACTAAGTCACATAAGTGGCAATGCTTATTGTCGATGTGTGTAGTCCTTGCACTGATCTTCTCATTGCTGGCAAGTCCAATACTTCCTTGGTTGTCCTTATATACAGATGTGCCCCCACTGCTTGGCTTTAACTCTCATTGCTGGAGCTTTGATGAATCTTTGGCTTCTGAGGGCTCTTTTCCTTGACATGACTGTGGCTCTGATTCAGGAAGTGTTCTGACACTATAAGAAAGGCGAATAAAGAGATTAATTGCCGCGACACTGATCATGGTGTAAATGAACAAGCATATGGCTATGTTTAAGGCTATGTACAGCTAAGGTGGTATATATGACAATGAAACACAGTAAATGCTGCTATAGAATATAAGGAAAAAAAAGAGAGTCTTAGCTTCAACAATAGCTATTGGGGAAGAGCCCGGTAACTGCGACAAAGTGCTCTCTACCTACCGGGTCCTAACGCACTAGTGCTTCATGCGGTATGTAGTTGCTAGTTTGAGATTTTATGTCTGTGAGTTGCAATTAAAACCTGCTGGTATAGTGTGTCTGTGGACTGGGGCTACAGCAAGATGGAGTCAGGTCACAGCCACTGGCTGGGGAGGGGAAAGGGAGCTCGTCAAAAAAATTATACTATATATATCAATAAATGACGGCATCACCTGGACATGAAAAGGTGCTGGCAAAAAAATACATGAATAAAGAGATTAATTGCCGCGACACTGATCATGGTGTAAATGAACAAGCATATGGCTATGTTTAAGGCTATGTACAGCTAAGGTGGTATATATGACAATGAAACACAGTAAATGCTGCTATAGAATATAAGGAAAAAAAAGAGAGTTAGTTACTGGGGCCGGTCTACAGCTTCAACGGTAACCACTAGGCTCAGCGTTTTTATTAACAGGCCACAATGGGCTGGGCTACGCAGATGGGGAACAAGGGGAAGGAGCTCGTCAAAAAAATTATACTATATATATCAATAATGACGGCATCACCTGGACATGAAAAGGTGCTGGCAAAAAAATATACATGAATAAAGAGATTAATTGCCGCGACACTGATCATGGTGTAAATGAACAAGCATATGGCTATGTTTAAGGCTATGTACAGCTAAGGTGGTATATATGACAATGAAACACAGTAAATGCTGCTATAGAATATAAGGAAAAAAAGAGAGTCTTAGCTTCAACACCTTCACTATAAGAAAGGCGTCTAGCTGGGATACCTTTGTTTGGTCTTTCTAATCTCCTGACTGGAGGTTGACTTGGTTCTTCTGTTTCTACCTCGCTGGCTACAGAGCTTATCCAGCTTATTCACTCTTTTTTCTTTTTCAGTATCTGGTTTGGTGACTGAGATTCTTCTCGTTCCTTTTCTTAAATGACTGGTGTAACTTCATGAAATTTGTGCGAAACAGAGTTCTCATCAATCATTATGTCTCTGCTGATTGTTACTGTGTTGGTCTCTTGGTGCCGGATTCTGTATCTGTTTTGAGTTTCGCTATAGCTCACCAGGACTCCTTGCTTTGCATGTGATTCCCACTTGGAACATTTTTCTTTGGGAACATACACAAACGCCTGGCTTCCAAATATCCTGAGGTGCTTCAGGTTAGGCTTCTCACAGTTCCATAGCTCATATGGAGTTTTATTTGTGGCTTTACCTGGCAGTCTGTTTTGAAGATAGCAAGCTGTCATGATGGTTTCTCCACAATTCGTTGTAGGTAGATTGGCATTAAACACCATACTTCTTCCACTTTCACAGAGAGTGCGGTTCTTTCTCTCTGCAATGCCATTCTGTTCTGGGGTGTATGGAATGGTACTCTGGAACACTATTCCATTCTTTTTCAAAATGGTTTGCACCTTACCACTTGTATACTCAGTCCCATTATCTGCACGCAGGTTGTTGGCATTCTTCCAAATTTGTGAAACACTATGGCAAGATATTCTTCAAGTTTCTGTGGAACTTCATCCTTACTGTGAAGCAGGTAGGCAACTGTATATCTGGAGTAGTCATCAATAAATGGGGAAAAATATCTCTTTTTGAACACTTATTGGACCACAAACATCTGTGTGTACTAAATCCAGTAGCTGTGCAGATCTAGTACTGCTTACGTTAGGAAAGGATTTTCTGGAAATTTTCCCTTTAAGACAGCTAGTGCACTTCATCAGTTGACTACATTGCTTGATTTCAACACCATTTGCCAGTTGACCTAGCTTCCTTACTGCTTCTGGGTCTTTGTGCCCAAGACGTCTGTGCCATACATGGATACTAGGGATGAGCGAGTATGCTTGTGACTACTCGGTACTCACATGAATATCTCGGTACTCGGGTACTCAGCGAGTACCGAGTAATCCTGCGATACTCGTGCTATGGTCGGGGTCCACCTTCCTGCATGTTGGCACTCTTTACAGAGCCAGCCCGCATGCAGGGATTGGCAGATAGACACTGTAATGCCACAGCCATGTTGGTTGTGGCATTACAGTGATTGACTGGACGCACAGCATGATCAAGTCTTTATAAAAGCTGACCGCGCTGTGCTCTTCACTCTGCTCCACAGACAGTCAGTGTAGGGAGAGCTGCTGCCGATTGAGGTACAGATTTGTGGCCTTTCAGCTAGTGTAGGTGCAGGGCTTCTAATCTAATACCACAACAGTCCTTCTGAGGACTAATACAGCTGTATACAGGCAGGCAGGGAGGCAGGGTATATAGCAAACGTCTTGTGCTAGTATACCAGCCTGCATCACATCTAGGGCTGGTGTACAGGCTGGAAATCTCCAAAACAGTCTTTTTAAGGATTAATTTAGCTCTCTATAGGCAGTAAGGGGTTATCTCCAATTAGTATAAGCCAAAACACTGTATACTCATCAGAGTTGGTGTCTGACCGTTCCAGCTGCTGGGTTTAAACCGCTCTAATCTGTAATCTCAGTGTGCAGCTAAAAACCAACTCTTGTCTGCATTCATTTACCATCTTAGTGCAGCAGGAGTGGCTTGTAGCTCCAAGTAGTATATTCCAAAACATTGTATACGCGTCAGCTTTTGTGTCTGACCGTTCCAGCTGCTGGGATTAAACCGCTCTAATCTGTAATCTCAGTGTGCAGCTAAAAACCATCTTTTGGACGCCTTCACTTAGCTGTATACAGGCAGCACAACATTGAAAATGTGCAAGGCCGGTGGCAAGGGACAAGGAACAGGACGTGATGGTGGTGCAGGCAGGGGCCGAGGTCGTGTGCAAGCTCGAATTGCGCCACGACAAACGCCCACATCATCTCGCTCGACCTTCCTGTCCCTATTTCTAGGGGACCGCAGCAGTACACCACTATTATACCAAGACCAGTGTCAACAGGTTGTTAGTTGGATAGCGGATAATCCTTCCAGTCAGTTTGGCACCACCACAAATACCCTGTCTTCCACACGGTCAAGTGTCAGTAGCTGTGAGACTGGACCGCACATTCCACACCATGATCCTCCTTCCTCCCACTATGCCGAGTGCCTGGCCCCGGACATAACTGATCCTACACTTGGACACTCTGAAGAGCTGTTCACTTATCCATTCTTAAATTCTGGACTCTCGCCAGCTCCAGTTGAAGTGGGTCATGAGGAGATAGTATGTACCGATGCCCAAATATTTGAGCAGCTACAGTCTCGTGAAGGCAACGGAGGTAACGTGTCTCAACAAGAGGTGGACGATGATGAGACACAATTGCCATAAAGTCAGGAGAAGGACGAGGGTGCGGAAGTGGAAGACGACATGGTGGATGATCCAGTAACTGACCCAACCTGGCAGGAGGGCATCCAGAGCGAGGACAGCAGTGCACAGGGGGAGTTAGATGTAGCATCACAATAGGCCGGAAGAAGCCGGGTGGTGGCTGCAGGCAGAAGGCAGGCAACCTTTCCCCGGAACAACACCACGACAGAAGTTGCCAGTACAACTGTTAGGTCTTCCCGAGTCTGGCTGTTTTTTAAGGTGTCTGCAGATAATTCCAAAAAGGCCATTTGCAACACCTTCCATGCCAGCATCAGCAGGGGTAGCAAAACTAGCAGTCTGACCACCAACAGCATGATCAGGCACATGTCAGCAAAGCACCCGACTTTGTGGGATGCACACCAGAGTCCAGGAGCAGTGTCTGCGGGTGACACCGCTGCGTCTTCCACTGTTGTGCATGCAAGACAATCCCCTGTCCATACTGCATGCGAAGATGCCTCCTGTCCTTCACCTGTAGTTGCACAAGCAGAAATAGCACCATCATCAACCACGTCCTTGTCCCGACGCAGCGTTCAGTTATCCATACACCAATATTTGGAACGCAGGCGCAAATACGCTGCAAACGCCCCACATGCCACAGTTCTAAATGCACACATTTCACGACTGCTTGTTGCGTCCCTGCGGCATGCCGCCTCCACTGCATGCTCTGCTGTCCCCCCTGCCCGCTTACCTATCGCTCCGTCAAAAGCCCTGGTCCGGGGATTTAGGGTCCCAGCCGGCCGGCGGCGGCCCCAGGGCTCCAGAGTGCATTGCTGCTTGTCAAGGGGACAGGGTTCGGCTTCCACACTGCTGCACCGTCCTCCTGGGGCTCCTGCGTCCTCACGTCCTCACGTCCTCCCTGAGCTCTCAGTAGGGGGCGGGCGCGTGCTCTCAGCCACTCTTAAAAGGCCAGGGTTCCAGTCTGCCCTGCCCCGCCTCTCAGCCAATTACTGAGAGGCAGCGGGGATATAATGTCCTCATTCACTTCTGGACATTGCCTGGGCAGCTTCTACCATCTAGAAGCTGCCAGTGCAGGTCTTGTTAGGTTCTCCTGTTTTGTGCTATTCCTTACCCTTGTTTTGTTCTCTTTCAGTTGGATACCTCTGTGCCTGTTCCCTGCTGCCCTCCGTGTTTCCTTCTTTTCGTTTCTTTCCCTTGGGTCGGTTCAACACGGGTGTCCGCCTCTCTCGGGCCCTCCTTAGTCTCGTCCAGGAGAAATCCCTGTATGGGGGTCACTCCGGCTGGACTCCTTCGGAGGTGTTTCCGGTGAGGTGGCCCTGTGGCCTTCCCTGGGGGTGTTTGCCCACTGCTGTTGATGTGTGCAATAAATCTTTGAACTCACCTTCCTTGTTTGGTTCTCTCACTCATCCTGGTATCAGCATCCGCATTGCCTGCGGTCCAGTGGGTCCTCACATCAGGTCCATCTGTAGAGCGTGACACTGCTTGTGCTGGAAATGTTGCCCTTTAGGCTAGTGGAGACAGAAGCATTCCTCGACCTGATGGCGGCGGCTGTCCCATGTTACTCGGTCCCCAGCCACCACTATTTCTCCTGGTGTGCCGTCCCCGCATTACATAAGCACGTGTCACAAAACATCAGACGTGCCCTTAACAACGCAGTTTCAGGAAAAGTCCACCTAACCACGGACATGTGGACAAGTGCTTGTGGGCAGGGCTGGTACATCTCGCTGACGGCACACTGGGTTAATATTCTGGAAGCCAGGACCCAGTCTGAGCTTTGGACAGAACACGTCCTTTCAACACCAAGGATTGCAGGCCCTAACTCAGTCAGGGTTTCACCCACAGTGTACAGCTCCGGAACGTCATGCTCCTCAGCCTCCTCTTTCTCCACTTCACCCTCCACACCAGTCCCAAGCTGGAAGCACTGCAGCACTGCCTCAGCTAAGCGGCAACAGGCTGTGCTGAAGCTAATATGCATAGGTGACAAACCCCACAATGCTGAAGAGTTGTGGACAGCTCTGAAACAGCAGGCAGATCACTGGCTCACACCGCTGAACCTACAGCTAGGCATGGTCGTGTGTGACAATGGCCGGAACCTGGTGGCGGCTCTGTGGTGAGCTGACACATGTTCCATGCATGGCCCAGGTGCATAACCTCGTGGTTCAGCAGTTTCTTAAATCCTACCCAGAGCTGTCGGATCTGCTCGTCAAAGTACGCCGCCTGTGTGCCCATTTTATAAAGTCACCTACTGCTTCTGCCGCCCTTGCCGGCTTTCAGCGGCGTTTGCAGCTTACGGCTCACAGACTGGTGTGTGATGTCCCCACGCGTTGGAATTCCACACTGCACATGTTGGTCTGGATTTGTGAGCAGAAGAGGGCAGTTGTTGATTACCAGCATCAACTAGGCCGTCAGTATACGGTTCAAACTCCACACATAAGACCTAGGGCAATACTACAAAAGACAAACTTACTTAAAATGGGCACAATATTTAAAGAGGCCCTCATGCACGTCTCTTTCCAGGGGCATTTGGGTGCCTCCCAATTTTTGGCTGCCCTGCCAAAGGGCAATACTACAAAAGGCCCACTTCCTTAAAATGGGCACAATATTTAAAGAGGCCCTCATGCACGTCTCTATCCAGGGGCATTGGGGTGCCCCCCAATTTTTGTCTGCCCTGCCTAGGTCAATACTACAAAAGACAAACTTACTTAAAATGGGCACAATATTTAAAGAGGCCCTCATGCACGTCTCTTTCCAGGGGCATTGGGGTGCCTCCCAATTTTTGGCTGCCCTGCCTAGGGCAATACTACAAAAGACAAACTTACTTAAAATGGGCACAATATTTAAAGAGGCCCTCATACACGTCTCTTTCCAAGGGCATTGGGGTGCCTCCCAATTTTTGGCAGCCCTGCCAAAGGGCAATACTACAAAAGACCCACTTCCTTAAAATGGGCACATTATTTAAAGAGGCCTTCATGTACGTCTCTTCTCAGGGCATCGAAGTGCCACACAATTTAAAAAAATAAATCATTCATGTAATTGAAAAAACTAAGATACACCAACTCTGTCTCACAAGTGGGTATGAGCCCTTGGCGTCTGATATACTTACAGGGGTCTTCCCCATGCTGTTCCCATGTCATTTGAGCACTGTTCTGATACTTTTGTGACATTTTTAGGGTTTATCAATGCTGCCGGGGCCATGCCAGAAAAATACTCTGGTCTCCCATAGGTTAACATTGGGCTCGGTGCTCGGGCCGAGTACACGAGTATCTTGAGATGCTCGGCTCGAGGATCGAGCACCCGAGCATTTTAGTACTCGCTCATCTCTAATTGATACAGTTCTTATGCAGATCTTGTCTAGCACTGTACACTCTTTCTTTGCATTTTAGCTGATAAAGTCCATTTTGGATTTTTCCTTCTGCAAGAGTGTGACCCTCCTTGGATATAATGCTGCTGTTGTCTTTAAAAGTAACTACATTCCCCTTTTGCGTAAGCTTCTTTACGGATAGAAGATTGCTTTCAAGGCTGGGAACATAGAGAACATCCTTTACTGGGATCTTTCTGCTTTGTGCTGACGAAACTGGACAGTGGAGGTAGCCGTCTCCTACTCCTTCTGAAGTCATATACTAACCATTAGCTTTGACCTTTTCTGACTTGCTTTCATCAAGGTCAGTGAAGAAGTCCTTATCATTTGTCATATGGCTACTGGCACCAGAGTCTATACACCATATATGCTTTGCAGATGAGCCTGTACTGTTATTAAATGCCGCTTCAACACATGCAGACTTTTCTTTTACAGCTGTTTTCACCTTTTGATCACTGTTCTGCTTTTTAAACTAACTCATTCTTGCTTTCCAAAGGTGACCAGGCTTTTTACAGACAAAACATTCCCAAGTTTCCCTTAGATTGCTCTTATATTTAGGAAAGTCCTGTGTCTTTAATGCTGTCTCTGCTTTAGATTCATTACTGCTGCTTACATTTTGCATCTTTCGCTTGAATTCATTTACAAGCTTGCCTTTGACATATTCTAGTGTGAGCTCATCATCTGGCCGTGCAGCATCTAATGCAGTGACAAGTGTGTTATAACTTTCTGGAAGACCAATTAATAGTAGTGCTGCAACATTGAAGTCTTTAATTTCTTCTCCAATACCCCTGAGACACAATCTCTAGGGTGTTTCTTATATAGTCCTGCATATTCTGACCATCACTTAGCTTAGACTGGTACAGCTTTCTCATGAAATAAAGTTTATTGCTAAGATTTGATCTTTCAAACACTTTCTGTAACTCATCCCACATCTCCTTTGCAATTGCACACTTGCATATATGCACAATCTGATCATCATCTACACTAAGAGAGATAGTGCTATGTGCTTTCTGATCCTTCTCTACCCAGGCGTCTGGTAGTGGATGAGGCACTTGTTCCTGCATATATTTTCATGTACATTCTCTTATGAGCAGCATCTTCACCTTAAATTTCCAGGACTAATAATTATGATTGGTGAGTAGGGATGAGCAAGTACTGAAATACTCGAACTTGCTAGACTCGTAACGAGTAGGTCCCGATACTCGGTACTTGTTATGAGTCTAGCGAGTCCAATGTAAGTCAATGGGGAAGCGAATATTGCGAGTAATTCCTCTGCTGCTGGACCCTATAAAAGAGGTCTTGCAGCAGAGGAAAAACCTGCAATTCCCCATTTCATTGTTTAAAAGCCAGTGGTAAAAAGCCACCGGCTTTTAAACAATGCTGACAGCCGCTGACAGCTGATAATACAAAGCTGGCCCTAACCCCTTTATTACCCAGTGAGCCACTGCACCAGGGCCCTGGAAGAGTTGGGTTCAGCTCCAGAATATGGCGCTTCAATGAACGCGCCATTTTCTGGGGTGGCTGCGGTCTGCCATTTGCAGCGGGAGGTGCCCAGAAAGCTTGAGCCTCCCTGGCTGCGGCTTCCAGCCCCCAGCTGCCTAGCTGTACCTGGCTGGACATAGAAATAGTGCGGAACCCCACGCATTTTTTTTTTATCATTTCATGAAATTCATGAAATAATAAATAAAAGGGGGCTCCCCTATATTGTTGTGTCTGGCCAGGTACAAATAGGCACCTGGGGGTTGTTGGCAGCCCGTCGCTGCCTGCTGTATTCGGCTGAATACAAAAATATTGCGAAACCCATGTCAATTTTCTTTTCTGAAAAATCAAAAAAACAATGTGAATAAAAAGGACTGCATCTTTATTAACCCCTCGACCATGGTCGATGGGTTAATAGAGATGCAGTCCCTTTTTATAGGATTGTTTAATGGAATTTTCAGAAAAATTTATATGTGGGCTTCGCCGTCTTTTTGTATGCCAACCAGATACAGCAGGCGGCAACAGGCTGCCCCCAACCCCCAGCTGACTATTTAGACCTGCCTGGACACAGAAATATCGGGAAGCCCTTATTTATTATTATTTTATGAATTTCATTAAATAATATAAAAAAAATGCGTGGGGCTCCGCGCGATTTTTATGTCCAGCCAGGTCCAGCTAGGCAGCTGGGGGCTGAAATCCGCAGCGCAGGGAGGCACAAGTCTTCTGGGCACCACCCCGCTGTGAATGGCAGCCCGCAGCTGCCCCAGAAAATGGTGCGTTCATTGAAGCGCCATGTTCTGGCGTTGAACCCAACTCTTCCAGGGCCCTGGTGCCGTGGCTCACTGGGTAATAAAGGTGTTAGGGCCAGCTTTTTTTATCAACTGGCCCTAAGCCCGAAATTCATGGCGGTCACGCCAATAGTAAACATTACCGCCATGAATTTCTAGTGAATTTTAAAAAAAAAACACAACACATAGAAAAAATATTTTTATTTGAAAAAAAAAACAAAAACACACTTAGGGACTCCATCTTTATTTTTAAAAAATCCTCTTCTGTCCGACGTAGTCCAATCCAGGGTTCTTCTTTAGCTCTGCTACATCTCTGGTAGAGAATCTCCGCCAGAGAAGTAGCAGAGCTGTGCACCCATGGGAAAGTTCATGTGAGTTCATGCAGGCAAGCATAAACTCACATGAACCCTGCCAGCACTGCTACTTCAAATGAACAGCTGACCTGAGTCAGCTGTTCATTTGAAAATCTAGGCGGGAAGGTCAAAAATAGAAAAACGGTTTGAAAACCAGGTTGAAAACTGGATTGCCCCGCACCGGATTCTCCCGGATTGTACCCGTCAGGTGCAATCCCGCGCCCCATAACATGGGGCTCTATGGTCCCGGATTGCCCCGCATTGGGGCAATCTGGGAGAATCCGGTTTTCACTTAATGCATGACCGTGGCCAGCTCCCTGCTGGCCGCGGTCAGTTTTGCGCTCCCTGGCTGCCTGACAATGGGATCCTCCACTCCCCCCACAGCCTCCACACTTGATCCTAAGTTAGGATAGGGTGGGGAGCCGGTGAGGGGAGCGGAGGATCCCGCTGTCAGGCGGTGGGGAAGCTGTCAGTGGCTATCAGCATTGTTCAAAAGCCAGCGTTTTTTTTACCGCTGGCTTTTAAACAATGACATGGTGAATTGCAGGTTTTTCCTCTGCTGCAAAACCTCTTTATAGGGTCCAGCAGCAGAGGAATTGCATTTCCCATTCATTTACATTTGACTCGTTACTCTGTGAGTAATCGCTAGGATACTCGCAGAGTAACGAATAGAGCGAGTACCGTACTATTCGTCGAGTACCGAGTAGTAACGAGTAGACTCGCTCATCCCTATTGGTGAGACTTTGCACTGAGAACTTGCAGTGATCCCTACTTGTGGACATCTTCTCTGTTGCTCTGCTGCTTTTGCTTCTGTTGCTGTATTAATCCTCTGTGTGACTCTGTGTTCTTTGTTACACCTGGAGTTCTGTGTCACGCTGGGTCCATAACGTGTTGGCAACGGATCATTCAGGATTCACTGAAAGCGTGTTGACAATAGAACTTAGCTTTAATTAGCAACAAACAGGTACAGATATGAAGGGCTTTTGTGGAAACAGGAATACTGTATACATCTTAATTGTCCCTTTGCAGCATCAGCAAGCTGCTGTGCTTCTCTTCACATGCATAGACACAGGAAACTGATTACAGTCACATGGTATTTCCTGTGTGTGAGCCTCTGGGAATGTTTTCCCCTCTTTTCCAAACTAACCCTTCTGACAATACACAAACCTAGCAATTCAACACTTACACATACAGGATTAGAGTTGTTGCGCTAAACATATTCCAACAATATGCCCCCCAGCAAAGTATGTGCTGCCTCCCACCAGCCTATGCACACCCGGCAGTATATGTGCCTCCAGCAAAGCATGTGCCATCCCCTAGCAGCCTATGTGATCCCCAGCAGCCTATGTGTTCCATCCCAGCAGCCCATGTGCCCCACCCAAGCCTATGTGCCCCCATCCCAGCCTATGTGCCTCCCCCAGCAGTGTATGTGACTCATCGTGGGCAAGGGGACTCAGTTTTCAGGCGGATTCTTGAGGTCACGGTTCCGGTGCCTGAGGCTGTGGGCCGGTGGACAATGAAAGGGGAAAAATATAGAATAATAAAAAGGAATAAAGCTCAGTTCATGACGCCACCTGTAGGTTCCGGTGATGTATCTGCACTGTGCCTTCCTCCTCAGAGCCCGACTCCTCCGGTCCCTCATCCGCATCTGCGAACCAGTAATTTTCTCCTTCCTCCGACTCAGTAGCCTCAATCACGACGTCTGGCTCCTCGGCAGGTGGCTGCTCCTCTTCCCGCTCTGGGTTGACTGGTACATCAAGCTCCAAGGTCACAGGGTCTTCCTCTGGTGCACTCTCATGGTCACCCTCCTCTTAGTCATCATCCTGCGGGGCTTCAGGGCTGCCCGCTTCTTCGTCGTCTGTCTGCGGGGCTTCCTGGCTGCCCGCCTCTTCATCTACCGCAACCGTAGACAGTAACTAGTCTTCACCAGTAACCGGGTGGGCTTCAGGTTGTTCGGGCCCCGCCTCCGGTTCCGGGTCTGGGCGGTTAACTTGCCTTTCTTGGGCTGCGCGGTGTAGCTTGTTCGCGAGACTAGCGCTCCAGCGCCTGATGGTCCACTCTGTGCTCTCAATTAACTGAGCTCTCAGGTCTTGCAGCACGGTCTCCCAAAAAGTCGGGTCTCCATCAATGGTGTGGACGGAGACCGGTTCAGGACCGCTAAGGGCGGCTCGGGCCTCTTCCTCCACCTCCTGCATAAGGTCTCTCAGCCTCATAGCCGCCATGCTCTTGCTTGTAGAACCCATACCCGTCGCAGCTGGCACAGGTTCTCGTGACAAAGCTTTCTGCAAAGACCCGGCCACACCCTCTTCCTTTTGGTTTATAGTCCATGGTCGGGCTAAGGTCTCTGGCCAGCCCCCTTTGTTGTTTCCTGGCAATCGGGGCGGGCAAGTGTTTTGGCACCTCTGCCATGGACCTCCCATGACGAGGGGCTGAGGCACACTCCTGGGTCAGCACATTGTCTCTCACATGGCGGGACCCGCCATCTTGGCCCAGTGGAAATGGCGCGAAAAGTTCTTTGGCCGATAAAGTTCCGTACGGTGCACAGTACCCGTTAGATACGGGTCATTTCAAATCCTGTTCGTCGACGTCAAGTTTACTCACCGTGGGCCAGGGGACTCAGTTCTCAGGCGGATTCTTGAGGTCACGGTTCCGGTGACTGAGGCTGTGGGCCCGGTGGTCAATGAAAGGGGAAAAATATAAAATAATAAAAAGGAATAAAGCTCAGTTCGTGATGCCACCTGTAGGTTCCGGTGATGGCACCGATGCTGCTTGGGCCTCCGGGGTGATTGGCGGCAGCAAGGTGGAACCGCTCCCTACAGGACGAGCGTGGTCCCCAGAGTTGAGAGCTGCAGCGGTGGAATAGGGCAGCTCGGTTGTTCCTGGAAAACAAGGCAGGTTGATGGCAGTTCTGGAATAAGGCTCAGACACGCTGCTCACTCTGAACGGGTATTTACTCGGGTGTTCAGTACCATACAGGGTAACACAGTCCTTAATGCCGGGTAGTGGATCGGGTGGTTCCTGCAGTGAGTAGTGTCCTTCTAAGGCTCCACAGATGTCTTTCTCTATCTCTTAATGTCCCTTTGCCTCGCTGCTCTAGTATACCTCGTCAAGGGTACTGAGGGCCCTCGATTGGGTTCCCGCTTGGATCCGGACTTACAGTCCCTGGCTCTCAATGGTGGGTACCCCCGGTATAGCTGCGGTGGTTGGTAGGCTGTGAGTCGGGCTCCTAAGAAGCCTACGACCACTCCGGGTTCTGTGGTGCAGGGGTGAACCAATTGGACCACGTCGGAGCTGGTACTCCGGCTTCTGGACTGGGCTCAGGTCTTGAATCACCCGCTCTGACTTTGCCCCTCTCTTTCTCTTCTGGGCTACCAGGTCGAGGTGCCCTCCCAGTTAGCTGTCTCCGTTCTCTTTCTGTTCTTTCTCCACTCTGCTACATCTGCTGCACAGCTCTATGCAGTTCCTGTCACGACTTGACTCTCCTGTTCTGTTCTTGTCTGATCTCTCAACTGTTCTAACTCCTTGCTGCTTTCCCCACTGCTATATACCCTAGCTCTCCTCCCACCAGGACCGGTTACCCTAGGAATGGGTGCCCAATTGGTCTTCTAGCACTAGGTGTTGCATGTGGTGGATGGAGCATCAGGATTATCCTACTCATCACTGGAACGGAAAATACGACACCTTCAGTCAGTGGTGTAGTACCCTCCTGTGGCGCACTCTTAGTGGGGCGCCACATATGTGCCCCCACCCAAGCATCCTGTGCCCTCACCCCAGCAGCCTATGTGCTCCCACCCCAGCCTATGTTCCCCCACCCCAGCCAATGTACCCTAACCCCAGCCTATGTGTGGCGCCCCGCAACGAGTGGGTCACAGGAGTGTATTGCATCCCAGACTGCAGATGCAATCTTCTCTGACTAAGCAATGACATGGTTAACTCAGAGCTTCATACCTTACATGCATCACCAGCATAGAGGGCAAATAAGGTCCTGGTGGGCGTAGTGTAGGAGTAGAGTGTTGAGGAGAATGTAGGAGAAGGAGGAAGGTGAAGGAAGTGGTCGGGAGGAACGTAGGACAGGGGGCTCTGCACAGTTCCGTGCAGCCCCGCAGACCACCTACTGGTTGGCATCATTACCCCGGTGCCCTAACAACCGGACCCTGGGCGAACACTTACAGGTCAAAATACACCTGCGCCCATCCACAACCGGATCACTGGTTCCGAAGCTAGCAAATCGTTTATCACTGCTATGCAAACCAGGAGTGGAGGAACCGCTCTACAGGAGTACCCCACTGCCGCCGCAAACAGAGCCGTCTTGCCAGCGGAGTACTCACCAAAAGGACCCAGGCTCCCCTCACACCGGAACGTACACACCGGCAGGGAAATTAAAGTAGCCCCTTGTACCCGAACTTGGCACACTAAGGCGACATCGGCAACGCAACTAGAACAAGTGTAGAATGGAGGAACACCGCGGAGCTCTGAAACAGAACCGGTCCGTTACCCGTTACCTGTATGCCATGTACCATCTGCTGGTTACAGTAAAAGACCCGTTATAGAGACTATTGGTGTCCGTGTTTCTTCAGAACTTTTAACTCCGCTTACTAAAGGTAACTGAGCTGCCTCACAACATCTTGTGCAGCTCCTGGCCCCGGGGACTCCCGCTTGTCCTGTGGGGAGCGTCCCATCTTGCTGCATTACATCCCCCGGAGGCCCAAGCAGCGCCGGTGCAGTCACCGGATTTCCGGCAAGTGGCGTCGCGACAAGAATTAACCCCTTATCTGTTCAGCCAACCTTATTGATCTGGACCACCGGGCCCCACAGCCGCAGGCGCGGTTCCGTGACTAGGAGAAGAAAACGCCTGCGACGTGAAGCACCCGGTCACGGTGAGTCATATGTGCCCCCTAACAGCATGTATGTCTTCCTCCAGCAGTGTATGTAAACCTATCCCAGCAGTGTATGTGCCAGCATCCCAGCAGTGTATGTGCCCCCATCCAAGCAGCCTGTGACTCCACCCTAGCAGTGTATGTGCCCACACCCCAGCAGTGTATTGTCACCATCCCAGCCTATTTGCCTAAACTCCATCAGTATATGTGCCCCCACCCCAGCAGTGTATTTGCCTTCCTCAGCAGTGTATGTGCCCCATCCCAGCCTATGTGTTCCCATTCCAGTGTATGTGCCTTTACCCCAGCAGTGTATGTGCCCCCACCCCAGCAGTGTAATGTTACCTTTTACATACTTTGTTTTAATTTTACTTTTACCACAGGGGGAGGGGTGAGCACACAGGTGGAGATAGCTCAAACAAGAGAGCACAGAGGGCCGAAGACTGCAAAAGGGGGAGAGATAGCATACAGGGAAGAAGACAGCACACAGAGTGCAGAGCGCACAGGGGGAAGACAACTTAAAGGAGAGAACACACAAGGGGATAAGACAGCACAGTGGGGAGAGTCCACGGAGGGAAGCAAGACAGAACACAGGGGGAAATAGTTCTAAGGAAAGAACACGGGAGAAAACAGCACAGGGGGAGAGATGGCTGCAGCCCCCAGCGCAACTGAGTCTGCCCACTTTGTGGCGTCACTGCCCTCCCGATGCGATATTGGACCTCCATCTAGTTCAGGGGTCTCAAACACGCGACCGAGGGCCGCATGCGGCCCCTGGGGCTTCACTGTGCGGCCCACGGCAGTGTTATGACTTCTGGCCGCTGCACTAACAAGCTCTGCCACTCAGCAAGTTCAATGCTAGCTACCAGTCAATGAGACACCCGCTGCTGACAGCGGCATATGACATCACCTGTGGGCCTCTGGCTGGCAGATTGCATTGATCTTGCTGCACAACAGAGCTTGTCTAAGTGGAGGCTGGAGGTAGTCACAGCACAGCGGAGGCCGGAAGTCAGCACAGCAGGGATCGCGGCGGCCCCCAGCACTAGAGCGATGCATCATTAAAGTGAGTGAATGTAAAGTAAAGTGTAAATGGGTGTGAGAGGATGTGTGTGAGTATGTATGTGTGTGTGTGTGTGTGTGTGAAAGAGAGTGTGTGATTGTGTGTGAGGATGTGTGCATAAGAAAGTGTGTGTAAGGCTGTTTGTATGTGTGAGAGTGTGCATGAGGAAATTGTGTGAGTGAGTGTCAGTGTGTGTGTTTGTGTGAGTGTGCTAGGATGTGTGTATGAGGATGTGTGTGTGTGAGGGTGTGTATGTTTGTGTGTGTGAGGGTGTGTGTGAGGGTGTGTGTGAGAGTTTGTGGGTGAGGGTGTGTGACGGTGTGTGTGGGTATGTGGGTTTGCATGTGAGTGTGAGTATATATATGTGAGTGTGTGTGTGAGTGTGTAAAAAGAGGGTAAACCAGGATGGGGGCATCACTATAAAAGTAGATAAGGATGGGGGACATACCTAGAAAAGGGGATCAGGATGGGGGACATCACTATAAAAAGGGATCAGAATGGGGGACATTACTACAAAAGGGGACCAGGATGCGGGACATCACTATAAAAGGGGTCCAGGATGGGGGACATCACTACTAAAGGGGATCGGGATGGGGGACATCACTACTAAGGGGCATCGGGATGGGGGACATCAATAGAAAAGGAGATTAGGATGAGGGACATCACTACTAAAGGGATCGGGAAGGGGAATATCACTACAAAAGAGGATCGGAATGGGGGACATCACTACAGAAGGGGACCAAGATGGGGAGTCACTACAAAAGGGGATCAGCATGGAGACATCACTACAAAAGGGGATCAGTATGGGGACATCACTACAAAAGGGGACTTGTATGGGGGACATTACTACAAAAGGGGATCAGGATGGGGGACATCACTACTAAATGGGATCAGGACCGGGAACATCACTAGAAAACGGGATCAGAATGGAGGATATTACTACAAAAGTGGACCAGAATGAGGAACATCACTATTAAAGGGGATCGAGATAGGGAACATCATAACTAAAGGGGATTGAGATGGGGACATCACTATAAAAGGTGATCAGGATGGGGTCATCACTACAAAAGGGAACCAGGAAAAGGTGATCAGGATGAGGGACGTCACTAGAAAAGGAGATCAGGAAGGGGACATCACTACAAAAGGGGATCAGGATGGGGGACATCCCTACATAAGGGGATCAGGATGGAGGACATCACTAGAAAAGGGTGTAAGGATGGGGGACTTCACTAGCAAAGGGGATCAGAATGGGGACATCACTAGAAAAGGAGATCAGAATCGGGGACAGTACTAATTGATGAGGACCAGGATGGGGACATTACTACATGAAGAGGACCAGGATGGAGACATTACTACAATATTGGGACCAGACATTACTACAGGATGGGGATCAGGATTTGTACTTTACTACATTGAGCAAAAGGTTCTTGTATTACTAAAAATATCGCTTAGTTCTACAAGGGATGCGGCCCCCCCCCGATATAATTTTTTTCTTATGTGCAGCCCCCCAACCCAGCCGAGTTTGAGACCCCTGATCTAGTTTATATAACATTAATGTTATTTTTATACTCTCTGTTCTTTCTTTTCCATCATCAGGGGGAAAATATATTAAATAAATGTCTTTTTTTCACTTTAAAAAATGTTATGACCACAAAATTCCACACATTTTAACACTTATTCCCCATTTTCTATCTATTTTTCCTATTTGACAGTGACTGGGCTTGAAAAACCATTTAGATTGGCAATGTATTTTTTTTCTGTATTTTATTTATTTTTTATTGTATTATTTTCTTTATTTTACATATTGTGTCCCCAATCCCATATAATACTAAAAAGGCCACTGCAGGCAGGAGGATGAATTTTGTTCTCCTGTAACTAGGGCTGGTATATTAGTCCCAGTTGCAATAGAAATTCAACCTCCCGCCTATGTAGTAGGCTGACTAGGTTTCCTAGAACCAAGCAGCTCCTGCTCTATCTCTACAGCCAATTATCATATCACCACTTAGTCAGGAAGAGGAAGTTCTGTTAGAACTTCCTTTTTCTGTATATACAACACTGGAATTCGTGTGTGAGTCTTTGAGCTTTATCTTGGAACATAATGCGTTCATGTTTCTTCGACACATGGCATCTTCAGTGCGATGGTACAGCTATGGGTACTCCCGTAGCTTGTACCCTCGCTAACTTCTTTCTTGCGTGTTTTGAAGCCGAGATGGTTTATGCCATATCTAATCCTTTCCTGAAACACCTGAAGGGCTATATAAGGTATGTAGATGACATACTAATTGTTTGGGACGGAAAAGAGAGTGACTTTAATTTGCTCGTCTCATACTTAAATGAACACAGCTAATTTTGTTTGGTGTTTGGTGACCAAGATCTAGAGTTCCTTGATGTGAAGCTACAAATTAAGATGGGTAGGATCAAAAGATCAGTATATAAAAAACCTACTGTAGCTAATACTTCTCTCCATTTCTCCAGTGCCCACCCCGTACACATTTAACGTGCCCTACCTTTCAGCCAGTTCTTCCAGTTAAAAAGAATCAATAGCGATAAAAAACAATTTCAAAAACAAGCTGACCTCTTATATAGTGACTTTTTGAGTAGGGGCTACTCAGATAGCATCATAAAAGCCACTGGGGAGAAAGTTCATGGGGTAACAAGGCCCAATCCTTCTACCTATAAAATAATTTCACACATACAGCAAAGTGTGGTAAAGTAATGGCCGAGGTTTTATTAAGAGATTACCAAAAACAAAATTGTTTATTTTTTAAAACTCAAATAAATCCTTTTAAATCTTTTTTAAATCTTTAATAACAACTAAAGGAACAATCGACCCGAATTCACTTGGGCGATTTTACCCACGCAAAAAGCATTTGACCGATCAGTAACCACTGATCTCTCTCTAATAAAACATCTCGACAAAATGGTGCTATGAAGATTATCAACTTCTTCCATAGGGAGTGTGGGCGGGTGTTTTTCTCCTCACAGCTGAACTGATGCTGAAGACCCAAACAGCTGCTTCTAAACTGCAGTTAACCAATGAGATTAAAGCTCCTTCAGCTGAAGAGCTGGCACATACCAATATCATTTTCTGAAATGAAAAAACTCACACAAAAAATACATAAACACAAGGAAATCATTAGTACTACATTCCCATTTAACTTAAATATAACATTCAGCTAATTTATCCACAACTAAATTGTACATTAAAAACTAAAAATACCGGATAAGCCTGTGACCCCATGTCCACCCCACATTTATATAAAATGGTGTCTCCCATGCGGTAACAAGGCCCAATCCTTCTACCTATAAAATAATTTCACACATACAACAAAGTGTGGGAAAGCAATGGCCGAGGTTTTATTAAAAGATTACCAAAAACAAAATTTTTTATTTTTAAAACTCAAATAAATCCTTTTAAATCTTTTTTTTAATCTTTAATAACAACTAAAGGACCAATCGACCCGAATTCACTGGGCGATTTTACCCACA
The DNA here is from genome assembly GCA_033576535.1 of Allobates femoralis. Classification (NCBI taxonomy): domain Eukaryota; kingdom Metazoa; phylum Chordata; class Amphibia; order Anura; family Aromobatidae; genus Allobates; species Allobates femoralis. The sequence goes on along the minus strand of JARQOC010000002.1, from coordinate 214,650,413 downwards.
AGGGGAGGGTATCGAAGATAGCCCCCCCCCCCCAACTAACACCTCAGCCATTCCTCAACAACACCTTGAAACCCTAAATTAAAGATATCCAAAGCCACTTCCGATAAATGAACACCATCCGGCCGGTAGAAACCAGAAAGAAAACCTTCTAGATCTAAATGTCTATACGAGAAACCCGAAATCATTGGCAAAAATTTATTCATATCTCTGTTTATTCGCTTGCGAATTTTCTCACAAAAACTTAAATTAGAAGCTTGCCAGATCAACCGAGGGACTATCTCTGAAAAAACAATTGGGAACATTGGGAAAATAACATTTCATCCAAGACAAATCTTTTTTCATGGAACTCAAAAGATCCAAGGTCTTCATTTTCCCCACGTCGTTTCCCCCTAAATGTATTATGATAAGATCTGGAGCTGGAAAAACACCTGAAAGCTCAATCAAAAAACAACACAAATTACGCCATTGTAAACCCTTTCGTCCATGCCAAAGTACCTGAACTTTGTCGAGGGGAAGGAAAGGTTTTCTGAGTAATTCCTTCTCATAGCCCTGTTTCGAGCCCAGAAAATAAAAGAATGGCCAACTAACCATACTATCGCTGGGCCTAAAACAAAAACAAAAGAACACAAAGGAATAAATTAACTTATGTATGTAAGTCTTCCCGGTCTCATGTGACCTGGCGCGATGACGTCATTCCACTGCGACCGCCGGGTCACATGAGACCGGGAAGACAGCGCGCGAGGATGGAGGACTGGAGGACCCGCGGTGAAGACCCTGGATGGTAAGATAATGCAGCGGTGGCCGGGGGGGGACTCTGCAAAGTGTGGGGGCTCTTTCCATGATGGGGGGACGACTGTCAGTGGGGGCTGCCTGTATACACTGGGGGCTGCCTGTATACACTGGGGGCTGCCTGTATACACTGGGGGCTGCCTGTATACCACTGGGGGCTGCCTGTATACACTGGGGGCTGCCTGTATACCTCTGGGGCCTGCCTGTATACACTGGGGGCTGCCTGTATACCTATGGGGCCTGCTGTATACCTCTGGGGCCTGCTGTATATACCTTGGGGCCTGCTGTATACCTGCTGGGGCCTGCTGTATACCTGCTGGGGCCTGCTGTATACCTGCTGGGGCCTGCTGTATACCTTCTGGGGCCTGCTGTATACCTGCTGGGGCCTGCTGTATACCTGCTGTGGCCTGCTGTATATAACCCTGGGGCCTGCTGTATATGCCTCTGGGGCCTGCTGTATGCCTCTGGGGCGTGCTGTATACCTTTGGGGCCTGCTGTATACCTCTGGGGCCTGCTGTATATACCTCTGGGGCCTGCTGTATACCTGCTGAGGCCTGCTGTATACCTGCTGGGGCCTGCTGTATACCTGCTGGGGCCTGCTGTATACCTGCTGGGGCCTGCTGTATACCTGCTGGGTCCTGCTGTATACCTGCTGGGGCCTGCTGTATACCTGCTGGGTCCTGCTGTATACCTGCTGGGGCCTGCTGTATATACCCCTGGGGCCTGCTGTATATGCCTCTGGGGCCTGCTGTATGCCTCTGGGGCCTGCTGTATACCTTTGGGGCCTGCTGTATACCTCTGGGGCCTGCTGTATATACCTCTGGGGCCTGCTGTATATACCTCTGGGGCCTGCTGTATATACCTCTGGGCCTGCTGTATATACCCTGGGGCCTGCTGTATATACCCTGGGGCCTGCTGTATATACCCTGGGGCCTGCTGTATACCTCTGGGGCCTGCTGTATATACCCTGGGGCCTGCTGTATACCTTTGGGGCCTGCTGTATAAACCCCTGGGGCCTGCTGTATATGCCTCTGGGGCCTGCTGTATATGCCTCTGGGGCCTGCTGTATACCTCTGGGGCCTGCTGTATATACCCTGGGGCCTGCTGTATATACCCTGGGGCCTGCTGTATATACCCCTGGGGCCTGCTGTATATACCCCTGGGGCCTGCTGTATATGCCTCTGGGGCCTGCTGTATACCTCTGGGGCCTGCTGTATATACCCCTGGGGCCTGCTGTATATACCCCTGGGGCCTGCTGTATATACCCCTGGGGCCTGCTGTATATGCCTCTGGGGCCTGCTGTATATGCCTCTGGGGCCTGCTGTATGCCTCTGGGGCCTGCTGTTTATACCTTTAGGGATGCTGTATATACCACTGGGGAGGCTGCTGTATATACCACTGGGGAGGCTGCTGTATACTACCACTGGGGAGGCCTGTATACCACACTGCTGGGGGCTGTATACCTGTGCTGGGGTCCACCCTCGGCTTATACACGAGTCAATAGGTTTTCCCAGGTTTTGGGGGCAAAAGTAGGGGGGTCGGCTTATACACGGGTCGGCTTATACACGAGTATATACGGTAACTCCCGATTTTCGAAGCAAATCAACTGCTAAATCAAAAGACGCATATGTTACAGATGCTGAAGCTGCATCAATTTGATCATTCAATGAATCACCAACTGGGTGGGATAAATGATATATCAAGCGAAAAGGGCCTTTCTCTTTTTTAGGGACTACCCCCAAAGGCGATACACGAAAATCTACAAATGGCGGATAATCAAAAGGTCCAGAAATCCTGCCTTCTGTCAATTCCTTCAAAATCTTTTCCCTAACAACATGGGGAAAACGCCTGACCGAAGGCAAATTATCAACTACAACACAACCTGTCCTATTAAAAGGGGGGACCAGAAAACCCAAAGAAAAACCTTTAAATAACAATTCAGCTGTCTGTCGATCTGGATAAACTTCTAGCCAGGGCGACATTCTTTCCACCATCACTGGGGTCACTGCCCTTTGAAGCATCTTTTGTAATGCCTGATTGCTGGTTTGCTGAGTTGATTTTCTTATAACATTTGACCATGGGGTGAGATCCCCCACAAAAAGAACATTCGTGTCGAAATCTACAGTTGGTTAACCATCGACACGAACCCTCATTAAAGGCATAACAAACTCCCTTTTTAACTACTTGTTGACCTTCCTTATTTTGCCTATTCATCACTGATCTTTGTGGAAGCATTAAATTCAACCAGAGACCTACATCTTTGCATCCCCAACGCATTTTGGGGTGTATTGCAATCTTTTGACAGAAGGCCTCATCATAATACCACCATGCCATTCCACCAAAGCCGCGGAAAGCCTCCAAGATTGTATCCATGTGCTGAAATAAACCACTACATAAATCAGCTTTTTTCTCTCCCAGCACAGAAGCGTATACACAAAACGCTTGTAACCAATTATTAAAGGACTTAGGAATCTGTTTTTCCTCTTTCTTATCACTTGAAGCACGAGGCTCCCGTATTGGCAAGAGAGCCATCAAATCAATAAAATCACCTTTCCAAATTTTTTTTACTGTATCCATTAAATGAAAGCCAAGTGGCGACACAGTGCAAGTTAATGCCTCTTTAAGGTGCACCTCAGCTACGCCACTTTGACGTACTGATAACCCAGCATCCACAGGTGCTTTATCCACCTTCATCGCAGAAGCTACAGCTTCTGATACTGACCTCTGAATAAATGACCTAATACTGTCACATGACATATTATTACTTAATAAGGATAAATCAGGAATCTCACCAGAACTCTGTTCTGCAGGCATCTGTGTCTGTTCTTGATAAACTCCTCTGGTGCTTGCAGGAGAAGATATTGTTGCACTCATTCCCCTGTGCTGTGACATTAATCTGTCCATGTCAGCTGGACGATTCCAAGCTCCCAGAGCTGCTCTCAGATCTTCTTGTTCTCCTTGTACTTGCCATTGCATTGTGCTCTTTGCAGACGGTCCCTTATGTCCCTCTCCTGTTCCAGAACTTGGCTGCTGGTTCCTTAAGGATGAGAGCCACTGATTCTCACCGAGAGTCTGTCCTTGCAGGCTTTTTGCCCTCATAATGTCTTGACTGTCAGCCCGGACAGCACTAGCCAGGCTTCCTCTTGACTTGCCCCGAGACTTCTGAGCATCTTGAAATGCCACACTTCGGTTCTGGACTGACTACTTATTCTTAGGGGTAGGATTACCCCCCTCAGACGACGGGGAATAAGAACGCCGCTGCTTGCGGTTCCGCTTGTCAGGAATTACCTCAGGATCAGCGGGCTCCTCAATAACCACCACAGGATCAGCAGGAACAGACAATGTCTCGTCCATGGTCACTCCTGGCTGCCCTCTTAAACAAGCTTTCAGCCATTCTTCTCCTCCTTTCTCATGAGCTTTTTCTAATAGCTGCTGAATGAGATTCTCCATTTCCTCTCAGCTGTTTTTCTCCTCACAGCTGAACTGATGCTGAAGACCCAAACAGCTGCTTCTAAACTGCAGTTTTACCGCCTTTTTTGCGTTAACCAATGAGATTAAAGCTCCTTCAGCTGAAGAGCTGGCACATACCAATATCATTTTCTGAAATGAAAAAACTCACACAAAAAATACATAAACACAATGAAATCATTAGTACTACATTCCCATTTAACTTAAATATAACATTCAGCTAATTTATCCACAACTAAATTGTACATTAAAAACTAAAAATACCGGATAAGCCTGTGACCCCATGTCCACCCCACATTTATACAAAATGGTGTCTCCCAATCTCATAAGAACAGATAGAATAAAAACATGGAAAAAACAACAACTAGAAAATCTGGAGAAAAATCGTTTCACATTTACATTTAAAGGGAACCTTTCAGGTGGTTTATGCCCCCCCAGCTATCCCTGTCTGTCCCTGCAGCTTCATAATACTATTCTAATCATCCCTCTCTGAGCTCATAGTGTAATGTGAAAGGTGAAAAAAAAGCATTTATACACTTAAATTTCAGTCCCCACCTTGGAGGAGGGGGACTGTCTGGCAGGATAATAGTTAACTCACTTTTAACTTGGATAGCTAAATGACCTGTGTGATGTAATGATCATGTGACCATAGTGGGCGGAGCTAAGCCAGCAAACATATTATGTTCTATGAGAACTTAGCTCCACCTATTGTAGTCACATGGTTGTGACATCAGATCAGGTCTCCCAACATGTTCTAGCACAAGGTTGAAATGTTAACTATTAACCTGCCAAACAGTCCCCGTCCTCCAAGCTGGGGACTGACTGCCTCATTACATAAGGAAATGTAAGTGTATAAATGTTTTTTTTTTCACCTTTTACATTACACTATGAGCTCAGACAGGGATTATTAGACTGGTATTATAAAGCTGCAGCTACAGACAGTGATAGCTGGGGAGGCATAAACCAGCTGACAGGTTCTCTTTAAATTTGGCCCCATGTATGATAAAAATGCGAACAGAATCATACGGGAAAAAACGGTGTTCTCCAGTCCGCGCTGCCAAGTTCCAAATTATTCCAAGGAAACACACGAGTAGATGAAGTATATCCAAAATCCTTTATTGCATCCTACGCGTTTCGGTGCCCTCCTGGGATCCCTGAGGAAGGTGCCAGGAGGGCACCGAAACGCGTAGGATGCAATAAAGGATTTTGGATATACTTCATCTACTCGTGTGTTTCCTTGGAATAATTTGGAACTTGGCAGCGCAGACTGGAGAACATCGTTTTTTCCCGTATGATTCTGTGATTCCACGTGCTAGTGGTCGGTAGAAGTCCAGCAGCAGCCGTCAGGATATAACAATACATGCCTGCATACCAGTTGTGGGTTTCACAACTGAAATAGGTGAGTGGTTCCCTTTATACCACCTACATTTTAAGTGTCTGTGTGATAGGGCACTATTGCGCCTTTTGTTTCCCTCCCCCCTTTTTTCTTGTTTAAAAATGCGAACAGTCATCTCTAAACATTGACATGTAATTGAAGAAGATAGGGAGTTAAACTCCTTAGGCATTGGACCTCCTCTTGTACAAGGGATACCATAATCTCAGAGATCTTCTGATTAGGAATTGCATCCAAAAAGGAAAACTTAAAAAAACATGGTTACATGTAAAATTACCCAAAGGGAATTTTAGATGTAGGAAATGTCAGCTTTGCAGCTTTCAAAATATAGAGAACCCAGTTTATATTGAGAACAGACATCATTTTGTAAACTCATTTACATCATGTAAAACCAAATGGGTCATCTATGCCATACTCATACCTTGTAAAAGGTTTTATATAGGCAATACAATAAGACTTCTTTATATGAGATTTAAGGAGCATTACAACTCCATCACCTCTGGTTAAGGATGTCCCTGCTTAATTAATCACATAACGGAATACCATGGTGGAAATCCTTCTTTTTTATTCTTCTTGGAACTTGAACAAGTGCTTCCTACCTCCCACAGAGGCAATACTCATAAAATCTTAATGCAAAAAGAGGTGCGCTGGATCATTGAGCTTAATGCCCCGGGCGCCGCTGGCCTCAATGATAAGAAAGATCTGGTGGTTTTCCTTTAAATCTGGTGTGTGCCTGACAAGAAGAGGTTAATAGCACTAGCACTTTGGTTAGTAAGATTCTTTCATTTATTTTCTCCACTTTCATCCATTCAGAGTCTTTAGATTGGTGCCAATACCTTTTTCATTCCTATAATACAGTGAGGTATTTGTCTAGTTATAAGAAGCTTGATCCTGTATTTGTACTTTTTAATTGGTTATGATGCTGCTTTCAATATTGTTGTGTTTAATAGCGTGAGCAGGTCCTCCCTATTTAGTAGGAGGATCTGACGTCACACGCTAAGCACAGGACCCGTTGAAGCAGAGACACCACAAAATGGTGTGCCATTGTCCACCACCTCCTCACCTCTCCTTCCTGCACTGATGTAACCCTCGGGTTAAATAAATGGAGCTACAATACATCTGGTGAGTGCCGTCTTTTGCTTCTATTGCGTATAATATTAATATTATTTCCATCCTCTCTTTTCTTTCTTTTCCAACATCAGGTGGGAGTAAATGTATTTCTTTCACTTTAAAAAAATGTTTTGAGCACAAAAGTCTACTAAAATACATTTTAACAATTATTCCCCATTTTCTGACTATTTTTTCTATTCGCCAGTGGCTGGGCTTGAAAAACAATTTAGATTGGCAATGTATATTTTTCTTTATTTTCTTTATTTTTTTATGGTATTATTTTCTTTCACATTTTGTGCCCCCATTCCATCCTAAAAACACCATTGCAGGAAGGAGGATTTTTGTTTCCTCTGTAACTAGGGCTGGTATATTAGTCCTAATTGCAGTGGAAATTCAACCTCCCACCTATATAGCAGGCTAACTACAGTAGGACTCCTAGAAGCCAGCATCTCTATCCCTACAGCCAGTTATCATAAAACCACTTAGTCAAGATGAGGAAGTTCTGTTAGAGCTTCCTATTTCTGTATGCACAACACTTTTTCATTGCTGTGTGTACAGTAATCAGGAAGGTAACAAGCATTATTGCCATCTCTATAGGGAACTCAGAGTTCAATTGTGTCTGACATTCAGCTTCTCTATCCCACTGCTGCACAATGACATACAGTTGCTCTATTATACAGGGACATATTAGAACTAGTCATGAGCGAGTGTACTTGTTACTATTCGCTACTCACACAGATAGTACGGTATTTGCGATACTCGGTGCTCTGCGAGAGTTTTGGATTTTACTCATGATATTCGAGTGAGCTGCCTAGCATGTTTCATGACTGATTGTCAGCCAATAAACATGCTGGGATTGCTTGCCAGTCATATTAATGCCATATTCATCTTTGAAAATGGCATTACTGTGACTGGCAGACACAGTATAACCAAAGAAGAAAAATACGCTCTAACCAAATATTGATGAGATCTGGGGGAGGCTGTAAAAAGGCAGAGATGGATGAGAACGTGCTCAAATTGCATGGGAACATTAGGCAGACATAATGGACACTATGTCTGCCTGCTGTTCTGCCATACAGCCGTCTGCTCTAAGTGACAGGACCCAGTGAAGATAGATAGAAGGACAGGTAAATCGAGCTTACCAGACTTCTGCTGCTGCTCCCGGGTCAGTTCAGTTTCCCACACTCCTGATAAATCATTTCCTGGACCACCCATTAAGCTACTTGCATGTTCACTGTACTGACCGGCAAACAGCGAATCACAGATGCTCACATTCTGTGAGCGCCTGTCACGCTGGGAGTAGGGAAGACACCCAGCGTAGGATAACGACGGGGGGGGGGAATAAGGAGTCCCTAACGCTAAGGGCACAAGAAGGAGACGGTAACCCCTAGACTTCCTAGAGCTGACCCTGTCTGCCCTAACGTCCCTATACAGTCTCCTCAACTGTCGCCGACCACGAACCTCGTCCCTCTCTGATCCTAGCACTATCTTATCTAAGGATCAGATGGAGAGGTTCACTAGACCCCTCCACTATCAACTAAAGACAAACACCAGGGAAGACAGACATTAGGGAAAAGGAAACACTTATCTGACAGCAGAACTCAGCAACCTCCACAACCTCAGCGTCTGCTGGAGCAAGGATAATGAGTGCACAAGGAACTATCACCTGCACCGAGGAAGGGTAATGAACCTCCTTATAAAGGTGGAAGGAATCTGCTGGGTCCTAGTGACCCACCATATTGGTGGATAAAACCAGACCGAGCACAAGACCTCCACAGCCGTCCCCCCATAACAGCGAGATCCCATCACACCCTCTCTCCATCTACACAGAAGGTAAATGCCCCTGAAAGAGACGGACCATCCTCCCCCATTATGGCTGGTGGGCCACCCGCTGGGATCGTCTGCGCGTGGCCTCCACCCTGTCATCCGTGCCACCCGTGACAGCGCCTCTGTTATTGGCTGTCCCATAAAACATTAGTGTATGGCAACCAACCTGCCCTCATAGGGTGTTAAATAAATAAATTTGCAGCATTTTTGAGTCTAACTCAGTGAAAGATGACAGCTGGGAGCTGCCACCCTCAGCTGCGTAATTTTATATGGCATAAACAAATGCGCGTGAGTCACACGCTAAGGTCATATAGTAAGCTGTGAGGTCACCATTTCCTTAGTAAATGCTAATAGCTATAGCAATGGTGACCTCACAGTTTACTTTATGACAGAGCTGAGACCCTTGCTTTACCACTTTAATATGGTGTAGGTCTCAGCGCTGTCATATAGTAACTGTTGTCATATTAACCGCTGTTGCCATGGACAGCGCTGAGGTCTGCGCCATAGTAAAATGTTAAAAAGCAGGTCTCAATTGGAGCTAATTTTCCATTCAAATTGTTAGCGGACCCCATGTCGTGTATGGAAAGCCCCTGTGTGCCTAAACGTTGGAGCTCCCCCACAAGTACTTTTTTTTCACAAAAAATTTCTTTTTTATTTTTACGGATTAATTTGTGAAGCACCTGGATGTTCAACATGCTCACCACCCATCTAGTTCCCTAGGGGGGGGGTCTAGTTTCTAAAACGGGGTCACTTGTGGGGGAGCTCCAATGTTTAGGCACACAGGGGCTCTCCATGCGCGACATGGTGTTCACTAACAATTTGAATGGAAAATTAGCTCCAATTGACACCATGTTGCGTATGGAGAGCCCCTGTGTGCCTAACATTGGAGCTCCCACACAAGTGACCCCATTTTGGAAACTAGACACCTCAAGGATTATGTCTAGGGGTATAGTGAGCATTTGGAACCTACAGCTACTTCACAGAATTTGATAAAAGTAGGTTGTCATATTGAACATGTTCTTTTTTTCACACAATTTCTCACTTTTAGGGCATGTGCACAAGATTAAATAATAAATATTATTAAAGAAATAATTTTAAAAAGAAATGGTGTGGGCTTCGCCATGTCTTTGTGCCAGCCATGTACAACTAGGCAGCTGGGGACTGGAATCCTCAGCGTAGGGAGGCCCAGGCTTTTTAGCCCCCCCCCCCCCCCCCCCCGCTGCGAATTGCAGTCCGCAGCCACCCCAGAAATTGGCGAATTTATAGAAGTGCCATTTTCTGACGCTGTATCCAGCTCTTCCATCTGCCGTGTAGCGGTGGCAGACTGGGTAATAAGGGGTTAATGCCAGCCTTTTGGCAGCTGGCACTAAGCCTGAGATTCATAATGTCTGGCCAATATTGGACCGGGCCATTAGTCTCTAGTAAATTGTAAAAAAGACACAACACAGAGAAAGATATTTTTATTAGAAAAAAAAACACAAACACAACTTAGACCCCATCTTTATTATTCTTTCACGTCCGATATAGTCCAGTGGGCCGTGATGTCTGATGTAGTCCAGTGGGTGGTCCAGCGACGATTTTAAGTTTTATAGCATATGGGGGCATCCCAGGAAGGGAATTAAAACCAGGATCCAAAAAACCTAGTCAGGAGTCTGAGTCAAACCAAGAGGGCAGCTAAGGTACAGAATTGTCAGGCTGAAGCAGGGTCAAAAATCCAGGCAAAGGCCAGATTCAAAATCGAACACACACACACACTGGGGAACCAAGACTATATCCGGCGGCCTGCAAGACAGGCTCCAAGGTATTTGAAGGGCGCGGTTACCTCGCATAGGCTGGAGCTCAGAACCTGATATTCTCATCCGGACTGCCCCTAGAACCAGGCCAGACGGTGATGCACGACTGGCACCAACCACCCCACTTCTGACAGAAGAACGAAGGCTGTGCTTATCAGACGCCTCTGCAGGACCCTCTCTTCTGCAACTAATATCACCCACAGGAGAAACACGGCTTCGCCCAGTGGCATACGTCGAAGGAGCAGGTCCATATGAGGACATGGCCCTCCTATCACTGGCACCATCAGCCGAAGGAATCTGGCGCCTCCCAGCGGCCGAGGCAGGAACACTAGCCAACGAATATCACGCTGGGTGTAGGGAGACACCCAGTGCTGGACGACGACAGGGGAAGGGGGGGAAGGAGTCCCTGATGCTAAGGGCAAAAAGCGGAGCTGGTAACCCCTAGAACTACTAGCGCTGACACCTGGCTCCCCTAACATCCCTATACAGTTTCCGCAACTGTCACCACCAGGAACCTATTCCCTGACTGTCCCTGGACTACCACTACACAGGGATCAGAGCGGATGATTACTAGTCAGCCCGGCTAGCAACCAAAGGAACACACAAGGGAAACAAACAAAGAGGGAAGAGATACACTTAGCTTGAGCAGATCCAAGTAGCAAACCAACAGACTCCAGGAAACACTGCTTAGAGCTATGATGCAACCAGGATCACCTGAACAGCTATCACCAGCAGTGCATCCTGGGAGTCAAGGGGATTAAATACCCAGCTCAAGGTAAGGGATCAGCTGGGTCCTAGTGACCTCCAGCTTTCTCTAAAAGGCAAATGCATCTTAAAGTGACAGAGACATTTTATTAGGATTTGGACTGTTTGGTCAAACGTTGGGACCTTCTGTGAGTGGCCTCTACAGTCTCATCCGTGCCTCCTGACACACCCGTGACACCGAGTCCAACGGTGACGTAACAGAATAGAACTATAAGATCATGGATGGGAAACTTATAATGGACATATGCTATTTTATTACATATTGCTTTCACATAAGCGCAGAACAGATGGTCTCGCATGCTTGTGACCCTCTGCAATAATAAAAGTTTTTCTAATAAAAAATAACAGTAATAATAATATAAAAAAATCACAAAAAAATATGCTGTGTTTGGTAGCCTTTGGGCTCCTTTGAAGGTGTTTTCTGGGCCATTAATTTTGCCTCCCATTGATTTGAATTGGGCTCTGAAGTTCGGCGAAATGTTCTTAGATCAATTCGCCAAACATATGACAATTTGTCGAACCAAACCCGAACTTCAAATGTTTCGCTCATCTCTACACATAAGGTGACAGTACATCTTTTGAATTCATGCCATTATGATCTTTCATGTATATACGCGGAATGGCAGTAATAAAAAGATGCATCAAGGACTAGATGGGTGATGGTGAAGAGTGCAGTGGCCAAAGAGATACAGTGAAGGAAATAATTATTTGATCCTTTGTTGATTTAATAAGTTTTCCCACTGACAAAGACATGAACAGTTTATAATTTTAAGGGTAGCTTAATTTTAACAGTGAGAACAGGTTTAAATTAGCTACAGTAGGTACCGTCCCGAAGTGGGTACATTATATGGTATAATTTGTTCTGAGGAAGAAGCTCTTTGTGACTTTTAAATGCATAGACCAAAATAAATCATTCATAATTTATATGGACTGATCTGAGACTATTCCTTGGTTGAACAGCAACCCGAGTTTATATCCAATTCATCTTCTTGTACTGGTACTGCTCCACATGGGTTTGCAGCAGCTGTTACATGCGCTTATAGTGGTTGTGTCTGAAACAACCACCAAAGGTGAGCCTTTCTACTATCATCAAATAGATCATGTTAAAAGATAAGACTCTATTTGTGCATTAAATCTCTCTCCAGAGTCTTAATTTTATCATGTTTATTTAAATATCTTGTATGAACTGCTGAATAGAGATGAGCGAACTTTGCTCGAACATGTTCGCCAATTTCAAATTGGGCAGGAACATGACTGATTCAGTTCGGTGATCGGAAACCCATTTTCCCCAAAAGTCAGCAAATCCTGCTAAGTTCGGGAAAAAGTTCAAAATTTCATATGGCCCTAAAAACCTTATGGTACCTTTACACGCCGCCACCGAAAGGTAGAAACCGGCAGGTATCGGAGACAATTGTACCTTTTACCTTCAAAACACCGCAAAGTGGCGGCGTGTAATTCAGGTTGTACCTTCCTGTCTCTTTGGATACCTGTCTTTCAGCCATGCTGAAAAACAAGCAGGTATAACCCCTATCGTGGCGGCTTGTAATCGGGGCACAGGCACGGTATTTGAGTTACCTGGGGCGTGCTAGAGCATCATGTATACCATGCCCCATCAGCTATCATTGGTGGGGACTACTGTGTACCCATTGGCTGTCCCTGCACAGGGCGGCATATTTAACGAGCTGACCAGTCACAATACACATTTGCTGTAGCGTCATGTATTAGCCAGCCTCCTGCACTGCCTGGCCAATCGTGATGTTATTGCATTGTCCAATCACCGTACGAGCATCGCGTAATACACTACTCTGTCACGCCTATGTAGTTACGGCGCACAATATGTACGCCCATATTCCCTTGTTGTAGCGGTGTGTAAATCAGGGAAGGTGCTCCACAGAAGGCAACCTGCGGCACCCGTCAGCACTTTCGTGGAACGAAAATACCTTTTGTGGAGCACCTTGTGGCGGCGTGTATTTGCGGCATCAGGTACCGTTAGCAACCATTGAAAACGCGCACGTGCGGTGCCTACCTGTTGCTACCCGCGGTGGCGGTGTGTAAAGGTACCATTACCTGTTTATGTGGGTCCAAATGCTCGCTGGAAAAGCCACTGCCTGGGAACAACACCTAAACTGCGGTTCAGAGAGTCCCCAGTCATCGGATCTACCAGCTTGTGTTAAGCTGTAAAATTTTGGGGATTTAAAAAAAATATTTTAATCTTCCTGGAGGTTTGAAGGTGTTTTGACACCTCTAGGGTCCTTAAAACGTTAAAAAAAGCTAGTGCCACTTAATACAGGGTATTAGTACATCCGTTTTTGCAAAAAGGTACAAAGCCATCCCACAATGTCAAGGTGTACCCACTTCGGGACAGTACCTACTCTAACTAATTTAAACCTGCTCATGTGTCGACTGACCTGAATTAAATCATTGTGCAGAGTTGCCCAGGTCCCAAAATGGGCACTTGACAATGGGAGGTGATATAAGGACTCGGATCGGTAAGAGGGGAGTGGGGCACTCCCTATTTTGTAATAAAACAAGCCAGAATTAATGCATGCAAAAAACTGAACCAGAGCAAACATAATTGAACATGCCTCTAGGAACATGTTCACACTGACCACCAAAACTAAACTTTAAGGAAAAAAGTATATACAAACTTATAAAAATACCCTGTAATAAATAAATTAATAAATAAATAAAAAACTAGCGACATTAAAATCAGGGTGATTAGTAAATACATATTTGCAAAAAGGTACAAAGCCATCCCACCATGTCAAAGGTGTACCCACTTTGGGCCGGTATCTACTCTAACTAATTTAACCTGCTCTTGTGTCGACAAACCTCAATCCAATCAGGGTGCAGAGTTGCCTGGGTTCCAAAATGAACGGAATGGGAGGCAATATAAGTCCTTGGCTCAGTAAGAGAGGGGTGGGGCACTCCAAGCCAGAATTAATGCATGCACAAAAACTGAGCCAGACAAGCATAAGTGAACATGCCTCTAGGAGCATGTTCACAATGACCACCTAAATTAATCCTTAAGGAAAAAGTATATAAAAACGTGTAAAGATACCTTGTAATAAATAAATAAAAAAATAAAAAATCTAGTACAAGTAAAATCAGGGTACTTAGTACATACATTTTTGCAAAAAGGTGCAAAGCCATCCCACCACATCAAAGGTGTACCCACCTCAGGTCTGTACCTACTCTAACTAATTTAAACCTGCTCATGTGTCAACTGACCTCAATAAAATAGGATGCATTAATTCTGGCTTGTTTTATTACAAGATGAGGAGTGCCCCACTCCCCCTCTTACTGAGTACGTAAATCGTCGCCCATTGCTGTTTATCTGTTTTGGGACCCGGGTCACTCTGCACCCTGATTTCATTGAGGACAGTCGACACATAAGCAGGTTTAAATTAGTTAGAGTAAGTACCATTCTGAAGTGGTTACACCTTGACACAATGGGATGGCTTTGTACCTTTATGCAAAAGCATATGTACTAAGTACCCTGTTTTTAATGGAACTAGCTATTTATCTCATTGAGGACAGTCGACACGTGAGCAGGTTTAAATTAGTTAGAGTAGGTACAGTCCTGAAGTGATTACACCTTGACATGGTGGTATGGCTTTGTACCTTTATGTAAAAACATATGTACTAAGTATCCTGTTTTTAATGGAACTAGCTATTTTTTTTTTATTAATTACAGGGCATTTTACACATTTGTATACACTTTTTCCTTAACAATTAGTTTTGGTGGTCAGTGTGAACATGCTCCTACAGGCATGTTCACTTATGTTTGCTCTGGCTCAGTTTTTTGTATGCATTAATGTCCTTAACACATCAGTTTTAGAGAGCTTTATATTTATACAGGAATTTTTTGTGAATTTTTTTTTATTGCAGAGAAAACCTTTATTATTGCAGAGGGTCAATAGCATGCGAGGCCATTTATTATACACTTATGTAATATTATGTATTCATTTTTATAGCGTTTTTAATTCCATAGTGCTTTACATATATTTGCAACACTGTCCCCCATTGGGGATCACATTTCATGTATAATGCATATTACAGTTGTCTTCCTGGCATTGGTGGTGAATATGAATAAACTTGAATAAACATGAATAAACTTATTTATTTTCATCAATATGTTTCCTACAAAGATGTCTCACTTCAATATTGACTGCAACTAAGTAAACGCAACCCAGTTTATATACAGTGCCTTATGAAAGTATTTGTCCCCCTTGAACCTTTCAACCTTTTTCCATATTTCAGGCTTCAAAGATAAAGATATAAATGATAATTGTTTTGTGAAGAATCAAAAACAAGTGGGACACAATCGTGAAGTGGAACAAAATGTATTGGTTATGTTACATTTTTTTAACAAATAAAAAACTGAAAAGTGGGGCATGCAATATTATTCGACCCCATTGAGTTAACACTTTGTAGTGCCACCTTTTGCTGCGATTACAGCTGCAAGTCGCTTGGGGTATGTCTCTATCAGTTTTGCACATCGAGAGACTGAAATTCTTGCCCATTCTTCCTTGCAAAACAGCTTGAGCTCAGTGAGGATGGATGGAGAGCGTTTGTGAACAACAGTTTTCAGCTCTTTCCACAGATTCTCGATTGGATTCAGGTCTGGACGTTGACTTGGCCATTCTAACATCTGGATACGTTTATTGTTGAACCATTTCATTGTAGAGTTTGTTTTATGTTTGGGATCATTGTCTTGTTGGAAGATAAATCTCCGTCCCAGTCTCAGGTCTTTTGCAGATTCCAACAGGTTTTCTTCCAGAATGGTCCTGTATTTGGCTCAGTCATCTCCCCATCAATTTCAACCATCTTCCTTGTCCCTGCTGAAGAAAAGCAGGCCCAAACCATGATGCTGCCACCACCATGTTTGACAGTGGGGATGGTGTTTTGAGGGTGATGAGCTGTATTGCTTTTACACCAAACATATTGTTTTGCATTGTGCCCAAAAAGTTCGATTATGGTTTTATCTGACCAGAGCATCTTATTCTACATGTTTGGTGTGTCTCCCAGGTGGCTTGTCGCCAACTTCAAACAAGACTTTTAATGGATATCTTTGAGAAATTCTTCTTGCCACTCTTCCATAAAGGCCAGATTTGTGCAGTGTACGACTGTTTGTTGTCCTATGGACAGACTCTCCCACCTCAGCTGTATATCTCTGCAGTTCATTCAGGGTGATCATGGGCCTTTTGGCTGCATCTGTGATCAGTCTTCTCCTTGTTCGAGATGAAAGTTTAGAGGGACGGCTGGATCTTGGTAGATTTGCAGTGATCTGATACTCCTTCCATTTCAATGTGATTGCTTGCACAGTGCTCCTTGAGATGTTTAAAACTTGAGAAATCTTTTTGTATCCAAATCTGGCTTTAAAGGGAACCTGTCACCTAATTTGAAGCCCCTACACTATCTCTAGCTGTCCCTACACCTTCCTAGCAGCTCCCTATCTATCCCTTTCTTATCTAAAGTGACCCTATTAAACTTGTGTAAATTAAGTATAAACTTACCGCAGTCCCCGTGGTTAGGGGACTGGGTAGGCGTAGCCACGCTTCCACAGCACTCCTCCATGTTGTAATGCACGCCCCGCTGGGCGGCATTATTGTGGGTCCTCTCTGCCCCCATTCTTGGAATCTCCCGACCAGGGCCGGACTGGGACCAAAAAGCAGCCCTGGAAACCAAGTCCCAGCAGCCCACATACTATATCACCCATATCAGCCGCGATCAGTGAATTTAGCTTTTACATTGTCGTGGCCTCATCACTTTCTTAGGGCCCTTTCACATCTGCGTTTATTTGGAATCGCGGCAGATGCGGTGAAAAAACCGCATCTGCCGCGATTGCCGCATAACCGCTGCACTTGCGGCGCGGTTGCGGTAATCCCCATAGAAAGTATAGGGGGACTTGCGGCAGGTGCGGCAAGTGCGGTTTTGCACTTGCGGCAGGTGCGGCCGCGAAAAAAACCGCGGCTGACCGCGGTTTTTTTCGCGGCCGCACCTGCCGCAAGTGCAAAACCGCACTTGCCGCACCTGCCGCAAGTCCCCCTATACTTTCTATGGGGATTACCGCAACCGCGCCGCAAGTGCAGCGGTTATGCGGCAATCGCGGCAGATGCGGTTTTTTCACCGCATCTGCCGCGATTTCAAATAAACGCAGATGTGAAAGGGCCCTTAGGGTACTTTCACATCAGCGGTTTTTTTAAATCGCGGCAGTTGCCGTGAAAAAAAAGCAACTGCCGCGATTAAAGCATAACGGCTGCACTTGCGGCACACTTGCTGCAATCCCCATACAATGTATATGCGGGCTTGCGGCAGGTGCGGTTTTGGCACTTGCGGCAGGTGCGGCCGCGAAAAAAAACGCGGTCAGCCGAAACCGCACTTGCCGCATCTGCTGCACACTTACCGCAAGCCCCATAGACATTGCATGGGGCTTGCCGCAACTGTGCCGCAAGTGCAGCCGTTATGCGTTAATCGCAGCAGTTGCGATTTTTTCACCGCAACTGCCGCGATTTAAAAAAAACACTGATGTGAAAGTACCCTTAAAGGAGTTTTCTGAAGAGCCACATGTGAATGGTGCAGCAAAGGGAAATCAACCGCAGCTCCATTTACATGGTGATCTACAAAGCCACGTTTCTCGGGATTGTGGGATCCCAGCGGTCAGATCCAGAGCGAAAGGAAAGTCCTGTACAGAAGAGAAGTGATGACTTCCATATTGGAGATAATTAATTTAAACACCATTTAAATGCTGAAAATCACAAAGTCCAATACTGCCTCTCTGACAACAGGACAGGAGAAGTGGTACTGTGCAGAGTATATATACAGAATAATACAGATACTGAGGATTACACCCACTATACAGGACAGGAGAAGTGGTACTGTGCAGTATATATATACAGAATAATACAGATACTGAGGATTACACCCAGTATACAGGACAGGAGAAGTGGTACTGTGCAGGGTATATATACAGAATAATACAGATACTGAGGATTACACCCTGTATACAGGACAGGAGAAGTGGTACTGTGCAGTGTATATATACAGAATAATATAGATCCTGAGGATTACACCCAGTATACAGGACAGGAGAAGTGGTACTGTGCAGTGTATATATACAGAATATTACAGATACTGAGGAATACACCCAGTATACAGGACAGGAGAAGTGGCACTGTGCAGTGTATATATACAGAATAATACAGATACTGAGGATTACACCCAGTATACAGGACAGGAGAAGTGGTACTGTGCAGTGTATATATACAGAATAATATATATCCTGAGGATTACACCCAGTATACAGGACAGGAGAAGTGGTACTGTGCAGTGTATATATACAGAATATTACAGATACTGAGGATTACACCCAGTATACAGGACAGGAGAAGTGGCACTGTGCAGTGTATATATACAGAATAATACAGATACTGAGGATTACACCCAGTATAAAGGACAGGAGAAGTGGCACTGTGCACTGTATATATACAGAATAATACAGATACTGAGGATTACACCTAGTATACAGGACAGGAGAAGTGGTACTGTGCACTGTATATATACAGAATAATACAGATACTGAGGATTACACCCAGTATACAGGACAGGAGAAGTGGTGCTGTGCAGTGTATATATACAGAATAATACAGATACTGAGGATGACACCCAGTATACAGGACAGGAGAAGTGGTACTGTGCAGGGTATATATACAGAATAATACAGATACTGAGGATTACACCCAGTATACAAGACAGTAGAAGTGGCACTGTGCAGTGTATATATACAGAATAATACAGATACTGAGGATCACACCCAGTATACAGGACAGGAGAAGTGGTACTGTGCAGTGTCCACCACACACATCCAGATGTACACACATACAGTATGGGCCTTTTCATATCTGCGTTTTGGCTGTGTTTGGCTTCATTTGCGTTTGTATGTGTTTTTACCCCTAAAAACACATTCCAAAACGCACCCACAGGTTTTAATGCAAAAGCAATGCAAAACGCAAAGCACATGTGCTTTTGCAAGTGCAGCCAAAAGCGTGGGCTGCAACGCTTTGGGCTGCAGTTGCAAAAACACATGCGTTTTGCATTAAATGAAGCCAAACACAGCCAAAACGCAGATGTGAACTGGGCCTATATATATATATATATATATATATATATATATATATCTACTCTATAATTGCCGTAGGCAAAATCGTGTCGGACCCCGAAAACGCCGTGGCTATGTCACTATGTGACGTCACCACGCGCGAGCAATGGCCGCGAAGCGGCCATTGTGAGTCGCTGGCCGAAAATAGAACCAGAGGCTCGGCCACAAACTTAGCGATTTACCGCTGAGGTAGCGCGAGCAATGGCCGCGAGGCAATTGCGAGTCGCTACCTCAGCCGCCGCACCTGCCGCAACTCCCCCTATACTTTCAATGGGGATCTATTGCGAGTCGCTGTGTAGCGCGAGCAATGGCCGCGAGGCCATTGCGAGTCGCTACCTCAGTCGCCGCACCTGTCGCAACTCCCCCTATACTTTCAATGGGGATCTATTGCGACTCGCTGTGTAGCGCGAGCAATGGCCGCGAGGCCATTGCGAGTCGCTACACTTGCAGGTTGGTGTAAAGATGTCATTGGAATAATTGGATTATTATTTGAAAATCTAAAAAAAAAATTAAAAATATTCTAGACACCCGATGCATTTGCATCGGGCTCACAGCTAGTATATATATATATATATATATATATATATATATATATACACATACATTCATATGACACACACGCACATCCATATGTACACACACATTATATATACGCACACATCCGTATGTACACACACAGTATATGTGTATATGCAGACACATCCATTTGTGCACACGTATACATTATATATATTTTTATATATACATATACACATCCATATGTAAACACACATCCATATGCACACACACAGACACATGTACACACACACACAGACACATGTACACACACAGACACATGTACACACACAGACACGTACACACAGACACACGCACACACAGACACACGTACACACAGACACACACACACGTACACACGTACACACACACACGTACACACACACACGTACACACACACACATGTACATACACACATCCATGTATACACACACATCCATATGCACACACAGACACATGCACACACACAGACACATGTACACACACAGACACATGTACACACACAGACACATGTACACACACTGACACATGTACACACAGACACACGTACACACAGACACACGTACACACACACATCCATGTATACACACACAGACACATGCACACACACAGACACATGCACACACACAGACACATGCACACACACAGACACACGTACACACACAGACACACGTACACACACAGACACACGTAGTACGTACACACAGACACACGTACACACAGACACACGTACACACACACACGTACACACAGACACACGTACACACACACGTACACACACATACACACACATACACACACACACATCCATATGCACACACACAGACACATGCACACACACAGACACATGCACACACACAGACACATACACACACAGACACATGTACACACACAGACACACGTACACACACAGACACACGTACACACACAGACACACGTACACAAACATACGTACACACACACACACACGTACACACACGTACACACACACGTATACACACACATCAATATGCACACACAGACACATGCACACACACAGACACATCCACCACACACACACACGTACACACACACACGTACACACACATCCATGTATACACACACAGACACATGCACACACACAGACACATGTACACACACAGACATGTGTACACACACATCCATATTTACACACACATCCATGTATACACACATACATCCATATGTACACACACAGACACACATCCATGTATACAGATACACATCCATATGTACACACAGACACATCCATGTATACACACACATCCACATGTACACACACAGACACATGTATACACACAGACACATGTATACATACAGACACATGTACACATGTACACACACACACACATCCATGTATACACATATACATCCATATGTACACACACAGACACACATCCATGTATACAGACACACATCCATATGTACACAATCATACAGTACATACATACACACATTTACAGTGCACACACATACACATGGAGAGGGAGGGATATACATGGTCTTACAGTGCTGCTCTGCTGAGTCACAATTACCATCCAGGACAGGACTCTGCTCTCGGTCCGTCACTCTGTCTGTGGGATTGATGGCATTTGTTTGACAGGTCACAGATCTGGGGGGGAGGGGGGCAGTGAAAGTTCAAACAAATAAATCCCCTGTGCCTCAGATGGAGACGCAGCCACCAGACAGAGTCCAGACACACTGCAGAAACCTCCAGGCTGGAGGCATAATACTCCTTCTTACCGCCCAGGATGAAGGAGGTCGCTCAGCCCACGCAGGAGATGAAGCCAGAGGACATGCCCGGTACCAGCCGACAGTGCAGGTACAGGTACTGCATGGCCCCAGGCCCCTGGTCAGCAGGGTGTACATCAGCTTCAGGGAGGCTGGAGCCGCTGAGGAGTGGAGGAGCAGTCATCATACTCCTCCTCCAAGAACCGGCTGCAGGAACACAGCCGGAAGCTCCACACCGGAAACGCGGCTGCGGCTACTGTGCAGCTCCCCAGCTGTGCCCGGCCGGCGGCCGCAGACAGACAGAAAGGGGCCGCAGGTGAAGCTCTTAAAGGTAAAGAGCGGCCGCAACGGTGCAATTCCACTTCAGCCCACCGGGAGAACTCCCTGTATGCCCTATGGCCAGTCCGGGCCTGCTCCCGACCTCTCTGTAGTTTTATGCACCGGCCAGACGTCACTTCCGGCGCGGTGCATTATGGGGCGGGTCACGTGATCGGCCCTAATGCATTATAGGGCCGATCACGTGATCGGCCCGGCTTCAATAAGCGCAATGCGCATGCGCGGAGCCGGGCCGATCACGTGATCGGCCCCATAATGCACTGGGGCCGATCACGTGATCCGCCCCATAATGCACCGCGCCGGAAGTGACGTCCGCCCGGTGCATAGAACTACAGAGAGGGCGGGAGATTCCAAGAATAGGGGCAGAGAGGACCCAAAATAATGCCGCCCAGTGGGGCGTGCATTACAACATGGAGGAGTGCTGTGGAAGCGTGGCCACGCCTACCCAGTCCCCTAACCACGGGGACTGCGGTAAGTTTATACTTAATTTACACAAGTTTAATAGGGTCACTTTAGATAAGAAAGGGATAGATAGGGAGCTGCTAGGAAGGTGTAGGGACAGCTAGAGATAGTGTAGGGGCTTCAAATTAGGTGACAGGTTCCCTTTAAACTTGGCCACAACAGTATCTCGGACCTGCCTGGTGTGTTCCTTGGTCTTCATGATGCTGTCTGCACTTGAAACAAAACCCTGAGACTATCACAGGGCAGGTGCATTTATACGGAGACTTGATTACACACAGGTGGATTCTATTTATCATTACCAGTCATTTAGGACAACATTGGATCATTCAGAGATCATCACTGAACTTCTGAAATGAGTTTGCTGCACTGAAAGTAAAGGGGCCAAATAATATTGCACGCCCCACTTTTCAGGTTTTTTATTTGTTAAAAAAGTTTAAAATATTCAATAAATTTTGTTCCCCTTCACCATTGTGTCTCACTTGTTGTTGATCCTTCACAAAAAAATTAGAATTTATATATTTATGTTTGAAGCCTGAAATATGGCAAAAAGTTGAAAAGTTCAAGGGGTCCAAATACTTTCACAACCCACTGTACATTGTGGCCTGACACAAAGAGGCTAATTAACAGCTGGGCAGTAAGCAACAATAGCGTGCAAACATTCAACTCCAGTACTGATTGCGTGGGTCTGAATCGTGGCACTCAATGCAAGAGGCAGGGAAAGCAAACAAACACACCCAAAGTCACGGAACAACTTTTAACAGCGTCTCCTGCCATCTTACTTTTCTCAGCATTCCTATTGGCACATACACAGATACACTGCCTGCATTCCTCTCTGCAGTCATTTGTTCATGGATCCTCTACAAGGCATGGCTGACCTGGACAGAGCATATAATCTACCTAACCAGACCCAGAGTGGCAGATGGAGAGGAGATGGAGAGTGAGACCAATAATAGCTTAAGCTCCACCACAATTTCCAATTTGGGCATCATCTGTAATGACGTGTGGATCCAATTCTGGGATCGGATGTGGACCTGAGGAGTGAGTCCCAGCAGTCAGGTCACTATTATCCCATGACATCTGGGACCAGGACCACCACATGTCAGACTGAAGAGGATCTGGTAGTATGTCTGGCTAGATTCAAGCTACAGCTGATGTCACAGTCACAGCTAAAGGATCCCATTAACCAAGACCATCACGACCAGGACCATGACCTTTATGGGGAGCACGAGGAAGAGGAGCACCAAGAAGGCAATTTTACCCAGCTGTGTGGATCACGCTCACCACCGCTGGAGGCATTCAATTGAGGCAATTCTATGTGTGAACCCATACCCCTCCAAGCACCTATCCAAAAAGGCATCAACCACCCCGTTCTCCTATGTCGTTTGCTGAGGAGATTGAACATGCAGATGCCATCGCCCGGGACTGGCTGCATGGGCCTAAGGCTAATGACGTCCTCGAACAATGCACGAAAGGCAAGGTGGTGGTGTTCAAACAGGATAAGGGGTACAGGTTTGTATTGAAACATGGCACTATACATCGGTGCTACGTCAACTGCGTCGCCCTGCAGCCTGATGATCATCCCCAAAGACTAAGTACCATCTACATTGAGGATGAAGTCACATTCGTGAAGGTAAAGGACTTGAAGGGGTGATTTGCGGTTGGTGTGTATCAAGTTGGCACCGCCACCCAATCTGAGAAGTGGTAAGAGGAGGCTGAGCTGAAGAGAAATTGGCATTGGGTGCAGCCAAAGTTTTCTTTGATAGGCCATCTAAATGCACCCACAGGTCATGTCAATGTTCCTAAAGATGGTCCTGGCCCTGTCTTTCCTAGAGGAGGTGGTCATACCCTAGTTCCTCCATTATCCTCTCCAGGGTTACAATGATGTAGAGTGCTGTGGCACGTGGTGTCAAAGAATACACCTGGAGGAGTAACACCTGCAACCCCGCATGACCGTTTGGCAGCACAGTATGAGGAGAAACTGCTACATCCATCCAGGGCATGGCTGAAAATGGTGAGAGGCAATTTCACTGGACCTTACTAAAGGCATGTTGGTCTGTCTGTGAGACAGTGACCTGGCCCTCACTTGGCGTTTTGGCCAAAGAATGACTTTTGGGTCTTACATTTTTCCAGTTTTTTGTTGTCTTTAACCAAGGCATGTGTTTTTGTTAAAGTTCTACTAACATTTTGGGCCCTTTGCGCTTCCCCCTACTGGGTATTCATGCAGTCTTTTGGAGTCCAACTGAAAGATCTTCATGGACTATGCACTTTATTGCCTCTCCACCACTTTCACAGTCCATGTGCTGCTTATCCCTGTGGGACTTTAGTTTTTGAGTTCTTTTTTTGAGACTTATAGTCTATGTGTCTATATAGTAAAGTTTTTTGAGTTCACTCCTTGTGTGCTGGACTGTTTCTGCAAACAGGTGTTTTGATACTGCCTTACAGAGACTGGTGAAAAAGCTGCAGGCCTTTGGTCTGAAGGTGTGAGGTATAGAACTGCAGGACACTACATTCACTCCAGTAGAACAAGGCTAGCCAAGTGCAGTTCTCAAGGGCCGCAAAGAGTGCATGTTTTCAGGATTTCCCTAGCATTGCACAAGGTGCTGAAATCATCCATCACCTCTGCAGGTTGATGAAATTAGCACTTGTACAAAGCTAAGGAAATCCAGAAAACGTGCACTATTGTCAGACCTTAATGACTGTAGTCAGCCACCCCTGCCCTAGAAAATTCTGTGGAAGTAGGCAAGAGGAATTCTTGAGCCCTTTTACAACTGCGGTTCTTCCTGGACTCTCTTAGGCCCTGTGTCCATGGTGCATTGTTTGATTTTTTTTTGCGTAGATTGAGAATCTGCATCAAAATCTGCATGTCTATCCTGAGGCCAACAAAATGTAGGACAGGTGAGAAGTGCTTTTTTGTATCCTTGCAACTGTGGTTTAGATTTTTTTTTTTCTGCCTCAAAATCTGCAGCAAATCTGCAATAAAAAAAATACATTGGCACAGCACTTAAGAACTCTCATAGAGTTTGCTGGGTTCAGGATAGACATGCAGATTTTCAAAATCTGCTTCCAAAAAAACATCTAACCATAAGACGAGGCCACAATGCCCTGCTGTGTAATGTTGGCTGTGTAACCTGACATAAAATAAATAATTGAAAAAGTGTAGGGCTCCACCCAATTTTTTGCCAACCACGGTTAAACTTCAGCTGAGGGCTGGTGTTCTCAGCAGTGTGAGGGCCTAACATTATTGGGCCCCCCACACTATAGAATAGCATCCCCAGCCACCCCAGAAATTGGATTTTATAAGAAGCTCCAATTTCTGTTGCTTTACCTTCCTCTTGCAGTTGCAGTGTAGCAGTGGCAAACTGGTTAATAAGGGATTAATGCCAGCTTTGTATTGCCAGCTGATATTAAGCCAGAAATTCTTAACGTTGGGTTAATGTTAGACCCGGTCATTAAGAATTTCAATTAAATAGTAAAAAAAAAATTATATAGAAAAAGGAAAAGCACAGAAAATATTCAAAAGAGGGTGCCATATAATGCAAGGTGAAGAGCATCAATCAACAGAGAGAAAGACCTTGCATATACAAGTGCGCACACCAAAATAATATTAAAAAATGAAAACCCACATTGTTTTAATTGCTTTTAATTGGTGATGATCAAGGACACACTAGCACTTGAACTGTGAGTGTTCCTTATTTGATGGGTAAAGCTGCACGTAGAATAGGGTTTCCAAAAGTTACGATTATTACTGCGCTAGTATCTTTAAGTTGCAACTCTATTTTAACCAATTATAAACCTTTTTAATGGTTAAATACTTTTAGAGGAGCAATAAAAACTTCAAGGTATTAAAGCCAGTAAATAAATGCCAAATTGTTTACCCTGTAGAGTGGACTCTGCAGAAAAAAAGTGGTTGAGAAGGTTGATAGTTCTTACTGCTAGCGAATTGGTCGTATTCTGAATGTGCAAAAACGTTTTAGATACCATGTTTTTCCAAAAATAAGACACTGTCTTATTTTGTTTTGACCACCTTAGCAGCCTAGTTTTATCTTTGCTGGCAATCAAAAAAGGGTGATGCCATATGTACCGTATATACTCGTGTATAAGCCGACCCGTGTATAAGCCGAACCCCCTACTTTTGCCCCCAAAAACTGGGAAAACTTATTGACTCGTGTATAAGCCGAGGGTGGACTCCAGCACAGGTATACAACCCCCTGCAGTGAGGTATACAGCAGCCTCCACAGTGGTAGTATACAGCAGCAGCCCCAGTGGTAGTATACAGCAGCCCCAGAGTTATATGCAGCCCCATAGGTATATGCAGCCCCAGAGGTATATGCAGCCCCATATGCAGCCCCAGAGGTATATGCAGCCCCAGAGGTATATGCAGCCCCAGAGGTATATGCAGCCCCATATGCAGCCCCAGAGGTATATGCAGCCCCATATGCAGCCCCAGAGGTATATGCAGCCCATATGCAGCCCCAGAGGTATATGCAGCCCCAGAGGTATATGCAGCCCCAGAGGTATATGCAGGCCCAGAGGTATATGCAGGCCCAGAGGTATATACAGCCCCAGAGGTATATACAGCCCCAGAGGTATATGCAGCCCCAGAGGTATATGCAGCCCCAGAGGTATATGCAGCCCCATATGCAGCCCCATATGCAGCCCCAGAGGTATATACAGCAGCCCTTAAGTAGTATACAGCAGCAGCAGCCCCAGGGCTGTATACAGCCGCAGCCCCGGGGCTGTATACAGCCGCAGCCCCGGGGCTGTATACAGCCGCAGCCCCGGAGGTATACAGGCCCCCCATCAAGTTCCAGGGCCCCCCCCCCCTTGCGCGCCAGCCTGTAAAGTAAAATCATACTTACCAGTGTCCTGTCGCGCCGTCCGCAGCTGCCGACACGCGATCCCGGGCTTCAATCCGCGTTTTCCGGCTTCCGACTTCCTGTGGTCGCGGGCAATGACGTCATTGCCCGCGACTACAGGAAATGCGGAAGACGCGGAATGAAGCCGGGCATCGCGTGTCGGCAGCTGCGGACGGCGCGACAGGACACTGGTAAGTATGATTTTACTTTACAGGCTGGCGCGCAAGAGGGGGGGGCCCTGGAACTTGATGGGGGGCCTGTATACCTCCGGGGCTGCTGCGGTATTTTTTATATACTCGCGTATAAGCCGAGGGGGGACTTTTCAGCCCAAATTTTGGGCTGAAAAACTCGGCTTATACGCGAGTATATACGGTAGTTTTTTTCGATTATTTATTTATTTTTGTTCACTAAGATGCCAAGTTGGTTGTAATGGCAGTAATAATGGCAGAAATTGTGTGACAAATTTTGATGCCATTTTTCCCCATTTACCCATGTGAAAATGTAAAATCTGAGGCTAAAACTAAATATTTACTATTATAATATTTAAATGTAATTATTTTTTCTTAAATGCTCAATGGTATAAAATTCAGTGGCACACCTGATGTGTCAGTATGATCACTGCACCCCTAGATGAACTAATTGAGAGCTTTACTTTGTAAAATAGGCTCACTTATGCAGTGGTTCTGCTGTTCTGGCATCTCATGGGCTCTGTCAATGTGACATGGCACCTGCAAACCATTATAGAAAACTTTGCACAATAATATGGGGCTCCGTTCCTACAGAGCTTTCCACTGTGTTTAAAAAGTAGTTCCTTATTAGATGTAGGGTATTGGCACTCTCAGGAGATTTTCACAACAAACAAACCATTTTTTCCTATTAGCCCTTATAAAAATTTAAGATTTGGGGCTAAAACAACATTTCAGTGGTAAAAATGTAATTATTCTTTCTTCACCACTCAATGGTATAAAATTCTGTGAGGCACATGTGGTGTCAACCTTCTTACCCTTACATGAATTCATTGAGAAGTGATGTTTGTAAAGTGAAGTCACTTATGAGTGGTTGGCTTTTTTGGTACGTCAGGGCTCTGCCAATGTGACATGGCACCCTCAAACCATTACAGCAAACTCTTCACTCTGACATGGCTCTTCTTTCCTTCTGACCTTGCATTGTGCCTCAAAAGTAGTTTTCAAACACATATGGGGTATTGGCATACTTAGGAGAAATAAATTGCGTTAAAAACTGTACCATTTGTTTTTGCATATTACCCTTTTGAAAATTAAAAATTTGGGGCCAAACAAACATTTTATTGACAAAACACTGTAATTTTTCATTTACTTAGCCCAATGTTGTACAATTCTGCGAATCGCCAATAGGTTAACAATTCTCACCACACCTCTTGACATGATGTTTGAAATTTGTTTTAGCGAAAAGGGCGCTCCTAAACTCAAGCAGTGTTTCTTCCCTTCCTTTTCCAGTCCTGCTTTATTCCAAACAGACGTTTTCCACCACATATTGAGTAACATTGTGCTCAGAAGAAATTTCACAAAAAATGTGTGGTTAATTTACTCCTGTTACCCATGTGAAAATGAAAAATTTGAGGCAAAAGAAACATTTTTGTTAGAGACATGCAATTTCTTATTTTCACGACTTAACATTATAAAATTCAGCAGGTTAAAGATACTCACCACTCCTGTAGATAAAATCCATGAGGGGTGTAGTTTCCAAAAAGGGTCACTTGGGGGGAATTCCACTGTTTAGGCTTTGCAAACACAACATGATGTGCACTATCTGTTTCTGTCAATTTTGCACTACAAAAGACAAATGGTGATCCTTTCTGAGCCCTACTGTGCAGCTAAGTAGTAGTTCCCCACCATATATGGGGTCTCAGTGCACTCGAGAAATCGCACAACAAGTTATATGGCCCATTGTTTGCTGTCACCCTTGTGAAAATGCAAACTTTAGGCCCAAAGCAATATTTTTGTGGGAAAATTACATTTTCAATTCTTTCTTCCACGTTGCTTTAATTCCTGCGAAGCACTTAAAGATTTAACAAAACTTCTTGAATATTGTTTTGAGCAATTTAACAGGTGCAGTTGTTAAAATGGTGTTACTTATGGGTATTTTATGTCAAATAGGGCCATTTATTATACAACTACTGTGTTTTCTCTTTTTAAATCATAATGACAACCACAAACATCCAAATGACCCTAATTAAAAGTTCACATACCCTGGTGATTTGGCCTGATAACATGCACAGAAGTTAACACAAATGGATTTGAATGGCAAATAAAGGTAACATCCTCACCTGTGACCTGTTTGATTGTAATCAGTGTGTGTGCATAAAAACTGAGTGAGTTTCTGGGATCCAAACAGACTCTTGCATCTTTCATCCAGCCACTGATGTTTCTGGTTTGTGAGTCATAGGGTAAGCAAAATAATTGTCAATGGATCTATGGGAAAAGATAGTTGAACTGTATAAAACTGGAAAGGGATACAAAAAGATATCCAAGGAACTGATAATGCTACTCAGCAGTGTTCAAGCTGTGATTAACAAATGGAAAATCAGGGGCTCTGTAAAAACCAAATCACGATTAATTAAACTAACAAACATTTCAGCCACAACTGCCAGGAAAATTTTCGGGGTCCAAAGAAAAACCCACAAAGAACATCAGCTGAAATACAGGACTCACTAAAAACTAGAGGTGTGGCTGTTTCAAGATGCACAATAAGGAGGCACTTGAAGAAAATGGGCTGTATGATCGAGTCGTCAGAAGGAAGATATTACTGTGCAAATGCCACAAAGTATCTCACCCACAATACACCAAACAGCACAGAAACAAGCCTCCAAACTTCTGGAACAAGGTAATTTGGAGTGATGAGACCATAGTCAAACTTTTTAGAAGTTACTTCAGGGGAAATGGTGTATCAGTGTCCGCGCTGCTGAAATCCCAAGAAAACGATCCAGAAACCAGATGTAGGTTGCATCAATCATCCATTTATTCCTTTCCTACGCGTTTCGGCACTGTCCTAGTGCCTTCCTCAGGAAGGCACTAGGACAGTGCCGAAACGCGTAGGAGAGGAATAAATGGATGATTGATGCAACCTACATCTGGTTTCTGGATCGTTTTCTTGGGATTTCAGCAGCGCGGATACTGATACACCATTTCCCCTGAAGTAACTTCTGGATGGTTCCCACGTGCATGTGGAAGGTGAAAGTCCTGCAGCAGCTGCATTTAATGCTAAATGCTTTTACACCAGTTGTGGGTCTCACAACTGGACTAGGTGAGTGAATTCATACCCACCACATACATTAGTGTCACTAGTGATAGGGCACTATTGCGCCTCTTGTTCCCCCCCCCTATTTTTTAGTCAAACTTTTTGCCACAACCATAAATGTTACATTTGGAGAGGTGTAAACAAGGCCTATGATGAAAAGAACACCATTCCTATTGTAAAGCATGGAGGTGGATGTCTGGTGATGTGGGAATGCGTGTGCTACAAAGGCACAGAAAACTATCAAAGTTGAAGGAAGATGAATACAGCATGTTTTCAGCAAATACTGGAGGCAATTTAGCACTCATCAACCTGGTAGCTGTGCATGGGACATACTTGGACGTTTCAACATGACAACAATACAAAACACAAGGCCAAGTCGCCCAGTCATTGGCTACAGCAGAACAAAGTGAAGGTTCTGGAGTGGCCATCTCAATCTCCTGACCTCAATATCATTGAGCCACTCTGGGGAGAATTCACGCAGGCAGTTCATGCAAGAAAAACCAGAAATTTACAGGTACTGGGGGCTTTCTGCCAAGAAGAATGGGCAGCTTTACCATCTGAGAAAATAAAGAGCCTCATCCACAACTACCACAAAATACTTCATGCTGTCATCGATGTTAGAGGTGGAAATACACAGTATTAAGAACTAGGGTATGTGAACTTTTGATTTTGGTCATTTGGATGTATTGGGTTGTGATTATGATTTAAAAAGAGAAAACACAATAGTTTGACAATAAATAGCTTCACCCAACCACTAACCATGAGTGGAAAGAAAGTGTTTGTGTTATCATTCATATTCTCTGAAAAAAGGCCAAGAAAACAAAAAATCTGCCGGGGTATGTAAACTTTTGAGCATACCTGTACATGCCTGGCTTGAAGAAGATATCTGTCCAGTGTTAAAACACGTAGCCCCTTTTCGTTTTGATTTTTATGAAAATATTATGTCTGTCTCAGCAGTGCTTCTATCACCATTTGTTTTATTTTCATTTTTATATTATTTACCATTGAGAATAATATGACTTGCTAAAGTATGGTAGCACAAATAGCAGAAGAAGCTCAGAGATCAAGAAATTGCAATACAAAGCTTTTAAAGTTGCTGTACAATGTAAATTACTAATAATCCTGGAAACTAAACTCACAATTTACCTTTGTTATTGTTCATTAGAAAGTCCTTTCAGAATGAATAATGAATAATCTATGCAAGTGCTGAGCTTACTAGGCAGCACACAAATTAGCTCAGGTGGTTGCCTAGCAACAGACCTCGGCAGTAGAAGTGACCGGCCTGGTGATTCTACAGTGTAACTGCCATGATATTCAACTCACCTGAATGTAACAATAAGGCTGGTAGTTTATGGGGCATAAACACACAACCTGTCAGAGACCATGGGTGACTATTCAGCACATGGATGGTGTGTGTCTTAGGGCATGTGCAGACCTGACTTCTAGATGTGTTAACTCACCGAGTTCTTCAGGAGGAAGTCCATTCAGGAAACACCAACGTCTTTTAGTCCTGATGCATCTTTATTTGTGTCTTTTCAGGATATCCTGAGCACTTGCATTGAATAAGCTTGACAGGTGGTTTCAAGCAGAAGTCATGTAAATATTAATTAGGCAGTTCAGGTAGTTAAGGGCCCTTTCACACTGGTGTTTTGGAAAAATGCAGAAGTTACGGTAGAAGAAAACGCATCTGACGCTTTTTCCGCCTAACGGCCGCACTTGCGGCTCGCTTACGGCAAGCCCCATGCATTGTCTATGGGGCTTGCGGTAAGTGTGCAGCAGGTGCGGCAAGTGCAGTTCCGGCAGTTGCGGCAAATGTGGCCGCGAGAAAAAACGCGTTTTTTTTTTCGCGGCCTGAACCGCACCTGCCGCACACTTACCGCAAGCACCATAGATAATGCATTGGGCTTGTCGCAAGCGAGCTCCAAGTACGGCCGTTAGGCGGAAAATGTGGCAGATGCGTTTTTTTTGTACCGTAACTGCCGCATTTTTCAAAAAACCCCAGTGTAAAAGGGCCCTAAAAGATGCTGAAAATACTGATTTTTTTCACAGCAAGTTTTTTTGTAGCGTTCACTGCAGCGTCAGTGCCTCCACGGCAAAGAGTCTGGTGTACTCACCCCTCTGGTGATCCCGTGTTGTCTGCCCGGGCACTGTCTCCTAATTATAGCTTCCTGGGCCTGGGCAAACCACACAGGTCTTCCGGGAGAGCTCTTAGATCAGACTATGACTGCTGAGAAGCGCAGAATATTTGAGGCACATTCCCTCCTTTGGGGGTGCCTTGGCAACGTGGTCTGTTGCTTAGAGATGCATGGCTTCATTTCAATTCCCCTTTTACTGTGCCTTGTGGTCTCCTTTTGTTGGAATATGTTTGTTGCAACAACTCCAATCATGTATGTGTAAGTGTTATATTGCTAGATTTGTGCATTGTCAGTAAAGTTAGTTTAAAAAAAAGAGGAACACTCCCAGAGGTTCACACACAGGAAATATCATGTGACTGTAAACAGTTTCCTGCGTCTGTGCATGTGAAGAGAACCACAGCAGCCTGCTGATGCTGCAAAGGGACATTTAAGATGTATATTCCTGTTTCCACAAAACCCTTCATATCTGTACCTGTTTGTTGCTAATTAAAGCTAAGTTCTGTTGTCAACACACTTTCAGTGTATCCTGAATGATCTGCTGCCAACAGGTTATGGGCCCAGTGTGACACAGAACTGCGCGTGATACAGAATCCCAAGAGTAACACAGAACACAGAGTTACACAGATTAATACAGCAAAGGAAGCAAAAGCAGCAAAGCAACAGAGAAGATGTCCACAAGTAGGGATCACTGCAAGTTTCCAGTGCAAAGTCTCACCAATCAGAATTATCAGTCCTGAAAATTCAAGGTGAAGATGCTGCTCATAAGAGAAGGTACGTGGAAATATACACAGGAACAAGTGCCTCATCCATTACCAGATGACTTGGTAGAGAAGGATCAGAAAGCACAAAGCACTTTCTCCCTCAGTGTAGATGATGATCAGATTGTGCATATATTCAAGTGTGCAACTGCAATGGAGATGTGGGAAGAGTTTCAGAAAGTGCATGAAAGATCAAATCTCAGCAATAAGCTTTATCTCATGAAAAAGCTGTACCAGTCTAAGGCCAGGGTCACACATACCACCTGTTTTTGGCTTAGGCTACTTTCACACTACAATTTTTGTAAAATCCGATGCTGTCCGATATAAATCGGACAGAATCGGATTCTTCTAATGCCTGGAATCGGGTGCCAAATAGGCATCCGATTCCGACAGAAAATAGGATGCCCGCCCTCCTGTCAGATCGCTCCCTGAGAGCTGTCAGTCTCTCCCCCGGTCCTCTTCTTTATCCCCTGTGTCTCCCCTCTTGGCCCCCTGTCCTCTCCTCTTATCGCCCGGTCCTCCCCTCTTGGCCCCCGGTCCTTTCCTCTTATCCCCTGTGTCTCCCCTCTTGGCCCCCGGTCCTGTGTCTCCCCTCTTGGCCCCCGGTCCTGTGTCTCCCCTCTTGGCCCCGGTCCTCTCATCCCCTGTGTCTCCCCTCTTGGCCCCCGGTCCTCTCATCCCCTGTGTCTCCCCTCTTGGCCCCCGGTCCTCTCATCCCCTGTGTCTCCCCTCTTGGCCCCCGGTCCTCTCATCCCCTGTGTCTCCCCTCTTGGCCCCCGGTCCTCTCATCCCCTGTGTCTCCCCTCTTGGCCCCCGGTCCTCCTATGCGTCCTCCTCCTCTCCTCTTGTCCTCCTCCTCTTGTCCTCCCCTCTCTTTCTCTCCTTTCTCACCTGTCCACGACTCCTGCACGGTCCCGCGCGTCTCCGGTGCCTTGCTGTTCTGTCTCAGTGCTGCCAGGACCTCTTGTGATGTCACAATCACATGACTGCCGGCTATTGGTTCCTGGCAGTCATGTGATTGTGACATCACGGCAGGTCTTATCAGCACAGACGGCAAGATACCTGGAGACACCGGAGATGCCGGGAGACGTCGGGGGCCTCGTGGACAGGTGAGCATAGATTTTTTTATTTTTAATTAACCCATTCATTCACTTTTGGAGCGATTTTAGTGTAGTGAGCATGCTCAGTACACTAAAATCGGTCCGAGGAGACATGAGATGTTTCCTCGGACCCTTCTCCATAGGGCCCCATGTTAAGTTGATCGGGTCGGATCGGATGTGCACTAAATGCCATCCGATCTGGTCCGATCCGAATCTGTCCGATTTTATTTTCGGTGCAAAAATCGGAGCAAGCTCCGATTTTTGCACCGATAAAAAAATCGGACAGATTCGGATCGGACCAGATCGGATGACATTTAGTGCACATCCGATTCTGTCCGATGCCCATAGGCATACATGGGGTCCGAAAATCGGTCCGATGCTGTCCGATTTTCATCGGACAGCATCGGAAATGCTAAAATCGTTATGTGAAAGCAGCCTTAGATCCATTTTTGGGATCTTTTTAGCCATTTTTTTTTTCAAAGTCCAAATGTGCATATGCGTTAACGCATGTGTGTGTGCGTTTTTCAAAAACGCATGCATTTTTTAACATGGGACCCTATGGGAGAAGCATGCATTAACGCATGGTACATATATGCACCATGCATTTTTGCAAGCGTTTTTGCATGTGGTTTTTGGGAAAAAATGACTAAGTCCAAAAAACGGTCAGGACCTCAGGGGACACTATTGGCACCCTAAATTTAACTGATCCATTTTTGTAAGGCTTAAAAAAAGCGGATTGGTATGTGTGACCCTGGCCTAAGCTAAGTGATGGCTAGAATATGCAGGACTATATAAGAAACACCCTAGAGATTGTGGTGCATCTCAGGGGTATTGGAGAAGAAATTAAAGACTTTAATGTTGCTGCACTACTAATAAGTGGACTTCCAGAAAGTTATGACACACTTGTCATTGCATTAGATGCACGGCCAGATGATGAGCTCACACTAGAATATGTCAAAGGCAAGCTTGTAGATTAATTAAAGTGAAAGACGCAGAATGTGAGCGGCAGTAATGAATCTAAAGCAGAGACAGCATTAAAGACACAGGACTTTCCTAAAAATAAGAGCAATCTAAGGGAAACTCAGGAATGTTTTGTCTGTAAAAAGCCTGGCCATCTTAAAGCAAACTGCAGAGTTTGGAAAGCAAGAATGAGTCAGTTTAAAAAGCAAAACAGTGATCAAAAGGTGAAAACAGCTACAGTCATGGCCAAAAGTATTGACACCCCTTCAATTCTGTCAGATAATTCTCAGTTTCTTCCTGAAAATGATTGCAATCACAAATTCTTTGGTATTATTATCTTCTTTTAATTTGTCTTCAATGAAAAAACACAAAAGAGAATGAAGCAAAAAGCAAAACATTGATCATTTCACACAAAACTCCAAAAATGGGCCAGACAAAAGTATTGGCACCCTCAGTCTAATACTTGGTTGCACAACCTTTAGCCAAAATAACTGCGATCAACCGCTTCCGGTAACCATCAATGAGTTTCTTACAATGCTCTGCTGGAATTTTACACCATTCTTCTTTGGTAAACTTAAAGAATATCTTGCCGTAGTGTTCAACAAATTTGGGAGAATGCCAAAAGCCCTGCGTGCACATAATGGGACTGAGTATATAAGTAGTAAGGTGCAAACCGTTTTGAAAAGGAATGGAATTGTGTTTCAGAGTACCATTCCATACAACCCAGAACAGAATGGCATTGCAGAGAGAAAGAACCACAGTCTCTGTGAAAGTGGAAGAAGTATGTTTTTTTATGCCAATCTACCTACAACGTATTGGGGAGAAGCCATCATGACAGCTCACTATCTTCAAAACAGACTGCCAAGAAAAGCCACAAATAAAACTCCATATGAGCTATGGAACTGTGAGAAGCCTAACCTGCAGCACCTCAGGATATTTGGAAGCAAAGCATTTGTGTTTGCTCCCAAAGAAAAACGTTCCAAGTGAGAATCACATGCAAAGCAAGGAGTCCTGGTTGGCTATAGTGAAGCTCAAAAGGGATGCAGAATCCTGCACCCAGAGACCAACATAGTAACAATCAGCAGAGATGTTGTGATTGATGAGAACTCTGTTTCACTCAAATTCCATGAAGTTACACCAGTCATTCAAGCAAAGGAACAAGAAGAAGAATCTCAGTCACCAAACCCAGACACTGAAAAAGAAAACAGTGAAGTCTGGATAAGCTCTGAAGCCTGTGAGGAAGAAATAGAAGAACCAAGTCAACCTCCAATTAAGAGATCAGAAAGTCCAAACAAAGGTATCCCAGCTAGACGCCTTTCTTATAGAGTCAGAACACTTCCTGAATCAGAGCCACAGTCATGGCAAGGAAAAAGAGCCTTTAGAAGCCAAAGATTCATCAAAACTCCAGCAATGAGAGCTACAGCCAAGCAGTGGGGGCACGTCTGTATATATGGACAACCAAGGATGTTTTGGACTTCCCAGCAGTAAGAAGATCAGTGCAAGGACTAAGCACATCAACATTAAGCATCACCACTTACATGACTTAGTGGAACGTGATGTACTAAAGTTTGTGTATTGTGAGTCTGACAAGATGTTACAGATGGTATAACAAGACCATTGCCAAGAGCCAAGTTTGAGGACTTCAGAACCACAATGGGACTAACAGGATAAGTAGTTGTTGAGTGGGGTGTTGGAATATGTTTGTTGCAACAACTCCAATCCTGTATGTGTAAGTGTTATATTGCTAGATTTGTGCATTGTCAGTAAAGTTAGTTTAAAAATAAAGAGGAACACTCCCAGAGGCTCACACACAGGAACTACCATGTGACTGTAACCACTGCACTGTAATGTACTGTGCATGTGAAGAGAAGCACAGCAGCTTGCTGATGCTGCAAAGGGACATTTAAGGCTGGTTTCACACTGCAGTTTTTTACCTGATCAGGTTCGATCAGGTTTGTGTGCCAATACCAGGAGAGGAACTTGCAGAGAATAACTATAATTGAAAGATTGACACCTGTTCTGAGTTTTGGAGATACTCTTGGTTTTGACACATAACCTGATCGAACCTGATCAGGGAAAAAACTGCAGTGTGAAACCAGCCTAAGATGTACATTCCTGTTTCCACAAAGCCCTTCATATCTGTAACTGTTTGTTGCTAATTAAAGCTAAGTTATGTTGTCAACACACTTTCAAGTGTATCCTGAATGATCCGCTGCCAACACCTTTGCTAACCTTTGCCGGTGTCCTAGTGCCTGCTAATACCTGCTGTACCTGAACCAGCTGTGCTGCCGTACCCGCTGCAAGAGCCTGAACCAGCTGTACTGCATACCTTCACCAGTCTGAACTTGCCATACCCTCTGCACCAGACTGAATCTTCCATACCTTCTGCACCAACCAGAACTAACCTTGCTGCCTACTACACCAGTCATCTAGTCTGTACCCTACTGCACCTGAGACTGTACCTGCCTGCATCAGTGCCTATGCCTGCATCCTCGGCCCCTGCGGTCAGCTGTCAAGGTACTGAGAACCCCTGGAATAGCATCTGCTGGCTACCTTCCAGCACAATCTCACCATTAGTGAAGACGAGGTAGTATCTTATGCTCCACCAGGTCAAAATTGATACCGTGGCCCAGTGAGTGCACTCCTCCCTGCTTGCATCCACGAGCATCACACATTTACATTAAATTGCATAAGGTTATTCATTTTAGCAGTTGTTTAGCGCTTTTTCAGGCATCTTAAGGCATTTGTATATGGCCACAAAATGGAACAATATGTCCATGATTTCACTGCAACCAGAGATCTGTGAGCAATCTCTGGACAATTATCTATGTGTGTAACTGGGCCTTTACAGAGCAGATCTGAAGAAAAAGATTTCATGTGCACATACCCTTTTGGTGAATTTTTACCTTTTATCATAATGGGCTTTAAGGTGCAAACCTCTTTGCTTGCTACTTTTCCGTGTTCATTATATCGTTGAAGAGTCCAGTTTTTCTGATCAAAAGCTCCAATTCCTCTATATGGAGATTTAAAACATATTATCCTGGTTGCCTGAGGAAGCCACAGAGGAAGCTTAGGAGCTTACTGAAAAGCGTCTCATGTAAATTATTTATTTAGAGCGCACTATCAACTTCTACAGCTTTGTACAGAGATTGTCATTCACAAACAGATTTTTAAATGAAACTCACACACACATGCAAATTTTGTCCTTGGTCAGATTTAAACGCAGAACCAAAATGCTGCAAAGCAACAGTGTTGACAATCATGGTGTTTAGTGTATAATATTATCTATTTATCTATCTATCTATCTATCTATCTATCTATCTATCTATCTATCTACTTGAAAAAATGCTGCAGCACTCCGTCATTAGATGTATCTTATGCCTTTATTATGGCCACAGTACCATAGGGTACCTGTGGCCGTAATAAAGGCATAAGATACATCTAATGACGGAGTGCTGCAGCATTTTTTCAAGTATATACAAGTGCTGGGAAGACAGCTGAGCTGATTTGCACCCACTGGGCAGTGCTGCTCTATTTGTTTCTACTTATCTATCTATCTATCTATCTATCTATCTATCTATCTAACAAAAAAAAAACAAAAAACTGCATAGCACTCAAAGACATAATGTGAACTGGTGCTAGCAGTGACGCTGGGTCAAATACCAAGAAAAAAATCTCTCTGCAGCACACAGCTACTACCAATATTGTACACATGCTACCAAGCATTACATGAAGAAAAAATATTAAAAACTTAGGTTTTTTGAAAAAACTCATTATTCTTAATTTTTTATTTTCTGGGGTCTTGGTACACACATTGGCCAATGTCTGCTTGCTCATCAACCACAACACGGTGCCCCCAGGTCTGATGAGTCCTATATTGACATCCCTGTCCTCCTTGTCCTCCCTATCCCACTTCTAAGTGGATGGACACAATCTCAACCTCAGACCACCTAAGTTTTTTAAACATTTTTCCTCATTTAATGCTTGGTAGCATGTGTACAATATTGGTAGTAGCTGTGTGCTGCAGAGAGATTTTTTTCTTGGTATCTATCTATCGATCGATCGATCGATCAATCGATCGATCTATCTGTCGATCTATCTAGCTAACTATCTATCAATCTATCTATATTATCAATCTATCTATTATAGTGAATGACATCATTCTCTCTCGCACATCTGAAATCCGCTGTCTCGGAGTAACTCTCGACTCTGCCCTGTCTTTCAAACCGCACATTCAAACTCTTGCCACCTCCTGTCGCCTCCAACTCAAAAATATTTCCAGAATTCCTCCCTTCCTCAGCCCTCAATCTACTAAAACTCTTGTTCATGCCCTCATCATCTCCTGCCTCGATTACTGCAACATACTCCTCTGTGGCCTCCCTGCTAACACTCTTGCACCACTCCAGTCTGTCCTCAACTCTGCTGCCTGACTAATCCACCTCTCTCCTTGCTACTCTCATGTTCCACAATTAATCCAGTTCAAGCTACTAACACTGACCTTACAAAGCCATCCATACCCTGTCTCCTCCCTACATCACTGAACTAATCTCCCACTATCTTCCCTCACATAATCTTCGATCCTCCCAAGACCTCCTTCTCTCCTCTACACTTATTCATTTCTCGCACAACCGCCTCCAAGATTTTATTTGAATATCCTCCTCCAATGGAATTCTGCACCCCAACACGTCCGATTATGCACCACGCTCGGATCCAACAGATGGAACCTGAAAA
Organism: Allobates femoralis; assembly: GCA_033576535.1. Classification (NCBI taxonomy): domain Eukaryota; kingdom Metazoa; phylum Chordata; class Amphibia; order Anura; family Aromobatidae; genus Allobates; species Allobates femoralis. The sequence continues at coordinate 214,610,189 of JARQOC010000002.1, read as the reverse complement.
CCCATCTTTTCAGGAAAACCTACAGCCTGCAATGACCTCGGTGCCACCTCACCATCACCAGAGCTGCTGCACTCCAGACCTTCTGTCTTCTCCCCAATATCCTGTAGAATGTAAGTCCACAAGTGCAGGGTCCTCTCCCCTCTGTACCAGTCTGTCATTGTTAATTTGTTTACTGTAAACTATATCTATAATTTTGTATGTACCCCTTCTCATGTACAGCACCATGGAATTAATGGTGCTATATAAATAACTAAGAATAATAATAACATTATGCTCCTAAGATCCCTCTAGTGGCTTCTGCAGGTAACCAGCGATTCTCTTTTAAATCAATGTCAATACATGAGATTTGGAGCCCTGTGTCACAAAAAGAGTGCTGACCAAAAAAATAAATGTATATTAGGAGATTACTCTGCATTGAAAGGTAAAAGCGTAATGTGGTCATTCCACAGAAAAACAACTTCTCTTAATTAACAACTGTGTTATGTATTTAAGATGGCTAAGGTTGGTTTCACATATACATATTTCTGCATCCGGTGGCAATCTGGCAAAAACCGCATCACATCGCATTCATTTTTAAGTGTAAAACCTGATGATGCAGCTCTAGATCACGGCATGGGTATTATAATGGATCTATCATCCGGATCCAGTATCACACACCATACATACTGTTTATGTACACACATGCACACAAACCATACATACATACACACACATACACACCCAATTTTTCTCACCTTTCCTCCATTCCCTCAGCGTCCTCTTTTCTGTACACGCGGATAGCAGGTAACAGCAGACTCTTTTGCAATTGAAGTCGAGATGAATGTGCATTTTCCAGTGCTGCCAGGATCAATATCTTCTCACCAACAAAAATGGCAAATCAGAGGCTACTAGCTGACGTCATACCAAGGTGTCAGCTGCTGACCTCTTATTGGCCGGTGGCTACCCTAGGTATAGCTGAGCAGAGTTTCTGGCAGCGCTAGCAAATGCACATTCCTCTGAAGTAAAGTGTGGATGTCTGTGGCCCCTTGGAATGGGTTGCGATCACCAAGGGGTCTCCTGTCCCTAAAGGCTGCATGAAGCAGCCATAGGGGCCATATGTGGGACAGAAGATTGAGACCCCTGGGCTAAGGAACAATAAAATATAAAAAATTTATAAAAATTTTCAAAAAAATAAAAACTTAAAAAGATTGGAAAAATATTTTGGCACTAAAAGAATATTTTATGTAAAAAAAATAAACAAAAAAAGTCACATAAATTGTATCCACGATGTTATGAGAAGAACAAACATAATAATTTATAGTGTGCATGTTGCCAAAAGCTCAAACTAGCACAATAAGGTATGGCCAATAAGTTGTCGTAATTGTTTTTTCCCAGAAAATTCATGGAGCAGATGTTACAGAGTAAAAATACATGTGTGGCCAAAATAGACACTGCAGCCATAGATGAATACATTGATTGAAGTGATTTTCAAATAAGGGTGAATTTGAGAGTTTTACTGCTGATATAGAACTTGAGTGATTCTGCAAATAGCTCAGACAAGCTATTCCAGCAAAATCTGTACTTTAAAAGCCAGATGGTGCTCCTTCTCTTTTGAGCCCCACTCGTGTGCTCAAACAGTATTTTACAGCTACATATGGGGTATTGTCATGTTTTGCAAAACAAATTCTGGGGTCCATTTCATCCTATTACCCCTTGTGAGAATTAGAAATTTGAGAGTGAAATACCATTTTAGCAGAAAAAAAAAGATGTTTTGTTTTTAAAGCTCATAAAGTACTAGTGGGTTAAAAATGCCCCTCATTCTACTAGATGAGCAGGTTTCCCAAATGGGTCACTTGTAGGGTGGAAAGGATTCAGTTTTTCTATCACCTAAAAAGCTCTCTGGCATAAATCCTAAGGCTGTGGTCACACATAGAAATCCGTTTTTGGAAGTGATTTTCATCACCAATCCGTTTTTTTCTGGGTGCTTTTTGAGCCTCCTGCACTCCTGAACGTTTTTGGACTTTTCATTAAAAAAACACATGCGCGAACGCATGCGCAAACGCAAGTGCGCGTTTGCATGCGTTCGCGCATGCGTTTCCCATAGGGCCCCATGTTAAAAAAAACGCATGAAAACGCATGCGTTTTTTAACTGATGCCAAAAACGTTGCATGCAACGTTTTTGACTCAAAAACGGACAGGGCAATGTTTGGAGCTCCATAGAAAAACGGACAGGGTGTTTATTACACCCAATCCGTTTTCTGTCAGTTTTTGGACTTAGAAAAAAAAAATGAGAAAACTGAAGCCAAAAACGGACTGAGGGCTTATGTGGAACCCCAGCCTAAGTCATATTAAAAGGCTTATTAAAGAGTCAATTATGACTTTTAGGATTGCTACTTTCAATAGGTGGCACTAGAGTTTGTCTACTTCACTTAAGTGACAATTTGCACATTTCCCGGAGGAGATTTGTGGCTATAAGTCTCCTCATGCCAGCAGGCAGATTGATCTCCTTAAAGAGAATAGCCTTTCCCCAGACCTTGTCTTAGCCTCTCATACAGCCAGATCAGAATCCCATACACTGAACTGATAACTAACGCAGCTTTTATAGATTGGGGCTCTGATCTGGAATAAATCCTAAATAATATTAAAAGGCTTGTTAGTCAATTATGACTTGTAGGATTTCTACCTTCAATAGGTGGCACTAGAGTTCATGGGGGGCATGGTGACTCAGTGGTTAGCACAGCAGACTTACAGCAATGGCGTCCAGGGTTCAAATGCCACCAAGGACAACATCTGCAAGGAGTTTGTATGTTCTCCCCATGTTTGCGTGGTGTTCCTCCAGGCACTCTGGCTTCCTCCCACATTTTCAAGGACTTAGATAGTGAGCCTTAATGGGGACAGGATTACTGATGTATGTAAAGTGCTATGGAATTAATAGTGCTATATAAATGAATAAATGTATTATATATTATTATCTATATCCTCCTTGAATTGACAATTTGTAAATTTGCATAAAAATGCTAAGAATATATAGACTTACATTTTCCACTAACATAAAGTACAATTGTCATATGTCAGATTTAAAAAAAAAAATGGAGTTTTGTCACGAGAACCCAAACTAGCTGCCAGGGGAATGGCTTTAAATATGTCTGGTTGAGCTAAAACCTGCCCTTTTGTTGATGTCATTGTCCATAAAATATCTTCCACTTTCAATAAATCTTTCTGTTTTCAGAAATAACTTAGAGGTAACATGTCACATCCCCAAATGTTATTAACCTGCAGGTATGGGGTACATTGGCAACTTAATAGCATTCTAAAGCAGCCCAGACACAGCACTGGATATTGGATAGGAAGAAGAAAGAAGTACAAGTACAGCGCTGCCATGTAGAAATGAAGGCTGGAGGTAAAATGACAGTGATTTTGTTTCTACTCGTTTCGCAGTTACAGTTCCTTCTTTAGGAAAAAAGTCACAGGTGTACCACACATGTACCAGTAGGAAATTACATTATCCCGCCCAGCGGTCTCTGGCTTCAATCATAGAAAAAACTGTGGATAAAAAATGCAATAGGGTCTTACTATAACAAACAGAAAAAGTGTGCTCAGAGCTGTTCGCTCACCTTGTGAGGTTGTGTGACCTACAACCAGTTACAAAAGCCTAGACAGTGGCCACATGACCAAAGTGCACTATGGCAGATGAGTATGCAGGAACCGGATCAATCTAGTGGAAATGACCTACACTGCTCTGTAAAATCGAAACAGATGTCTGATACATTAAAGGTGGGTTATGCAATGCATTTCCAAGTGTTTCCACACTTCTGCATCAGGATATCCACCTTGAGGACCTCAGAAATACTTTTGTAAGGCTGGGGTTACACATAGAAATCCGTTTTTGGAAGTCCTTTTCATCACCAATCCGTTTTTTATAGGGTGCTTTTTGTGTCTCCTGCACTCCTGTACGTTTTTGGACTTTTCATTAAAAAAACGCATGCGCGAACGCATGCGCAAACGCAAGTGCAAATATGGCATGCGTTCGCGCATGCGTTTCCCATAGGGCCCCATGTTAAAAAAAACGCATAAAAACGCATGTGTTTTTTAACTGATGCCAAAAACGCTGTTTACTGCGTTTTTGGCTCAAAAACGGACAGGGCAATGTTTTGAGCTCCAGAGAAAAACGCACAGGGTGTTTATTACACCCAATGCGTTTTTCTGTCAGTTTTTGGACTTAGAAAAAAAAAATGACAAAACTGAAGCCAAACACTGACTGAGGGCTTATGTGTAACCCCAGCCTAAATCAGGGCTACCATCCAAGAGCAATTGAAAGCCAAATTACAAGAGCCACCAGAATATCAAGGTGTACATCTCCTCTATTACAAAACTAGAGAAGAAAACAACCGGGTTCCTCTTATAGTCACCTACAATCCAAACCTGGAGGTGTTAAGAGGAGCTGCATGAAAACTACAACCACTACTACAAAATGATGCCCGACTAATATCTACATTTCCGGACCCCCAACTTCTGTGTTTTAGGCAACCTCCGAATCTAAAAAGTATCATTGTCAGAAGCGCCCTGTCCTCTCCAGCAGCAACAGGAACCTTTCCCTGCAACCAGAACAGGTGCAAAACCTGTCCTCATATAATGACAATGGACAAAATAAATGATTCCCAACTCACATCAGGACTACAAGATCCAAGGCAACCAATGTGGTGTATTTAATTATATGTACAAAATGTGCGCATGGGAATCTGTATGTAGGGGAGACAGGGCAGAAACTTAGAACAAGAATAAATTCTCATCGCCACACAATAAAAGGACTGATCTACCTGTGCATAAACTCTTCTGTAGCCCTGATCACACCATAATGGATATGAAAGTAAGAGTTCTGAAAGCTAGCTTCAGATCATAAAGAATCAGGAGAATATAAGAATATAAACTTATGTGACCTTTGACACATTCAGAGCAAGAATTATGTCTTTCTACATCAATTGAGGAATCTTCAAATCTTGGATCAACCACTAATCAAAGGACAATAAAACTATCTATGTCTCTTATCTCTGAACTCTGATTTTACTTCCCCAGCTGTTCTTCCCCCCTCCCAAGACTGACCACTATATTCTGCTTCACATCACCTGTCTTATTTACATTATCCAACCCTGAATATGTGTATATATGTGTGTGTTCAGAAGCTGTCTCATTATTAAGCCTGATGAAGAAGCCATAGTGTCTCGAAAGCTTGCTATTTTTTACCATCTTCTCAGTTAGCCATTAAAAGGTATCAACCACTGAGGACTCTCAGATTGTAATATTTTACTTACTATGTAGTGAGCTGAAGTCACTCCAGCTGCGCCTCTATGGCTGTATATGCTGCACTATCAATGTGACAGCCAAGTAGCATCAGAATGGTATTAACCTAGAGATTAACTTCCATTGGGTTAATAGAGACGTGATAAGTCAAGTATACTTGGAAATACAGTAGACTTTATCATTCAATGATGAGGTTGACATTCATTTTAAAAATGAATAATGAGAGCTACACATGGTCATGGGATAAACGTCTTTGATTTTTATATTTATTCAGTCCCCCACAATCAACAGAATTAAATGACCTCTCCAAGAGTTTTGGGGAGAAGTCTAGTCATTTTTCCAGAAATATGAGTTATAGTGCCAGACACAACCACAGGTATGGATGATGCGCCCTGTAAGAATGGTGAAGGTGCGCTAGCAATTATTACCAGGTATTTGTGGATGTTCCTGTGGTTAATCCTCAGTTTTAAGATGTTTCTATATAACCTTTATTAACTAGTTTTTCTTTGGTTAAGAGATGAAACCCACACAATTGCCGCACAAGCTTGGATGGTGCAGCATTGAATTAATATTACAAAACAACACAGGTCATTGATCAAACTGAGCATTTTATACACAAGCATCAATAGAATACATTATCATTGTCATCTATTAATTACATCATTTATACTTAAAATGGACCAATATGGTGTAAATAAATCTTACATAGGGTATGTAAGAATAAAAGCATTGTGTTTAAAAACATGTATGTATGTATGCGTGTGCTTGTACATATGCGATATATGCCTATAAAATATAAACATCTACATTTCATCCTGTTATTCTAGAATGTCTAGCAATAAATAGTCTTTACATTGTAATAAAGAAGAAAAGGAAAGGATACACAATTAATTTAAGCAAATAGTTATGTACTGCTCATAGGTAGGGCTGTATTTAGCAAAGAAACCGGACAAGAGCCTTGGGCAGTGATCTGCACTTAGAATTCCAATTGATTCTTATGAAGGAAAGGGGTTGTCTAGACTGAGAAAAAAGGGTTTACATTATTTTCAGAAACAGCGCCACTCTTCTCAGTGGACTGTGTCTGGTACTGCAGCTTATCCCAATTGTAGTAAATTGGCTTGCACTATTAGACACAGTCCTTGGCAAGAATAATAGTGTCCCTAGAAAAACAAAAATGATCCTTTTTCCAGTTCTAAATAGTCCAAACAATAAACATTGACCTTAATATTAAAAAAATGCAGGAAATATTAATTTCATTATTCAGTTGGCTGCTCTTTCTTGTCTCCCATTTGGGAGACAATACTTTAGCATTTCACGTATAGGTTGTTTCACAGCTTTACAAAGTTCCTGATTATTGTTAAGAGATGACGATATATCTACTAATTATAGAGATGATTGAATCAATTCGATTTGAATTTGATGAAATTTACAGGTCTTAGAAAATTTGAAGTATACGTGGATTAGATTTACGCGAATCGCAAAAAATATGCCCTAAATGCCCTTGGCTATTTTACACATAAATCACATAATGCCTAGCAGCTATTACATCCAGTGCTAAAGTACAACCAATCAAGAGGGGCTATTATAGCCAATATAAAAGCCTGGACAAGGAAGGCAGCAGACACTTTATGGTGATTTTAGAATTTTGTGAATGCATCAGTGTTCACAAATCAGCAATAGAGATAGGGCGTGAAAGCCCTAAAACATAGAATACTTTCGATAATAATGCATTGTATAACTGCAGCATTGGGGAAGATGAATAATGGGATGGGAAGAAAAGTGGAATGCAATTGATAGGGGGAGAATCTACATAAGATACAGGATTTTTTCCTTTATTCCTAATGCACTATAAAGCAGAAGCAAGATAGCACAATCATTTTAATAAAATAGTCGTGGTCAGATGGAGGTCTTTCTTGTCACAAGTGACTGCACTGAGATTTTTTCATTTCTTGTGAAGACGGGGAATCGGTTTGCTAAAATACAAAAATTCCCCAAAATCCAGACATTTTATGCCTATTTTCTTACTCAAATTTTACATTTGTGCATGCCACATAAATACAGTGAGCTGTTGCAGGTGCTGGCTTTTTGGTCAGATAGGTACCTAGAATTCATTATTTTGTCATTTGGGGAAATGGGTTAAAGAGGACCTGTCACCCCCCCCTGCTGCATGGCTATCGAAATGCATCACAGAATGCAGCATGTCTGCTACATTCAGGGAAGCGGTCCCCCATGTGTCTGTGTGCTGTGTACCCTGAGATATAGGTGTGGGAAAACTCATTGTTAGAAGCCATGAATGCAGTCCCTGTGGCTGGAGTGAGCTTTATTCACAGGGGGCCATTCCCTCCCCCTCTGCCTCTCTGTGCCACCTCCTGCTGTACTGTTTATGCTTTGTTCAGACAGCAGGGCAGGAATCTGGAGCTGACCTCAGGAGAAATGATTTGAATGCTTTGTGGGACAGGATGAGTGACAGAGAAGAGGAGGGGAGAGCCAGAACAGAAGAAGCAGCACAGAGAGGCAGGGGGAGAGAATGGCCCCCGTGAACAGAGCTAACTCCAGCCACAGGGACTGCCCTCATGGCTTCTAACAGTGAGTTTTTCTAATCCTATATCTCTGGTACACAGCACACAGACAAATGGGGGACCCCCACCCTGAATGCAGCTGACATGCTGCATTCAGTGCTGCATTTAGCTTGCCATGCAGCAGGGGACTGATATGTCCTCTTTAACTATGTTGAAAAAAATGTATACATTTGAGATGTAGATCTGTTTTCTCAGTGTTTTACTTTTAAATGGCATGGTGGATCAATGGTTAGCAATGCATGTCCTGGGTTAAAATCCTAACAATAACAAAATCTTGGAGGAGTTTGTATGTTTTCCCCATGTTTGTGTGAGTTCCCTCCAGTTTCTCAGGTTTTCCCCCACTTTTGAAAGACATAGTGATTGGGAATTTAAATTGTGAGCCCCAAAGGGACCGTATTACTGATGTATGTAAAACGCTATGGAATTAATGGCACTATATAAGTGAATAAATATTATCTGCTACCATATTTTGCTTTCTTTACATGTACATACACACTTACCTAGCATTCTCAATATGTCCTTCTTACATCCTTTTGCAAGGGTTGAATAATTAAAGTTAAAAGTTAGTTAACGTGTTGTGCAAAATGGTAAAAGAAAAAGTGTCAAAACCATGGATGGGGGAGTGTAAACACTGAAAATGCTGGAGCAGCTAGCAGAAGCATCACCACTACCATTGGCACCAGAAATCTGGCAGCAATGTTACCACAATTTTATTTCTTTGACTCAGATCTCTGTACTAGTGGGGAGGAATGTGAGGGTGTTTTGGAACATATGGCACATCAGTCAGCTCAATAAGTGTCCTGTGTACAAATGACTATATGGATAATTTTTGGACTTTTTTAAGTTTAAAAAGTATGAAAGGTCTATCAGTGCAGTATGTTATTCAATGGGCATTGATGACTACTGCTTTGCCATCCTTTTCAATGGTGATGTCACTTTTATATTACCAAAGCTCTGATTATGTTAAAGAGAGGTTGTCCTAGGAGACTCCATAGTGTTATACACGTCTTTTCAAGGCAATAGGAATACTTGTGATTCATAGTAACTTTTGTTCACCTCAAATTGAATTTTTTTACAGTCAATTTGCCAAATATGGGGAATCCAAATTTCAAAGGATACGATCATCTCTATTAATTAGTTCTATTAGAAGGCATCATAATTCTATTTTATTTTGTTGGCTTGTTTTTTGAGAAAATGTGGAATATTTTTTTCCTGCATCATACAATTTCAGTAACTAACACTTTATACTTTTTTTTAATTTTCATTTAGTTCCAAAGATACTTATAGAATTTCTTAATACAGCCCCAATGTACAGCTAATATATTTGATGTAAAGATACCTAAACCAAATGAATTTAGAAAAATAGCATAAAAATAGGTTACACACAAAAAAAGGATAAAAATTGACAATTGTTATGGAATGACATTTTCGCTATGATGTATGTTTTACTGTACACTATATTGCCATGGATATGAATTGTTCTGTTGTAAATTCAGCATACAGATAACAACAATAAGTCATTAGTCATTTTTATGTTTCTACACTTGTCTAATAATGCAGCCGTTTTGGAAAACCCCATTGCTATGTCCAAAATGTACAGAAAGCTTCTGAGATATGAAATTAAATGGTAGCATTTTTGAAAGGCACCAATACTTAAGGTGACTTTCCAGTATTAAACCACCAACTCTTCCTCTTGAGCAGGGGTGGGGAACTCAAGGCCTCGAGGTCCGCCAACAGGTCATGTTTTCAGGATTTCCTTAGCATTGCGCAGAGGTTGGAATAATCACCAATGCAGGTAATTATATTATCACCTATGCAATACTAAGGAAGTCCTAGAAACATGACCTGTTGGTGGCCCTCGAGGTCTGGAGTTGCCTACACCTTCCCTAGTGCAACACTAATAAGAAATGCTACCTTTATGAGATAAAGAAATTTGAAACCCTCCAGGTTATTTCTCATTCCTCACCAATGTTCTGCAAGGGTGTCAGAATAATACATACAATGTTCTTAGCACATTCTGCCTATAGATCCTGTATGACAAAGCATATAGGAAGAATTCAATATTTTCAACATGTAGTTGTATAATTATACCTTATCATATTCTTAAAAAATCTATTTTCATAATAACTAGAGTTGAGCTAATCTGGGCAGATTAGTTTCACTCAGGTAAGAAAATATGGTTGGCATAGAATAAATTAAGTGCAAGTAGAATCTGCCAGGAAGTGGTAAAAAAGGAATAAAGTTTTATATTCAATGCTACTTAGTTCTCCCTATCCTCCCGTAGGCTCGCACTCTCTTCCTAGTCCTCCAATTGCCTCATTTTCCTTCTTCCAAACTTTTTGGCTGATGCCACCATTCCTGGCTAGATGTCACATTGTTATGTGGAGCACAAAACACATCTATAAAGTGCAATACACCTCAATGAAGCGCAAAATACCTAAATAAAATGCAAACACCTCAATGAAGTGCAAAACACCTCAATGAAGACCAATACACCTCAATGAAACGCAACATACCTCAATGAAGCACAATACACCTCAAAGAAGTGAAACACACCTCAATGAAGAGCAATACACCCCAATGAAGGTCAACACACCTCAAAGAAACGCAATACACCTCAATGAAGTGCCATACATGTTAATGAAGTGCAATACACCTCAATGAAGCGCAACACACCTCAATGAAGTGCAATACACCTTAATGAAGTGCAACACACCTCAATGAAGAGCAACACACCTCAATGGAGTGCAATAAACCTCAATGAAATGCAACACACCTCAATGAAGCACAACACACCTCAATGAAGTGCAACACACTTCAATGAAGTGCAATACACCTCATTGAAGTGCAAAACACCTCAATGAAGTGCCACACACGTTAATGAAGTGCAATACACCTCAATGAAGTGCAATACACTTTAATGAAGTTCAACACACCTCAATGAAGTGCAACACACCTCAATGGAGTGCAATAAACCTCAATGAAATGCAACACACCTCAATGAAGCGCAACACACCTCAATGAAGTGCCACACATGTTAATGAAGTGCAATACACCTCAATGAAGTGCAATACACCTTAATGAAGTGCAACACACCTCAATGAAGTGCAACACACCTCAATGGAGTGCAATAATCCTCAATGAAATGCAACACACCTCAATGAAGCGCAACACACCTCAATGAAGTGCCACACACATTAATGAAGTGCAATACACTTCAATGAAACGCAACACACCTCAATGAAGTGCAATACACCTTAATAAAGTGCAACACACCTCAATGAAGCGCAACACATCTCAATGAAGTGCAATACACCTCAATGAAGTGCAACACACCTCAGTGAAGCACAACACACCTCAATGGAGCGCAATAAACCTCAATGAAATGCAACACACCTCAATGAAGCACAACATACCTCAATGAAGTGCAATTCACCTCAATGAAGTGCAACACACCTCAATGAAACGTAATACACCTGAATGAAGCGCAACATACATCAATGAAGTGCAACACACACCTCAATGGAGTGTAATAAACCTCAATGAAGTGCAACACACCTCAATTAAGCACAACACACCTCAATGAAACGTAATACACATGAATGAAGCGCAACATACATCAATGAAGTGCAACGCACCTCAATGGAGTGCAATAAACCTCAATGAAGTGCAACACACTTCAATGAAGCACAACACACCTCAATGAAGCACAATACACCTCAATGAAGCACAAAACACCTCAGTGAAGTGCAATACACCTCAATAAAGCTCAACACACCTCAATGAAGCGCAATACACCTCAATGAATCGCAACACACCTCAAGGAAGCACAATACACCTCAATGAAGTGCAACACACCTCAATGAAGCAAAATACACCTCAGTTAAGCACAACACACCTCAGTAAAGTGCAATACACCTCAATAAAAAGCAACACACCTCAATGAAGTGCAACAACACCTCAATGAAGTGCAACACACCTCAATGAAGCGCAATACATCTCAATGAAGTGCAACAAACGTCAACGATGTGCACTGTGCCAAGGAGAGGTGAGTATCACGGCAAATACATTTTTTTAATCCCTTCCCAGCCATATAATGGTGGCCAGATTGTTATAAGTTTGATGCATTCATGATAAATAAACCACTAAAATTTGGTTATGCCCAGATTCCTAGAAATTTGGGAATTTCAAAACAAAGGCAATTCATTTAGAAATGATCAATTTATGTAGACTAATATTATTTTAGGGAATTGCTTATAATCATTTAACTCAGGTAAAAATTAAAGTAGCTGAAAATTGTAAATAACCATTAAAGTAAAAGTGATGTATCAAAGAAAAAAATGCATCAAAAGAGAATTTCAACAAAAATACAAACTGGCCCATCCCCACTGGTCACTCTCAGTTCAGGAAATAATTGGACTTCATTGATATCAATGTTGCTCATATTTTGCAGTAAATTCAGAATATAACATTCCAAAGGAAAAATTGGCACTCACCAGTGTTTTTTATGCAGGAAATATGGTGCCAAATATTTCTATAGCTTCTGATGGACATAATAAGCATTATATAGTACAGATTGGTTCTTGTCGTTTTTCTGCACCTCCTGTTGTTCTAAGTTTCTTGTTTGTATGCGAAATGCCACAAAAATACACCATTTGAAAGCAGCATAATATAGGGACATAGACCCTGATTCCAGCGGTGTCACTTATTGTGCTGCTTTGCTATCATTTTGATTAAATCACTTCTTCGTTAGCTGCAAATTTAGCAATGTTTTGAACAAGGAGCTCTAGAACCATGGGCACAACACTGATTACAGTGTAGACAGAAAGTTGCCAATCAGTGGTTCGGTTGGGTTATACAGACCTCATGAACATACTTGAATACCAGGTAGCTGGCTTTCTAGTTCTCCAATTTTAATGTCTTACTGATAAAACAGTGATTTTATCAAAACACACTAAGCATCCCAGAAAGTAGCACATCACTGGAATCAGGATCTCTGTCTATACATTATGCTGTTCTCAGATTAGGTGACAAAACCCTCTGACAGATTCCCTTTAAGCCTTCATGATTTTCAAGATTTCTACTTGCTGTCATTTGATAGCAACCTTCATTATTTAATACCAGTGGCTACAAATCTGTCTTTGTCATGTAATGATCATACAAGATCTGATTAATGTTACAGGCCAGGTATGAGAGCTGAAGACATGTGCATCCAGGACATGATCAGGACATATTTTAATCAGCCGGGAGCAGTGGCGTAACTTGAAAACTCCAATCGGGCCCCCAATTATTGCAAATCTTTAATAGCAATAGTCTTTTTCTATAGGCCACAGGGACTTTTGTGGCCCCCTAGGCTCCGGGGTCAGGGTGCGATCGCAACTTCTACAACTGTTGTAGTAACGCCCCTGGCCGGGAGTAAAGAATGATCATTGCTAATTAATCACAGCAGAGATCTTGAATCCTGTACAGAATTGATGCAGAAAGTATCATTTCTTTAGGCAGTGAATGACATTTATTTGCTAATACAATAATATAAGTATAAAAGTATCAAACTGATATTTAAGGTATTAATGTGTTTTCATTATTCTAAGAAAAATTAATAAATAGATATGAGAGCAATACGTAAACCCTGAAGGACAGGCACATGCAAGCTGGCGGAAAATGGCTCTTTTAAGCAGCATCTATATAAAAACATCTTTGATGTATTGTTTTCTACACATATGCTAATGTGACGTTGCCACAGATCTGCGTCAGCATGAAGTGATACACAGCATTCACAAGGCCACGGTAAGCACAGTATTGCTGTTCTTGAGTGTTAGGCTGGAGACACAAATCCGTAAGGCCACGTGCACACACTGAGTATTTGATGAGTTTTTTACCTCAGGATTTGTAGACAAAACCAGGAGTGGAACAATCAGAGGAAAAGTCTAATAGAAACACCTGCACCACTTCTGTATTTATCACCCATTCCTGGTTTTGGCTACAAATCCTGAGGTAAAAAACTCATCAAATACTCAGTGTGTGCACGTGGCCTAATACAAGGAGCATATTAGGACCTGAAGAACCAACTGCAAACAATGAGTTCAGGCCAAAAGACCTTCTTTTTGAATAAGGTAAAAGGTTTGGGTATTTTGACCATATTCATTTAATGTTCACAGTACCCAGAACTCCCATTGTTTAAAAGGAATCTGTCAGTAGGTTTTTGTGTTCTAAAAGCAGCATGATATAATAACAAAGACCCTGATTCCAATGATATGTCCCTCACTAAGCTGCTTGTTGTAGTTTTCATAAAGGCAGTGTTTAATAAGCAGAAGCTTATAAGTCGAGAACTAGTTGTCTTGTGCCGTGTAGTATTCCTGCTTTGAGTAACTCTGCCTCCACCACTGATTATCAGCTTGCTGCTTATGCATAGTGTATAGAAGAAGCAGCCAATCAGTGGTATATGTGGGGTTATACAGAGCTCAGCATTCAGAAGATTGGTACATCGGCAGAAAGAAATAGGGATTTTAACAAGACTATAGCAAGTAGCTGAGTAAATGACACATCGCTGGCATCAGGGTCCTTGCCCCAGTATCATTCTGCTCTCAGATAACATAGCAAAAACCTGGCAACAGATTCACTATAACTGAACTGACCTGACTAAGCACTATATGGTTTGGTCTTTACTGAGATACAGTTTGTAACATTTGATAATCTGAGTCTTAAATGCTTCTTAATTATGTCTGTCTGATACCAGCCTAGACCTGCATTCTCACATGTCTTATCTTCTCTGGCATCTTTTGTCATCAGCTTTTACAAAAAATAGAATAAATTGTATCAGCTCACCTGTACCAATTAAAATATTATGGATATATATATATATATATATATATATATATTTATTTAATTAGCTATGTCTAATTAAATAAGTTACACTAGATTTGCATCCGTAGATAGATACCCTGTTCATATAGAGATATCTGTGCATGAGTTTTACGTATATACTTACAAAATATTGTATAATATATTCAATATCTCAATAAATTATTTCAACTTTTGAATGGAAAATACATCATCAAAGTCACCTATTTATTTCTGCTTTGATATATAAAGTGGGGAGAATAAGTATTTGATACACTGCCAATTTTATACGTTTTCCCACCTACAAAGAATGGAGATGTCTGTAATTTTGACCGTAGGTACACTTCAACTGTGACAAAATCCAAACTAAAAAATGCAGAAAATCACATTGTATGTTTTTTTTCAAAGTTAAATTGCATTTTATTGCTTTAAAGAAGTACTGTATTATTCACTTTATAAGACTCTCCAGATTATAAGACGCACCCCAAATTTGGTGAGGGAAACGAGAATAAAAAAAAGTTAATGTTAAATGGGGCCCGTCTTATAATGCCAGTGTCCATCTTATAATTAGTACATATTTCCTCCATTCTGGTAAACATAGCCCCCACGGCTGCCACATAGCCCCCATGATGGTATATAGCCCCCCACGGCTGCCACATAGCCCCCATCATGGTATGTTGCATTACTAAGAAGAATAGGCGCACCACATGACCATATATAACCAATAGTAAGGGGTGTTATCACTGTTTCCGGTAAGTAATAGGACCGTGGAAGAAAAGACAAGGCACAGATGGGAGCAACACCATTAGATCATATGCAAAAGTGGCCCTTCACAGCTACCACATAGCCCCCCAAGGCTGCCACAAAGCCCCCATGATGGTACATAGCCCCCCATGGCTGCCACAGTTAAAAATAATAAACCATCACACTGACCTCTCTCCATCGCTCCCTGCAGCCTTTGCAATCCCTCCATCCACTTGTGCTAGCATCCAGTCATGCGAGCAGGGTGCACTGGCTTTGCTATTCACATTACCAGATACCGGCACAGGCGGACGGAGGGATGGAGCAGGGTGCAAGGAGCGATGGAAAGAGGTGAGTATAATATATCACTCACAATGAAAGCGTGGAATGCAGTGACTATCCACACAGGATCGCACACTGCTGCTGCTGCAGCCACTGATCCTATGGGCCCGCTCAATAGATTACTTTAGGGTATGTGCCCACAAAACATTTTTCAAGCTGTCCTGAATGCAGCAAAACTGGTACTGGTTTCAAGGATCACTAGAGTCCTTGCCAGGAGATTTGCTGCGTTCAGGTCCTGCATTTTTATCACATTTTTACTGCGTTTTTGCTGCGTTTTTCCAGCGTTTTTGCCATTGACTGCAGCAGAAATGCAGGAAAAATAGAACATGATCATTCTTTCCCATCGACAGCAAAATCGGAGGGATTTCACACTTCTTGACACTTGCAAAACCAATGTGTGGGCACAGTGCTTCTGTGAAACACATTGGTTTTGCTGCTGGGAAGCCCAACCGCAGGAACAAATTAACATAAATTAACATAAAACCAAGGGTAAACTGCAGGTGGAAACCACAGCAAAAACACGTGAAAAACGTCCTGTGGGCACATACCCTAAATTTGCGCCACTCCTCCCGCTGGTGATGAACAAGGGGATGCAGTGCATATTATTTTAGCCTAATGAGCAAGGGCACGTGACCACGGGCCACAGCTGCAGCCTGATCCAGCCTCCTCCTGTCCCCGGACACCACTCTAGAGCAGCCCCACCCCCTCTGCCACAGTAGATTCAGATTATAAAATGCACCCTTCACTTTCCCCCAAAATTGGGGGAAACAAAAGTGTGTCTTATAATTCAAAAAATACAGTACTTTATCATCTGCCAACCAGCAAGAATTTTGGCTCTCTCACACCTCTGATGGTGGGTTTACACGCCGCGATATCGGCGTCCAACTCCGACCCAACTCCGACAAAAAGTCACGTGGGTCGCGAGTTGGAGCCGATATCGGGCGCGCATTGTACTGTTTTAGCGTACAACGCGATCCTGGAACGATGCCAAAAGGATATCGGAGTTGAATAGCTGAGCTATTCAACTTCCCGATATCGCAAGGCCGTTGTAGCAGGATCGCTGCGTGTGACAGCCCAACTCCGATGCGTACTCGCACCTCACCCATTAACTCCCATGTTAAATGGTTGTTACTGGGTTGGTGGGCGTACACATCGGAGGGACGTTGTTTCCCGATATCACAGCGTGTAAACCACCGATGCGATATCGGGAAAAGCGCTCAAAAAATGCGCGCTCCCGCGGCGTTGCCTCCGATATCGCGGCGATATCGGGACGTGTAACCCCACCATTAGTTTTTCCTAATGAAGCCTCATACTTTGCACTCATTACCTGTATTAATTGCACCTGTTTGAACTTGTTACCTGTTTAAGGCGGCCGTCACACGGAACGATTTCTTGCCCGATATCGTTTAAGCGATCTCCTTTTTGATCACTTAAGCGATATCGGGCACGAAATCGTTGCATGTAATCAAGCGATTTACGATGTGAAATCGCTTGATCGTGACATCGCTGATCTGAGCTCCGGAGCTCAGATCTAGCGATGAACGATTTCAGGATATGCTTCATCGTGGTGTATAACACCACGATGAGCGATCTCCCAGCGCAGAGCCTATGCTGGGAGATGGTAACTATGGTACACGTCGGGTAACTAAGCGACGCGCGGCGCCTAGTTACCCGATGTGTACCATAGTTACCAGCGAGATCGCGGATCCACATCGCTGGTGAGTCTGTCTGTGTGACATCTCACCAGCGATGTGAGCGATATTGTAAGCGATTGCACGTGCATGTGATCGCTTACAATATCGCTAGAGATATCTCAGCGTGTGACGGCCGCCTATAAGACACTGGACCACACACTCAATAAATCACAGTCCAATCTCTCAACTATGGCCAACACCAAAGAGCTAAGAGCGCGGGACAAAATTGTAGACCTGCAGAAGAATTGGCCATAGGCAAGCAGCTTGGTGAAAGGCAAGACAAAAACTGTTGGTGCAATTATTACAAAATAGAAGAAATACAAAATGACTATCAATCTTCCTCAGTCTGGGTCTCCCTGCAAGATCTTGCCTGGTGGGGTAAGGATAATTCTGAGAAAGATCATGAATCTGCGCAGAACTATAAGGGAGGACCTGGTCAATGACCTGAAGAGAGCTTGAATCACAGTCTCAAAGATTACCATTAACAACACACTACGCCATCATGGATTATTGCCCTGAAGGGCAAGTAAAATCCAACTGCTTATGCTAGCACATGTCCAGGCCCATTTGAAGTTCACCAGTGATCATCTTGATGATCCAGATGAGGTATGGGAGAACATCATGTGATAGATGAGGCCAAAATAGAACATTTTGGTATCAACTCCACTTGGCGTGCTTGGAGGAAGGAGAAGGATACCAGCCCAACCATGTAGCATGGGGGTGGAAACATCATACTTTGAAGATGCTTTACTGCAAAGGGGACAGGAATAATTCACTGTATTGAAAAGAGGATGTGAGGCGCCCCTGCAGATCCAGTCGCCACAGAGGTACTACAGCCACTCACTGGTAAGGGGAGTAAAGACCGGTGCAGGGACAGCCAGACCACACTAGGAACGATTGTAGTGGGGTTGGGTGGTGAAGGGAGTTAGTTAGAGAGACCACTTTGGGAGGACTGAGGTCAGAAAGAATACACGTAGATGGTGTGGGACACGTGACAGTGGGTGTAAAAAGAGCGAGAAACATCTAGAATGCAACAGACGACAGTGAGACGAAAGACAGCTAACAGAGAGAGTGACAGCTGAGGAGAGATGGTAGAACAACTGAGTAGAGACCATTGAACACCAAGGTCGAGTTGGAGGGCAGCTAGAGAATATACGCCTGAGAAGTGTACAGAGGACTGAAGCAAGACAGAGCTCGTCCTAAGGCCAAACCCTAGACAGAACATCACAAAAGTGGCTCCAGGAGACTGAGGGGGTCCCAGAGGCACGGGAAGTGAGCAATCCACCCGCGGGGCTCGTATCCATTGTCAAGCACAGGCAAGTGGAGGACTAGGCCGCAGGGGACACGGGGAACCAAAAGACGAGTGGAGAAGACCAGGCTCAGCTAGCAACCCAGAGGCTGTGCCACTTTCAAGGTGACACAGTCAACAACCACGCACATCTTCTGAAAAGGAGGCAACCATAGGGCTGAGGGGAGACACTGGAGGGAAACCTCTCAGAGAAGCCCACAGTCACTGGCTCAGAGCTCAGTGTGGCGAGGTGCAAGGCCAGAAGAGCAAAGCAAGCGCTGTGTGAGAAGACCTGAAAAGGACAGAGAAGGGGTGCCGGTTATGTAACGTCCTATTACTAGTGAGTAGCTGGATCCCTGCCTTAAGCCCTACCCATAGAGGGCATAAGAACATTGCTGCCTCCCAACCATTGGCCCCTAGGAAGACTGTCGAGCAGCAGCAGCCAGCTATAGCTGCAACCTGTGGGTGTTGTCATGTGTAAATTAACAAGTATACCCAAGTCCAGTCATCCCTGTCCAGAATGAACCCTCCACGCCAGATCCTTACCCCTAAGAGAGTGAGCCACCCACACCGAACTTTTAATGATACTGCCAGGGTCACGGAGCCGGATCTCGGTCCCTGTGATCCCCGTGAAGATGAAGCCTCAAGAAAGCCCACGGTTCCGAGTATCCTAAGGCCCTGGAGGGGCATGTCAGATGGATGGGGTCATGTATTGCAAGATATTTGCCAACAACCTCCTTCTTTCAGTAAAATCATTTAATAAGGGTCATGGCTGGGTCTTCCAGCATGACAAAGACCCAAAATACACAGCCAGAGCAACTAAGAAGTGGCTCTGCAAGAAGCATGTCAAGGTCCTGGAGTGGCTGAGCCAGTCTCCAGATCTGAGCCAAATAGAACATTTTTGAAGGGAGCTAAAACTTAATGTTGCCCAGTGACAGTCCCAAAACCTGAATGGAGAAGTGAGCCAAAAACCTTGCTGCAGTGTGTGCAAAATTGGTCAAAAATGACAAGAAATGTCTGCCTTCTGTAATTGTAAACAAAGGTTTCTGTACCAAATATTAAGCTTTAAGATTTCTGGGATCAAAGGTGTGTTACAGTCCGCGCTGCCCGATCATCCAAGGGATCACAAGGGAAACAGTGTTCCAAGAAAAGTTTTCTTTATTCTTACAAACCGACGCGTTTCGGCGCCCAATCCTGGCACCGTCCTCAGGGTATTACAAACGCGTCGGTTTGTAAGAATAAAGAAAACTTTTCTTGGAACACTGTTTCCCTTGTGATCCCTTGGATGATCGGGCAGCGCAGACTGTAACACACCTTTGATCCCAGAAATCTTGAAGCACCCACGACCCTGTGGAGGTGGAAGTCCAGCAGCAGCCTGCAATATTAAAACCAACGCTTCTATTCCAGTTGTGGGAGGCACAACTGGACCAGGTTAGTGCAAACCTGAATGCATCTATAAGTCCCTATTCTATACTGAGTGATAGGGCACTATTGCGCCTCTGTTTGTCTCCCCTTATATTTTATATAAATATTAAGCTTTGATTTTCTATTGTATCAAATACTTATTTAACGCAATATAATGTAAACAAATTATGCAAAAATCATACAATGTGATTTTCTAGGGCTGGTTAGATTCTGTCCCTGTTGAAGTGTAACTATGATAAAAATTACAAACCTCTCTATTCTTTTTAGGTGGAAAAACTTGCTAAATAGGCAGTGTGTGAAATACTTATTTTCCCTACTCTACATAGCACACTGCCCACCTGAGGGGTGCCAACTTGGGAGTGCATATTTGATTACCTTTCCAAAAAATAATGTATATATATATATATATATATATAATTTCTTTACAGAGATCCTCATTTCTTCTACCTATGCAAACATTTACCCCCGTGCACATGCAAACACACTCACATGAACACATATTTTGTGCAAAGCATTGGGACTATGGCCAAAAAAGTGATATTTCCATGGCTGCTGTATTATTTTGATTTAACATGATATCGTTTTTCATATATCCTTTCTCTTACCGTTTTCATACTACTAGAACAATACAACAGATATACTTTCAAGTGTAACAAAAGTTTCCCTGAAATGTATGTACAATCCTTGGTGCAAGCATATTTGACTTTATACGTTGAACCTCTAGATAAAATGTACAATCAGTGTGTCCCTTTTCCTGATCTGAGTTTTGTATTCCTATAAGGAAGTTTTTTTATAAGGATGTACTGTAGTTCTAGAAGAAATAAGCAGAAACAGTGATAAAACTATAAGATAATTCCAGCTAAGATGGAAATGTGCATGTACTGAAAGTCTATCATGTACGTCTGCTTGTGTGTTGGAATATATAGTTATATATATGCATATAGATAGATAGTGTGTGCATGCAATAATTATCCATGCATTATTCTCTTTTTTTTCACAGTTACTAATTTATAAATGGAATGTAGTCAAGAGTATAGTAGTGTGATAGAATACTAAATTTTCTAACACGACACCTGAAACCTTCACACCAGTGGAGGCCTGTTACACTTTAGCTTGCAAGGTACTGTATACCTCTATAATACCTGATTTGTAGCAAAGTGTTCAACCAGAGCTCTCCATGTGCAGGCATGAAGTAGGAACATATTCAAGTGGATCTTCTCCGCTTTATAGAGAACTACCGTCTAACGAGATTGCTAGACGCAGTAAAGAACAACTATTAACATATGCATGCAGTTAATTTACATATAGTTGGAATTATATAAGTGGATTACCCTGACCATGGTCTTATTGCAGTCCCAAACAAATCTGATCATATTTAACCCTTCCACCTGGTGCATCGAGTCTCCTGGAAGGGAGAAGGCTTCTCTGTAACATTGATCCATCCAAGCCACAGTCCTCTAATGAGGTCATTCTCCTAACTAAGAAGCAGTAGACCATGGTGCCATATTTCTTCCTCAGTGGTCTGCAGATCATAGTACACATTAAGATCCTGTTAGCATTGTGTTATACATCCCAGCAGAGACACACTGCAGTGCAGTAAAAGCATTTGTTTTTCTACAGTTTTTCAAAAATAAAATCCAAATATCGAAGCTTTGATATACAAATAATAGAACCTTAACACAAAAATATATATGTTCCTCATTAAAATATGGAAGGCCTTTTTTTATAATCAGCTATTTAATTATTAAAGCATGAAATGTAGCGCTGTACATATGTGCATTGATCGTTTAAGTGCAATTATAGTTTACGTCTCTAAAGGATATGCGGTGCGCATCCAATAGAGTTGGATAATATTGGACTACTAGTTTCTCGCCATAATAATATAGTATCTGTGAATTCATTGTGAAGTACATTTCTTTGGAAACCGCCATCTTTTAAGTGTAATTAATAGGAGCGGCTTAGCTCCTACACAATGCAATATATATAAGTGATATTGTTAATGTCTCCAGTGCGGTCAAGTCACTTTTTGCTGTAGAACCTCTTGCGAAGAGTGTTCTTCATGATGTTACATTGTCACAGATCTATGTGGCACCTATGTGTTTCAAGAGGTTGTACAGGTGAGTTTTTTCAGCTCTACACTCTATACTGGCTGAGATGCCCATAGTTTATAAAGTGACGCTTACTGATGGCCACACCATTATTGAAATATTCCCTAGTCAAGAATACTACCAGGTTAGTCTGGCCTACCAGTGTTGACAATAGATGTTTCCGTGAATTAGTATTTTTTGCAGATGCAATAAAACATCACTTACACAACTATTGCTTTCCATGCAGAATTGACACACCTAGAAAAAGTATTACCTAGCAGATTATTGCATTACACAAATTCTGCAGCTGCTCCGTACACTGGAAAGAAGCAGACCTGTCAAACATCAGTCAGCATTTTGGTTATATTTACATAGTTTGTATTTCCTAAGGTGCAATTTGCAGTTTTTAAGTTCTTCTCCCTAAAATCTTCATTGCTATGATTAACTCCTTCTTGGATCTCCATGTAATCAGATTTACTTAGCGTGGAGGCACTTCTGCTTTTTTGAAGGTCAGGGGAAGAAGGGATCTTTGGACAGCTGGTTACTTGCAAATATTGTGCTTGCTCCTCACCCTCTGTCTCTCTGTGATAGAAGTAGTTGAAGTTGGACACTATTACAGGAACTGGTAAGGCAATGGTTAACACGCCTGCAATTGCACAGAGGGAGCCTACTATTTTGCCACCTATTGTTGTAGGGACCATGTCTCCATATCCTACTGTTGTCATGGAAACCACAGCCCACCAGAAGGCATCTGGGATGCTGGGAAACTGAGATTCTCTCTCATCAGCCTCTGCAAAATACACAGCACTGGAGAAAAGAATAACACCAATGAAAAGGAAAAATATTAGAAGACCTAGTTCCCTCATACTTGCTTTAAGTGTTTGACCCAATATTTGAAGGCCCTTGGAATGTCGAGAAAGTTTGAAGATCCTAAATACTCTTACCAGTCTTATTACTCTAAGAATTGCTAAAGACATTGCTTGTTGACCCTGTTGCCCATCTTCAGTTTTTTCTGCAAGTTCTGTTCCTAGAGTTATAAAATAAGGAATGATAGCCACTATGTCAATGATGTTCATAATATTGGTAAAAAATCCAGCTTTGCTTGGACAGGCAAAAAAACGAACCAAAAATTCAAACGAGAACCATATGATACAAAGTGTCTCAACAATAAAGAATGGATCTGTGAAGGTATTTGATTGTTGGTATCGACCTGTGCTGTTGGAATATGGATTGTAATTTCCAGCACTCCCATGCATGTCGTCATTCTCATCCCTAAAAACAGGCAAAGTTTCAAGGCAAAAACTCACAATCGAGATTAATATTACCATAACTGATATAATTGCAATAATCCTAGCGGGGCCAGAGCTTTCAGGATATTCGAAAAGAAGCCATACTTGCTTCTGAAACTCATTGTCTGGCAAAGGGCGTTCCTCTTCCTTAATAAATCCTTCATCCTCCCTAAAGATTTCCATAGCTTCTTCCCCAAGTTCATAGAACCGAATTTCCTCCGAGAAGATGTCCAAGGGCACATTCACAGGTCTCCTTAACCTGCCTCCGGACTGGTAATAATACAGGATGGCATCAAAACTTGGTCTGTTCCTATCAAAGAAATATTCATTCCTCAAAGGATCAAAGTATCTCATCCTCTTTTTAGGATCCCCTAGCAATGTTTCAGGAAATTGGGATAGGGTTTTGAGTTGAGTTTCAAAGCGAAGGCCAGAAATGTTAATGACAACTCTCTCACAACATTCATGATCAGGATCGGGGTCATAACTGTCCTGCGGGTGACCTGGCAAAGCGGATGCTTCATCTGTGGGATCTCCAGTGGCAACTGTCATAGTTAGTCCAAATTAGTGCACAACCTAGATCTTCTGGTTGGCTGTTTTAATGTGACCACTGTGGATATATGCACTCAGGATAGTAAAGGCTTTCGGAAAATGAGAGGCATAGGACCTCTCACCTACAAAAAAAGAGAAGATAATAGTTAAAACAACGGTAGCCTATTTCCATATCTCTGCAACACAATGGCTTCTACATATATTTTACCAAGAAACTTAATATAAACTACCAAGAAGGAGAATGTGCAGAATGGTACAACGATCAATGTACATATCCCAGATGCATTATATAGATTTAGGGTATGCCTCCTACATTACAGCATCAAAATTGCAGTATTTTAGGGCTGGGTATTATTGTTCTCCAATTGCACTCAATACATCCCAAGAGCATCTTAAGTAATATACATTACAAGGCCAGTGGAAAAAGCTTCCTGTATGGCTACAGCATATATTTACTCTATAAATATTCATCAGACATTTCATGTCTGCCTGATCTTTAATGAATGATCACGTAACATAAAAACATATGTACGGTATATCACCTATTCATTAAAACAGGAGACATATATGGAGCACTAATACATAATGGCATTGCAATACATACATCATTAATAGCCCATCATCTGTCATCATCAAGCAATTTTTCTATGTTGCAAATGACATACTTTGAATCAAAACAATAGAAAAATATGTTTTATTTGTCTATATATATATTTTTATTTAATTGAAAAAAAGAAGGGTAAAGCATAAGTGTCACATGCATTATAATAATCATATAATATGTAAAAAAAAACAAAATGTGGTGTCATCTTTAATTAGAAGCAATGCCTTCCTGCATGAGAGCAATGAAACAAGTCATTACCTTGAGAAACAATCCTCCAGGTTTCTTAGTAACCACACTAGGTAGAATCCGTCCTCCAGGGAATACAATGAAGAAAAACAGGTTTTCTGGCATCCTATACATTTAATGATCCTAAGAATCCAAAAAAATAAGATCAGCTGTTGCTAAAATGGGGGATTCCTTGGTAAGAGGAGCTCATTCTTCTTGAAGTGAAGGGATAGGATTGGTCTGGCAGGTTCCCTTTCTTGAAAACCCTGTGTTCAAATGTATAATGTGATAGATAGAAGATGCTAAGCTCAGCAAAAAAAAAGAAGAAGAAGATGAAAAAAAATGGTCTGGTGTCCTCAAGAGGTGTGACGTTGCCTGGTGGTAAGGAATAAAAAAGCAGGAGCTAGGTAAAACTGGTACATCATGAAACATCTGCAGAGACCCAGTTTCCAGATGCAGTAGTCACACAGCCTTCCCCCTTGTCAGCCTGCGTTATGATGCTTCGCTATTCTGCACTGCAACAAAACAAGAGGCAGAATTCACAGCACATCCCACATTACAGGGAGAGCAGAGGAGATGAAACATGGGAATCCATAGAAAACCAGACAGATACATCCGAACGCCAATGGGTATATACCTGTGTCCGCTAAAACATGTCTCACCCATATACTGCTAGTGCTCCTACATGATGGATAACCCATGGGTCATAGCCTGGAACCACCAACTGCGTAGAAACACTCTATGCCATTGAATGTGAACTTGAAAACTAAATGTGACCTTTTGACACAATCATCTATGTCCAAGCCCATCTGCAATATGTACTTTTCATTATAAAGCTTTTAACTTTTCCACATCCAGAGTGCAAAGAGAAAGGTAAAACAAACAAAAAACATATATATCACTATAACCATGCATGTCCTTCATTTCTGACTTAGAAGTCATTCAGGAACTGGAGAAAATTGTATATGGTTCACACTGTCTCGGCTTTCATTCTTGGAGGGGAGAAAGTCCTCACTGTTGCTCATAACAACAATACAGGGCAATGCGTGCCATATATTCGCCCACCGCTCTCGGAGGATGTGGGGATCCCCACCCCTCAGCAATAAAGCTGGCTTTTTGTCTCTTGCCCAGGTCACCCAGCTCAGAGAAAAGACAAATGAAATGTGTATTCAAGTGTATTCTGCATAACAAATGAGCTGCCAGGGTATTGAGCCTTGAATCAATTGGATAGCTTTACTGACAGCAGACAGCAAGCTGACACTTGATCTCTTCGAAAAAGAATCTTAGCAAATCTAATACTGCATGTTTAAGATACACAATGCTGTAAAATGTGTCATCAGGTATAGCACCACATGTAAAATGCACATAAATTAACGGTAATATATTATACACTATGTATAGATCAGGGTGAAGCCTTTTTTAACACAACAGGAGTCTCATTGCTGACGTTGTAATGGGGAGATCCCAAGTTCTTCCCCCTTCTTTCTACCATTTCACTGCTGGGGGATGCTAGTAAATGCATTGATTGCTCCAGATTGATCTTTTACACAATGCAACGGTTTAGTACTTAAGAGGTTAAAGTAAATCCCTCTAGTGTTCTACCTACAGCAGCTCCACAGCCATGTCTTCACAGCACAGGGATTACAGAATTAGTCTGGGGACAGGTGGGGCGCCACATGATTTCTTAATAAATTCCACTTTCCACATCGGCCACTAGATTTTCTTTAAATGCCAGTATTGTTGCCTGAGGTCACCGGATTCTTTCATACAATAGACCGTCGTCTATTGGAGAAGAGAGAGCACCGGCTATCCATTTTTCCAATCCATCACCTCCCTTTCTTAAACATCAGAGAGATAGTACATTCCTTACAGTCCCCTGCACAGAAGGCTGGAATTCCCTATTAAGTATAGTCTACAGATTCCATTAATGAGCCATGTTCTTATGATTCAATAACAGCTTGATAAAACACCATACAATGCGAAATGCATCAATCTAAAATGTCACCATGGAGGCAGCACACTTCTCTATGGGATAATGGAACAACACATAGAACAAAATGCTAATAGAAATAAACAAACCACTAAAGAAATGACAACATAAATCACAACATACATGACAACATAAATCACAACATACATGACAACATAAATCACAACATACATGACAACATAAATCACAACATACACATTTAACAATATAAACATACAATAATCCACATCACAACTACAGCCCGAAAAGATTAAACCGTCTTCAGTACTTACATTCCACCTCCCATTAAACAACACAGAATTAAGCCTTTATCTGTGAGAACTGTCCTCCATGGTGTTACATCTCTACTGCAAGACACTGATTAAGGGTTTTATGCATGGAATAGCTACAAATATGGCCCATGTACCCATAATTTGGCTTCTCCTATGCAAATAGCCTTAATTGGTGTTTCATCACAGCAGCATGCACACTGTTGATGATAATGAACCACATTGCAGGCGCTTGGCCTCCCATATTATACATGCAATTACTAATTCTTTCTTACAGACAAGAACAGGTCACAATCTGCATGCAATGAGGTAATTGCCATGTTTGATTTACCCTTTTTTATTCGAATTCTGAAGCATCCATTTTCCCAGTTTGTGGTAAACCTTTACTTAATGGGTGGGGGGAGTAGAAACTTACAATTGGTTCTGCAGTAAGGCATGCAGTGCATACATAAAGACTTCACTGCACTATGGTATCTCCTCAGCACCTGACAGCAGTTTACCTAAATGGATGGAGCTTTTATATCACTACAATACCGGCTAGTTGTTTGTGCTGTGGAACCCAGGCTTTCATTACTTTCTTCTTAGATTTTCCATCATGTTCAATTACACATAATAGATTACTGATCCAGTATACATAGGATTTAGGTTGAAACATACTTTAATACTTGAATACCTGGAATACTGAGTTGACTTTAAATGAGTGATCTCATGCACACAAACATATTGTATTACCTGTGACTTGGGTGAAGCCTTAATACAGCACCCTTGCATTTCTATGAGGACATACAGTTTTTCTTTGATCGTAAAGTTAAAAATTCTCCTTGATGTCAATATGTCTACGCATTAGATTTTCATACAAAAACAGCAACAAAAACCCCCTGCTGTGTTGTGAAAAGTATTTGTCACTTAGGATGATTTCTGTGTTTTTGAAGTACACATCCATTTCATTAAAAGAAGCGTTACCATATTCCTCGTAAGAAAAACAACAACAAAAAAAACAAAAAGTTCATACCAAAGGATAGTCAGCAGCCCTGTACAGGGGTTTCATTTTGAAGGCCAGAGTTGTGGGATCTCCACAATGACTCTATCATCATGCAGCCAACAGCTGATTCTGCCAGGTGATGCCTTTCTGGTTACACGTTTGACGTATTACTTGGCAGGCCTTTACGTGAATGCATGTTCGTTAAAGATTTATTATAATAATTTAAGTTTGGGATAACTTACTGATCAATGGAGATCAGATTGGTGTGATGATACACATGATTGGAATACAAGGCTAAAAGGATACAACTTGTTTTTAAGAAACAGACTTAATAAATGGAGGAGGCGTCACATTGCATGTTAGAAAAGAGTATATTTCCACAGAGATTGAAGCTGCAGAGACTGGGAGTTCTGTGGAAACGGTTTGGGTAAGTAATATACAAGGAGAGAACAACAGAAAAGACACCATTGTAGGTGTTTACTACAGGCCATCTGGGCAAGCTGAAGATATGGATGAATTCTTTATGTATTAGATGGCCAAGTTCTAGGAATGAGTGAGCATGCTCGCCGATACTCGGTGCTCGCCCGAGCATCACAGTACTTGCGAGTATCGGCGAGATGCTCAGGCTCATGCTCGGGTCAACCTCCCTGCATGTTGGTGCTCTTTACAGAGCTAGCCCACATGCAGGGATTGGTTGCCACACACTGTAATGCCACATCCATGTTGGTTGTGGCATTACAGTGATTGACTGGCCGCACAGCGTCATCAGGTCTATATAAGACTATATCAGGCTTCTAATATCCCTGTAAACAGTCATTTTGTGGATTAATATAGCCGTATACAGGCAGGCAGGGTATGTAGCATACTGCAGTGTGTAAACTTCTTTTCAGGATTAATCGAGCTGTGTACAGGCAGAGTATATAGCAGACTGTGTTGTGTAAACTCCTTTTCAGGATTAATGCAGTTGTATACAGGCAGGGTATATAGCAGACTGCGGTGTATATTCCTTTTCAGGATTAATGTAGCTGTATACAGGCAGGGTATATAGCAGACTGCAGTGTATATTCCTTTTCAGGATTAATGTAGCTGTATACAGGCAGATATATAGCAGACTGCGGTATATATTCCTTTTCAGGATTAATGTAGCTATATACAGGCAGGGTATATAGCACACTGTGGTGTATATTCCTTTTCAGGATTAAAGCAAGCTGTATACAGGCAGGGTATATAGCAGACTGTGGTGTATATTCCTTTTCAGGATTAATGTAGCTGTATCCAGGCAGGGGATATAGGCAGTGTAAAAAATCCTCCGTTTAAAATGCGCAAGTGCATGGCAAGGGGCGAGGAACTAGACTGATGGTGCATGCAAAGGCCGAGGCCGTGGGCAAGCTACAATTCTGCCACAACAAACACCCACATCTTCTTGCCTGACCTTCGTGTCCCAATTGCTAGGGAACCACAGCACACCACTATCAAACCCAGACCACTGTCAAAAGGTTGCTGGTTGGATAGCAGATAATTCTTCCAGTCAGTTTGCCACCACCACAACCACCCTGTCTTTCACACGGTCAAGTCTCAGTAGCCGTGAGTCTGGACCGCATATTCCTAACCCGCCCTTTGGAGGGCTGCCAAAAATTGGTAGTCGCTCCGATGGCCGTTGGAAGAGACTGGAGGAGGGCCTCATGAAAACAATGTTCCACTACAAAGAAGCGTCTCCTATACTTGTAATGCCCAAGTATCGACTGAGAAACATTTACCCCTGGGGGTTATACATGAATACACTGTATACCTTTTTTTTGTGTTATGGGCATCATAAACACCCTTTTAAAATATGTTGTGGGTTTTGCATCTAGACCACAGTCACCCTCGTGATATGGTGGTGGAGGATGAGAAGAAGGAGGAGGACTAGAGCAAATAGCCAAAATCCGGAAGCGTATATCCATGTGTGGGGATGAAGAGAAACATGGGAATATACCTACCCAAAAAAGACACTGGCTTTGAGTTTATATTACGCTGCTATCATTTGGTGGTGTTTAAAAGTCTCGCCCAATCTATCCCTAGTTCATTTTGATAAGAGTCAACCTGTCAGCATTTTCAGTTGATAGGCGGGTGCGCTTATCAGTAATAATTCCCCCTGCGGCACTAAAAACCTGCTCTGATAAAATGCTAGCGGCAGGGCAGGCCAGGACTTCCAAGGCATAGAGAACCAGTTCATGTCACTAGTCCAGCTTGGACACCCAATAATTATAAAGCATAGAGGAATCATAGAGGACATTGGTACAGTCGGCAAGGTACTCCTTCAGCATCTTCCCAAACTTTGCACTCCTTGTGAGAGTAACCTGCGTCTCAGGGCCTGTGAAATGGGAGAGGATGAAATGACTCTCCCAGAACTTTGACAGTGTTCCCCTGCCTCTGCTAGATTGGATTTGTGTCTCTCTCGCCTGTACTCCTTGGTTGTCACCGAACTGTGACCTCTGCCGCCAGGGTTTTCAGAAGGGAATTTTTTTAATAATTCCGCAACAAGGGCCTTCTGGTACTGCCCCATTTTTGTAGACCTCTCTGCCTCGGGAATAAGAGATATAAAGTTCTCCTTGTAGCGTGGGTCTAAAAGTGTCACCAACCAGTAATGAGTGTCACCCAAAATTATGATAACGCAAGGGTAACGGGACTGGCAGCATAACATAAAGTCAGCCAAGCGCACCAGACTAGTAACAGGCAAGTCTTCTGTGTCCTCACCAAGAGGATGACTGACTCTCTTCCTTCTCCTCCTCCTCCTCCACCTCCTCCCTGTTCTCTGGCCATCCACGCTAAACAGACGGTATGACAGTTGTGCAGGTAGTACCGTCTATAGCGCATGAAACTAGCTCCTGTTCATCCTCCTCCTCCTTCTCATTGTCCCTCAATCAATGTTGGGATGAGATGAGGCTGGGCTGTTTGTAATCACCCTGTATGGTTCTTTGCTCCATCTCATCGTGCTCCACCTGCAATGCATCTTCTTTGCTTTTGAGCAGAGAGTTTCAGAAGACAGGGATGAGGGATGGTAACGCTAATGATGGCGTCATCTCCACTCACCATCTTAGTGGAATCCTCAAAGTTTTGAAGGACAGTACATATGTCGGACATCCATGTCCACTCCTGATGACTTATGTGTGGAGTCTGAAGTGAATACCGACGGCCTTGTTGATGTTGGTAGTCAACAACTGCTCACAAATCCTGACCAACATCTGCAGTGTCAAACACCAATGTGTGGGGACATCATACACCAGTCTGTGTGCCGGAAGCTGCAAATGCTGCTGAAACCCGGCCAGGGCGGCCGAAGCAGTAGGCGGCTTTCTAAAATGCGCACACAGGTGATGTACTTTGACGAGCAGATCCGACAGCTCCAGGTAGGATTTAAGAAACCGCTGAACCATGAGGTTGAGCACATGGGCCAGCCATAGGTCATGTGTGAGCTCGCCTCGCCTCAGAGCTACCAACAGGTTCCGGTCATTGTCACACACAACCATTCCTGGCTGTAGCTTCAGCGGTGTGAGCGACAGATCTGCTTGCTCTCTCAGAGCTGTCCTCAACTCTTCAGCATTCTGTGGTCTGTCACATGCGCATATTAGCTTCAGCACAGCCTGTTGCCGCTTGGCCGAGGCAGTGCTGCAGTGCTTCCAGCTTCTGACTGATGTGAAGGTTGAAGAGGAGGAAGAGGCTGAGGAGGATGATGTGCAGGAGCTGTAGAATGTGGGGACAACCCTGATTGAGTTAGGGCCCGCAATCCTTGGTGTTGGGAGGATGCAGGGAGAATAGCTGCTGGCTTCCACTATGTTAACCCAGTGTGCCATCAGTGAGATGTACCGTCCCTGCCCATAAGCACTTGTCCCCGTGTCCATGGTTAGGTGAACTTTCCCGATAACTGCGTTACTAAGGGCAAGGCTAATGTTTTGGAACACTTGCTTGTGTAATACAGGGACGGATCACGGGAGAAATAGTGGCGGCAGGAGACCGAGTAACAAGTGACAGCCGCCACCATCAGGTTGCGGAATGCTTCCGTCTCTACTAGCCTTAAAAGCAATATTTCTAGCGCAAGCAGTCGCGAAATGTGTGAATTGAGTAGAGTGACCTGTGGGGTGTTGGCTGCGTATTTGCGCTTGCGTTCCAAGGACTGAGGTATGGACAAGGACGCTGGGACAAGGACGTGGCTGTGGTTGCTGCTGGTGGTATTTCTGATTGTGCAACGATAGGTGCAGGACAGGGGGCATCTTCGCATGCACTATGGACAGGGGATTGCCTTGCATGCACAACAGTGGAAGAAGCAGTGGTGTCACCCGCAGATACTGCTCCTGGACCCTGGGGTTTGGCCCACAAAGTCGGGTCTTTTGCTGCCATGTGCCTGATCATGCTGGTGGTGGTCAGGCTGGCAGTTTTTCTACCCCTGCTGATGCTGGCATGGCAGGTGGTGCAAATGGCCTTTTTGGAATTATCAGCTGAGTCCTTAAAAACAGCCAGACTCGAGAAGACCTAACAGTTGTACTGACAACTTCCATCGTGTTGGCGTTACGGGGAACGGTTTCCCACCTTCTGTCTGCAGGCCATCACACTGCTTCTTCCTGCCTGTTGGGGTGCTATGCCACCCCCTGTGTGCAGCTGTCCTCGCTTTACATGTCCTCCTGCAGGTTGGGTCAGTTACAATATCATCCACCATGTTGTCCTCCACTTACACACCCTGGTCCTCGTCTTGACTTTCTGACAATTGTGTGTCATCATCGTCCACCTCGTGACACTTTCCCACTGTCGCCTTCGTGCGACTGTGGCTGCTCAAATATTGGGGCATCATTACATACGAATCTCCTCTTGCCCCTCTTCCAGTGGAGCGAGCGAGAGGTCCGAATCCATAAATGGAAAAGTGAACAGCTTTTCAGAGTGTCCAAGTGTGGGATCAGTTTTGTCCGGGCACTTGGCATTGTGGGAGGAAGGAGGATCAAACACTATGGGAGACCCACTTCCTAATAATGGGAATATTATTTAAACAACCTCTCAATTTTTTTTTAAAAATCTTTAATGTATTAGAAAAAAATATAAATACACCAACACTGTCTCACAAGTGAGTATGAGCCTTTAACATTTTCCCCAGGAAAATCCATTTTGGTTTAATTTTTGGACGTTACCGTATTTTTCGCTTTATAAGACGCACCTGATTATAAGACACACCCCCAAATTTGGTGAAGGAAAAGAGGAAAAAAATAATTTTTAATGTTAAATGGGGTCCGTCTTATAATGCCAGTGTCTGTCTTATAATCAGTATAAATGTCCCTCATCCTGGTACATAAACCCCCCCCCTTCATCCTGGTATGCCGGTATATATGTCCCCCCATTCTGGTATATGTGTCCCTCATCCTGGCTTACATGTCATCATCCTGTATATATGCCCCCATCCTGCTACATATATCGCTCATCCTGGTATAGATGTCCTTCTTCCTGGTATATATGTCACCATCCTGTATATATGTCCCCATCCTTGTACATATGCCCCCATCCTTGTACATATACCCCCCATCCTGGTATATATACCCTCATTATGGCACACATGTCCCCATCCTGTAAATATGGTCCCAAATCCTGTATATATACCCCATCCTGGAGTACACATTCCCCCATCCTATCTATATGTTCCCCATCCTGTATATATGCCCTATGTCCCCCCATTCTGTATATATGCCCTATGTCCCCCCATCCTGTGTATATGCCCCCATCCCCATCCTGTATATTTGCCCTCATCCTGTTATGTCCCCCCATCTTCTTTATGTGCCCCCATCCCCTATATATGGCCTTACCGATGGTGGCAGGTTCCGGAGGGTGAGGGGCACAGGTGTAGAACCGGAGCTGTACAGATATACCGGCAGCAGCGAGCGCTGGGCGCCGCCATGTTTGTTTGTGGGCGGCTGCATTCACTATATGCAGCCGGCAACATAGACTTCAACAAAATGGCCGCGCCCATAGAGGAGACCCGCGGCCAATTTGCAGTGTCTACCTCTACCGGCCAGCTGCACATACTGAATGCAGCCGCCCACAAAAAACATGGCGGCGCCCAGCGCTCGCTGCCACCGGTTTTCCCCCGCACCTACGGTCCTACACCCGTGCCCCTCACCCTCCGGAACCTGCCCCCGACACCCCCCTTGGCACCCGCACCCCCCGACCCGGTAATGTGGTGATATAAAATTTTACATTTTTTTTTTTTTACATTCTCTTTTTAAGACGCACCCCCGTTTCCCCCTACAGTTTGGGGGAAACAAAAGTGCGTCTTAAAAAGATAAAAATACGGTATATTGTAAGTCCGTAAAAGTGGTGTAATACTCAAACAACATTGTTCACAGCAATGACATGAGAGTCAGAAATGCTTAAAGGGGTCTTCCCAATGCTGTTCCCATGTCATTTCAGCTCTGTTCTTATACATTTGTGACTTTTTTAGGGTTTATCCAGGCTGCCAGGGGAGCCTTCGAAAAAAATGCTCCGTTTCCCCTAGGTTAACATTGGGCTCGGTGCTCGAGTCGAGCACCCAAGAATCTGCTTGACCTGAGCATCGAGCACCTGAGCATTTTACTGCTCACTCATCACTACCAAGTTCTCCAAAAATATATAACCTGGTGGTTATGTGAGATTTCAACTATTCAGACATTTGCTGACATCTCTCTTAAGGTACCTTATGGCAATTTTTGCTAGCAATTTGCATGCTGGTTGCAGTGAAATCATGGACGCATTGTTCCATTTGTACACAGCAACAAAATAGAACAATGTGTCCATGATTTCACTGCAACCAGCAAATTGCCAGTGAAATTGCCTAGCAATATTGCTGTGTGTGAAGGTACCCGTAGGGAACTTAGGTCCAACAAAGTCTTATTCTCGACATTCCCTGAGGAAGGAGTTGGGAGATAACTCCGAAACATGTTGGACAAATAAAGAAGAATCCTGTTTGATCCAGACATTCCCGTGTGGCTGGTTTTTTATCTCCATTAATTGAAGTGGCAGCGCGGACCCACGGTACTTTGTCCTACAAGCTTATTCTCGATTGCTGGCAACTTTTATCTTCCAAAAGGTAGAGGGAAAAAATAGGGGATTTGCTACCTGGCATCTAATCCATATAAACCTTGAGGAAATGGGGACCATGGAAGGCAGCTATCATGATATCATAGAATTTTGTATAACTAGAGGAGAAAGATCTGTGAAGACTAGAGATGAGCAAACTTTTTCCAATGTTCGCCAATTTTAAATTCGGCATGAACATTGATGATTCAGTTTGTGATCAGCAAACCTGAACAATTTACGAAAAGAAGTGGCCAATGTTCATCATTTAAAATAGCTCTAAACTTTCCTTAAAGTTAGCGGCGTTCACAGCCATCCAGTCTACCAGTTGGTTTTAACATAGTGAATTTAAGGGAGCTTTAAAAAAAATTGTTAAGCTTCCTTGAGTTTCCAGGTATTGGGACACCTGTAGGCTGTGAATTTTTGGAAGTGGCAGCAGCTGTGAAATCCAGAAACCTTAAACTCTCCTTTAAACATCCTTTTAAGAGAGCTTTTATTTTTTATTCCTAATTGTTTTTTGTTATTTTATATATTTTATTTTTTTTAATGAGAAAGCCCTTATTATTGCAGAGGGTCAGCAGCGTGCGAGGCCACCTCTTCTACACTTATCTGCTAGCAATTCAGGTACAAATAGCATATGGCTTTTATATGATTAACATACATGGTCTTATAGGTCTGTTTACACTCATAAAACACTATAATATGAATATTGCTTGTTGAAAATGTGCAAATCTCTTAATTTACTTTTTTTCCATTTGTTTAGAATACAGATTTTTGGTATGTGCACAAGTGTGTTAAAGCATTAATCTTGGACTTGTCCATGCATTGCCCACTAGCCTTACTCAACATTCCAAATGAATTGGTAGTGAGCTGAAAAAATATATTCTTTTTCTTATTTCTCCTCCAAATATGGCAGACATCAATAATCAATACCCTCAACCCCAAGCCCAGGTGTAACCTGTGACATGGGGAATGGGATTTTTAAGTCAGGTGCCTTCTGCATCTCACCCTATTGAGGGCTTAATGAGGAGCTAGGTAACAAGATTGGGCAAAAAATATCCTGTGATTGGGTCCTGGAACTGGAAGAAGCAGGACCCTAAGCAAAGGAAAGATGCAATTGCATATATTCCAGAAAGAGAAAAAGAGCTTCACTCACCGTGGTAATCGTCAAGTTTTTATTATGGTGCAGCAGGTGCTATGCAGGCATGTAGGAAAATGCAGGTGTCCTGTAGGTGGACTACGATAGTTTCACTCACAGGTGAGCTTCAACTGGTCTAAAGGAAAGACGCATCACTGCATAGGCCAGCGCCTTCTTGGGATTGCGGTACAATGCAGCAAAAATATGTACTGTGGCCCTGCAGTTTGCATTTTGGAGACCTGATATATCTACCCCAAGAAATGCCATATTTGAAATTTAATACAAACGCGCTCCCCACATTGGGCCTGATTTTCAGCAAGGTCAGAATCCAGTTCTGCATGTCTGAACAGGTCCCATAGGAATGGAGCTCAGAGACAGAAGGTGAGATGTTCCATATGCCAGCTGGGACATCCAAAGGTTAAAGGCAGGATCCTGCAGCATGTCTGGCCTTATTAAACCTGCAGCTGGTGGATCGGTAAAGTGAGGAGGAGGATGATGAGAAGGTAGTAATGGTAGAAGCCTATGTTTCCCTGCTTTCCATAGCATCCAAGACCTTGAACTGGGAGAATGCCATGTTGAGCACCTTACCCCTTTCCTGCAAGTATCCTTATTAGTATTAACCATCTTGGACCTTCTCATTTCTGGAAGAGATGAGGTTCTCAGATGCCCTCACCTGAGAATGGTTGCAGGGGTTTCATTGTAACCACTATGAGGAGCAATGTATTTAGGGCCAGGTGGTGAATTTCTTCTAGAACAGAGGGTTTGGGTTCCTAGCCAAAGATGGGACTGCTGACTAGTGCTATGGCAACCATCTGCCTTCTCAACTTCACACCTTCTATGTCGGTGATGAGGTCACCTTCATCAAATGAAAGGGCCGCAAGGAGTGGAACGCAGTGGTGGTAAGTTGGGTTGCCACTGCAGAGGATATACAAGAGTAGCAGCAGGAGGCTGACATAGAGAAGATGAAGCATTGGTAGTTGGCTGAGCCTCACCATGTTAGCCAGCCAGCTGGACTGAAACCCACAGGGGCCAGTAAACCTGAAGAGCCTGTCGGGGTTGTCCGAGTAACTCCAGTTTTTGTTAGAGGGGATAGCTATCCCCTAATTTCTCCGTCATCATCTCCAATGATGGCCTTGATGGTGTGTGCTTGGTGGCAGGTGGTGGTGGAGAATGCCCCCAGAGGAGTTCCTCTTATGACACCCCAGGACCATCCGGAAGTGTCCTACAATGGGGAACAGACATGTCCAACCTGGGGAGAAAGATGCTAGAGTAGGAGGACTTTGATTAAAGAGGACTGCCCTGAAAAGGCCTGTTGTTAGGGTGCTAACCACTTGTAAGAAATGCCCCTGCTGGAACTCTGCATCATGCAGGATGTAAAGTTGCAAGTTGGAGCCTCGCTGTTAGTCCAGGAGTTACCTTGTTAGCTGGATAAAGACTGTTTGTTTGTAGTTCTGACAAAAGCGAGTGTCACGTGCTACGGACGGACTACTCACGTGGACCCACTGGACCGCGTAAAGCGGATGCTGACACCGGGTGATAGAGAGGCAGACACGTACCGTAGAGTCAACGGGTTTATTAAACAGAACTATAACACAGAAACACACGCCCCTGGAGAGGGCCACAAGGCCGCAACACTGGAGACCCAGCGAGGGAGACCCCGGAGCGCTTGACCCCTGTACAGGGATACCGCCGGGATCAGCCTCGAAGGGGCCAATGCAACGGACACAAGTGTTCAACCGACCCCAGGCGACGTGGTAACAAAACAGAATCGAGAATATAACGAGAGACGGGAAGCAGGAACACGGGGAACTAGGAACGCAGGGAGATCCAGGAACACGGAGAGATCCAGGAACCAGGGAGATCCAGGAACACGGAGAGATCCAAGAACCAGGGAGATCCAGAAACACAGAGAGATCCAAGAACCAGGGAGATCCAGGACCACGGGGGATCCGGAGCCGGGCGAGAACCAGCGATCAGCTTGGAGGGAACCAGGAGGACGTCCAGGAACACGGTGATCAACCGGGAGCCGGCAGGAACAAGATCTGGAGGAGGTAACACGGAAAGATCAGGTAACAGACCAAACGAGGAGCGACCTGACAGACCAGAAGTGGCAACTTCCCCAAGGGGAAGGTAGAAGTTGCCCTGGCCCCGACTGATTGCAAACAGGAGGTTTAAATCAGGACAGGGCAGGGCTGATTGGCCGGGCACAGGGGCTTGGTGATTGGCTGGAGGGAGGAGCCAGATCCCTGCAGTCTCTCCAGCAGAACCTGAGTAGGAGACCGTTTCATGAGTACTAGCAGTGGTACCAGGAGTGAGAGGAGCAATGTTGCTCCAGCAGAGGGTATAAGGGCAGCAGGCCGCAGGCACGGGCGGCAGACCCCCGAGGGGTAACAGTACCCCCCCCTCTACGCCCCCCTCCCCAGACGGAAACTGGGCGGGAACCTGCGCAGCAGGCGCGGGGTAAGGACCTCCGCCTCCTTGGTCCTGGGGCACCGTCCGGGGCAGAGGGGTCTCGAGGGCAGTGGCATGGGCGTCATGGGACGAGCACAGGAGAAACCGGATGTCGGTAGGGACACCGGCAGGCGGCAGGACGCCGTCAGGGACACCGGCAGGCGGCAGGACGCCGTCAGGGACACCGGCAGGCGGCAGGACGCCGTCAGGGACACCGGCAGGCGGCAGGACGCCGTCAGGGACACCGGCAGGCAAGACGTCATCAGGGACACCAGCAGGCAAGACGTCATCAGGGACACCAGCAGGCAAGACGTCATCAGGGACACCAGCAGGCAAGACGTCATCAGGGACGTCATCAGGGACACCGACAGGCAAGACGTCATCAGGGACAGCGACAGGCAAGACGTCATCAGGGACACCGACAGGCAGGACGTCATCAGGGACACCGACAGGCAGGACGTCATCGGGGACACCGACAGGCAGGACGTCATCTGGGACACCGACAGGCAGGACGTCATCAGGGACACCGACAGGCAGGACGTCATCGGGGACACCGACAGGCAGGA
This sequence comes from Allobates femoralis, assembly GCA_033576535.1. Classification (NCBI taxonomy): domain Eukaryota; kingdom Metazoa; phylum Chordata; class Amphibia; order Anura; family Aromobatidae; genus Allobates; species Allobates femoralis. The sequence goes on along the minus strand of JARQOC010000002.1, from coordinate 214,570,788 downwards.
CGTCATCGGGGACACCGACAGGCAGGACGTCATCTGGGGCACCGACAGGCAGGGCGACATCAGGGACCCCGAGCGGCAGGACACCCACCGGATCAAGGCTGGAGACTCCCCAGGAACACGGAGGAGGAGCCGGTCCAGGAACAAGACACGATGGGACGGTACCTGGGTCTCTTGTCGTGCTCGGTAGGCTGGCAAGCCAATCATCCAAAGAGGACACCTGGGAAGCCATCTGAGTCTGTAGCTCACGCAGAAGGTCCCACTCCTGGTGGAGACTCAGCACCTGAGAAAAGAGAGTGGGATCAACAGTAGAGGGCGCCCCCAAGACTGTGGGTGCCCGGCGGGGAGTCCTTCTCCGGCTGCTGCGGGTGCAGGGAGAAGAGGACGCTCGGGCCACTAACGACTGGAAAAGCGCCGTAACCCGGTCGTGACTCTGGTGGAGTGCGGTCAGCTCTCTTTTGACATCAAACCTGGCGTCAGCGGAGTCCATGGCCAGGGCAAAATCTGTCACGTGCTACGGACGGACTACTCACGTGGACCCACTGGACCGCGTAAAGCGGATGCTGACACCGGGTGATAGAGAGGCAGACGCGTACCGTAGAGTCAACGGGTTTATTAAACAGAACTATAACACAGAAACACACGCCCCTGGAGAGGGCCACAAGGCCGCAACACTGGAGACCCAGCGAGGGAGACCCCGGAGCGCTTGACCCCTGTACAGGGATACCGCCGGGATCAGCCTCGAAGGGGCCAATGCAACGGACACAAGTGTTCAACCGACCCCAGGCGACGTGGTAACAAAACAGAATCGAGAATATAACGAGAGACGGGAAGCAGGAACACGGGGAACTAGGAACGCAGGGAGATCCAGGAACACGGAGAGATCCAGGAACCAGGGAGATCCAGGAACACGGAGAGATCCAAGAACCAGGGAGATCCAGAAACACAGAGAGATCCAAGAACCAGGGAGATCCAGGACCACGGGGGATCCGGAGCCGGGCGAGAACCAGCGATCAGCTTGGAGGGAACCAGGAGGACGTCCAGGAACACGGTGATCAACCGGGAGCCGGCAGGAACAAGATCTGGAGGAGGTAACACGGAAAGATCAGGTAACAGACCAAACGAGGAGCGACCTGACAGACCAGAAGTGGCAACTTCCCCAAGGGGAAGGTAGAAGTTGCCCTGGCCCCGACTGATTGCAAACAGGAGGTTTAAATCAGGACAGGGCAGGGCTGATTGGCCGGGCACAGGGGCTTGGTGATTGGCTGGAGGGAGGAGCCAGATCCCTGCAGTCTCTCCAGCAGAACCTGAGTAGGAGACCGTTTCATGAGTACTAGCAGTGGTACCAGGAGTGAGAGGAGCAATGTTGCTCCAGCAGAGGGTATAAGGGCAGCAGGCCGCAGGCACGGGCGGCAGACCCCCGAGGGGTAACAGCGAGGCCTGAGCCTGTTTTGTTTGTTTTTTTGCCTCATGGTCAGATAGGCCTAATTTAATATTCCCCTTCGCAAGTTTAGCTCAGGTTGCTCTTCCCCCTGCTAGATTAATGGGACTGCAGCCTTTGGAGTGCAACACAAAGCCCTACAAGGACTGTGCCCCTAAGGGACTGTGTCCTACCAGGTGGTAGAGCCTGGGAGGCAAGAGTAAGGAGAGTAGACCCACTGAGTCACAGAAGGACTTGTGACAGCTGACCCCTAGGACATGAACAGACAGGGCCATGACACCAAACTCCTCCTGGGGGACCAAACAGCATATGAACCCCTATGCAGGGATTGACACAGAACAACCATTACTACCAGGACTAGAGAGGCAACTCATATGGAATAGAGTTTCTGAGCATGGAAATTCTGCCTGCCATATGGACAGAGAGAATACCAAAACTGGGAACAAGTGCAAGTGAGGCAGTCGACAGGGTAGGGGGTACTCGGATACCGGGGCTGATGGCAACATGGATAAGGGATCACGGTTTGTCGGTCCCCGGTCCCGTGCCCTGGACCCTCAATGGCGGGGATGGTGGGGGATGATCGTGGTGAAGGGGATTGGTTACCGGACGCCACCTGTGGTACCTGGTAATGTGTATACCAGAGCTGCGGCCGGCTGCTGAGGTGATGGAGGTGCAGCTTAGTGTAGTATAGCTCCCACAGGTAGCGCTTTACCTCAGGGCAGCGGGGATGGATGAGGGAAGTCGTAGTAGCGTCTCCGCGGTCAAAGCTGTGCATTGCTGGCACACACACACAGTAGTCTTTGTTTCGGTACCTTTTACTGATGACCGGTAACAGGTACAGTCCAGAGAAGTAACCAGGTCCTCGGTGCAATTTGGGACTTCCACATTGGAGAGTTGTGAGGTCTCTTCTGTCACTGTGTACAGTTGTTTGGGGTAAGTTCTGCCTATAACTGAACTCCCCGCTCCTTCTTCACTCCCAGGGCTTTACTCTATAACCGACAATGAGGTCCTATTGTGGGGTCCCTATTCTCCTCTTGGCCCCAGGTCCTGTGCTTGGTCAGGTTCGAGTATCTCTTACTTGTTTTCCTCAGGGGTTAATTCCTCTTGGTCCTTATGGGCTTATAGAGCTCCCCCTTCAGGTTGGGGGTGGAAGGTGTTGTGTGCTGTGTGTACCAAGGTGTAAATCCCTCCTTGCGCCGGTGGATCCTGTGGCAATCCCCTGCAGGGGTGCCACACAAGTAGATTGACTGAACTGGCCATAGCAGAGGTGCGGATGCTCTTTGGTAAGCAGGTCCATCCAGAAATGTAGACATAGTAATATAATGCAGTCAGTGGTGGGCATGTACAGCTAGCTATTGCTGAGCTATTCAACTGTAAAGGGCCCATATACTTCTTAAACAGGGACCCTCCTCTGTCTGTGTTTCTAACTGTATTGAAAACTTGTCAACAGACACACTCCTAAGTGGTTAACTCCTGTAGTATGTGAGAATTATTTCTTTTTTTATATACTGTTAGTTTACAGTGACTGGACAAGGGGCCACTGAAGAAGAATTTAGCCTGCATGATAATCTATGACAGAAGTCAGTGTATGTTCTGAAGCATTAATTTAACTGAACCTGCAGCATAGGTCTTCTGCCTCGGCAATAGTTTTAGTGACTAAAACATGACAGTCCTTTTGTGTCACCCAGAGAGGTTGTCACTTCTCTTCCACGACAGAGAAATGAATGGGACAGGAGCATCTCTAGCCCAGGGTTGAAGACTTGCCCAGTCTGGGAGTTCTTTGATTTTGGCACTCTGCCATATATTGATCTTGTACAGACACCTTTTATCATGTTATAGCTTTTCCAGCTAGAAAAGACCTGGCAATATTGATTACGGTACATTTTAACTCCTTAACTCTTTTTCTGATAGACTTAAAGCTGTTGTGCAAAAAGACCTGAACTTGTAAAACAAATTGGATTTCTTTTTACTTTTCACCATTCGTAGCTGCAATTCCACTACTGTGTTGTAGGCATTCTATAGATTTAATAAAATTAAATATCATTGAACTCAAATTAAAACATTATATTAGTGTTTGGGGCAATTTTCTTCATTTACTAACATTTGAATGACTGATTGCACTTTGCTAAGGATATATACAACCTGAAGTGAAATGGTGGAAAGGCCGACCATACACTCATCTTTGTATTGTCATCACCATTATCTTTATTAACAGCAGTGATGCCAGCCCTTACAAATAAGCTTTTCCTAGGTGTTCAGTTTTGTTACTTGTTTCATGGCCCTATCAATATATGCATAGGCAAAGAGGCTTTTTAAAGAGGATCTGTCACCCCCCTCCTGGATTTCAATCTAAATGCAGCACTGAATGCAGCATGTATGCTGCATTCAGGCAAGGGATCCCCCATGTGTGTGCTTTGTACCCTTATATATAGCCTTAGGCAAACTCACTGTAAAAAGTCAGGGGGGCATTCCCTGTGGCAACAGTCAAGCTCGCTTCCCGGGGGCCATTTCCACCCCCTGCATCTCTGTTCCACCTCCTTCCATGTCCTCGCCACCTCCTTCATGTTTTTTCACCCATACTCACCTGTGCCTGCGCCTACTTGTGCTCCTTGATACAGGTGCAGAGCGAGGTCTTGTTAGTGTCGGTCCCGCTCTACTGTCCCGCTTCCTGCCCTTATGTCAGCGACTTTGCCCGCCCTGCTCTGTGTTATGCTGTATACATAGAGCAGGGCAGGCAAAGGTGCTGACATCAGGGCAGGAGGTGGGACAGGAGTGCGGGACCGAGACTAACAAGACCTCGCTCTGCACTTGTGTCAAGGAGCACAAGGAGGCGCAGGTGAGTATGGATGAAAAAACATGAAAGAGGCGGCGAGGACATGGAAGGAGGGGAACTGAGATGCAGGGGTGGGAATGGCCCCCGGGAAGCAAGCTGACTGCTGCCACAGCGAATGCCCTCCTGAAGTTTTACAGTGAGTTTGCCTAAAGCTAAATATCGGGGTACAAAGCACATACACACATGGGGGGCTCCTTGCCTGATATGCAGCATACATGCTGCATTCAGTGCTGCATATAGATTGAAATCCAGGAGGGAGGTGAAAGGTCCTCTTTAATCCTATGTTTGCAATACTGCAGCTAGACATCATTTACTATGCTGAAGAGTCAACTCTTTTAGTCTGGTCACATTCAGACAGTAATTCCTTGTTCCACCCTCTAGTTTGTAAGAACACATCTATTTACATTATATTTGCATTTTTGTGTTTAGGACCCTCTTCCAGGACAATAGTCTGCTTGCCTTCAGCAAACTGTTTGAGGGCTTACATATGTTTGGCACGCCAGAGTCCGGTTGCCACTATGACATTGCCTCCCTCAGGGCGTCATGTCGTGCTTGGAAGCAAGGGGAGGTATCAACACCAGGTAAGCCTACCACACACAACACCTTCCTGCTTCCAGAACAGAAGGGGGAGCTCTGAAACCTGAGTTCAGGGGAGGTCCCTTATAAATTCTGGCCTGGGGCAGGGTTAGTCAGTTCAGTTCCTGGGAGGACTGTGAAGAGGACCTGTGGACTGGAGTTGTACAAAGCTCATCCCAGGTAGAGCAGAGAGACACTGAGTTCATTCCCTAAAAGGACAGTGAAGAGGTCCCGTGGACTGGAGCAAAGTAAGGCTCATCCCGCGACAAAGACTAGCCAGCGTGAGGGACCCATAGGAGCGGGTCTGAGGAAGTGGAGAAGCAGGTCTGGGTAGTGGAGCCAGTTACCAGGCTCACCCCAGTGCAGAGCGCCAGAAGGGACACCGGAGTCCGAGGTTGTGAGGGACTCCAGGCCCAGCAGCCAACACCGGAGGGCAGGAGATTCCATGTCTCCCAGCCACAATGAAGCCCAGGAGACACAGCAGCACCAGAGAGCTCAGAAACAGTAGCCAGAGGAGGAGTACCTCAGAAGGGCTTGAGCTGCCTGCCATACGGGTGAGAGACTGTACTCATTTGTCAATGGGTTTCATCAGTCTGGTGGGAAACCTGTGATTTGGGAGATAGTTGCCTAAATCATTGAACAGACTCATTTTGTTACTAAATGTGGAGACACAGGATTACAGAATGCCGAGACACGTTCCAGGTTAGGTATAAATCTTGTGGTAAAACTACATGAAATCCCTCTGAAAATTGTATCTGATAGGATTAATAATGTGTCTCCAATTTTGGAGAGCATTTTTTAGGAAATCAGGGATAGAGTTGTCATTTTCTTCTGCTTACTACCCTGAAATAAATAGTCAGACAGAAAGAACCAATCGTTGGAGCATATTTCAAGGTGTTTCATTGTTGCTCAGCAGGAGAATTGCTCCTCATATTTACCTCTTGTTGAGTTCACTTTTAACAGTCAATGCACTGGAATCTGACCTTTTTTATTTAGTTTTTCTTCTCCATTGTGGTGAATTCTTTAGGAGGAGTTCAGGGTGTCCTGAAGTAGAGGTTGCCAAACAGAACCTTGGGTACATCTGAAGAGAGGTTGGAAAAAATATTGGGGTGGCTTAGTGTTTTAAAAAACCAAAGGCCAATAGGAAAACTTCAGCATATCCCATCTGCAATGTAAGTGATAAGGTGCGGTTATCAACCAAAAATAGTAATCAAGAAATTTCATCAGCAAAGCTGGGTCCAAAATGTATTGACCTGAATGAGATTCTGGAAGCCTTTAGATTTAGATTTGGCATCACAAACATGTTCCACAACTCCCTGTTGAAAAATTGTTGTCCCAGTGTTTTTTACCTTGTGTTTACTGCCTTCTATGGAGGTTTAAAGTATGAGGTGTAGAGGACGGTGGTTTCTAAGGAGGTATGAAATAGTCTCAAGTATCTTCTTTATTGGAAGGGATATTGATCTGAGGTGAGATCATGGGTTAAGGCTCATACAAGGAAGACTGATTATCTGGTCAGAGCCATCCATTGTAGTATTCTGTGGAAACATGGGGGTTTGGTGGCTCCATAGAAGAGGGGTTACCATCATGATTCCTTCAAGCAATATGACTGGGCGCATTGAGAGACAGTTCAGCCCTTCAATTTAATGTTGGGGCATACTGGGCTACCACTAGAGGCTGGGGCATGCTGAGTTGTCAGTATAGTGATTGGCAGCTCAGCCATCCAATCGGAGGTTCAGGTGTGCTGAGTTTCCACCATGTGTCTCCTGTTTGGAGTGATTACCTGGCTATTCATTTGGCTCACTGTCTCCAATTACTGCCAATTGTAGCTTTAAACTCAGTGGTGTCTGTGCCTTGTTCTCCTGTGCTCAGTATCTGATCTATTGTTACCCAACCATTTTGACCATCCAGTGTGAACCTCCTCTTATACATCACATGTATACAAACTTATGCTCTGGCTCATTTCTCTGTTTTTAATAACGAGTGGGCTACATCTTGCATGACAAAAGAGAGAAAAATGAAAAAAAAAATGCAGATATGAAGAGAATCTTGATGTGTTGGACCACCACTCCATCGTTTTTTAAAGGTAAGCACTGGAATGGTACTTTAAATTTAAGTCTCCTACCCCTCGTATTATTCTCACCTACCACTATCTTCATCTTTTTCTAGCATCACTCCCATTGGTCACTGGTGATTTGTTACCTACCAGCAGCTACACTGTTTCATGGAGCAAGCCAGAAGTCACAACTCAATCCAAGTCTATGATAGCTTCATTCTGGCTCTCACAGAGTTGCATTGAGTGCTTGTGATGTAACATCTGAGGTTCAGATAGTCAGACATTTTGGCAAAAAGATGGCATAGTGGGACTGGAGCAGCACCAAAAGTATAATACAGTGGGCAGGGGGCTGACATTTAAAGTGCAAGTTCAGTGATAAGTGGAAAACAAAAAAAAAAATGCCTTTAAGGGTACCTTTACACGCCACTAACGCGGCGATAAATATTGACGGCGATATGTCGCCCTGGAACCATCGCCACCAATTGCAATTTGGCGGCGATGGTTCCAGGGCGACATATCGCCATCAATATTTATCACCGCGTTAGTGGCGTGTAAAGGTACCCAAAGAGTTAACCCCCAAACTCACACACACCTAAAAAAATATGTTATCCATCATTTCTTCATCCCTGGGACAGGGGACAACCTACTAATTACTGGTGGTCATCAAGGAAGGGGCTCCACCTTCATGGTCACTACATTCATCGTCTATGGGTCTGTTGGAGAAAGCAGAGCACTGTTCAATAAGTGCATCAGTCCACTGTGTCTGTGAAGCAAAATCATTCATCTAAGAATCTGATTTAAGATAAGATCTAAGCAAACATTTGAAATCTCAGTGATGGAACTTCTAAAATGTTTTAAAAGCAGGATAATCATTAGAATGCTACAATTACATTACACTTTACAATAAACCTTATGGGAGACGCATCATTAAAAATCAATGGGGCAGAATGTGAAGCCGAACACTTACATTTCTGGTATCCTGTTGACAGAAGTATTGTAATGCTAATGTATTAGTTCAGTACTCAGTAAATCTTTCTTCTCAAATGTTAGCAATTACTTTATTTCCTTCAGGGCTTAAAGCCATGTCTCCTATTTCACTGTACAAACATTAAGAAAAAAAAGTCAAGATTGTCGATTAGTTATTTATGAAGAAAGGTTACTTTATTATTATTATTATTATTATTATTATTATTATTATTATTATTATCTGTAGTAGTAGTAGTGTTAATATTTTTTCCCTTATTTTTAATAAACAGAATTGCAAAAGACACACCCCAAATTTAGAGAAGAAAAAGAGAAAAAAATAACTTTTAATGTTAAATGGAGTCTGTCTTAGGCTGTGGTCACAGTAGCATTTTTCACATGCATTTTTGGAGACCTGCGTTTTCAAAAACGCATGTAAAAAACGCACCCATAGGCCCCCATGTTAAAAAACGCATGCCCTAATAGCCAAAAAGCATGTGTGACTGTCCCATGCGTTTTTGGAGCATATCCAAAAACGCATGCGTTTTTGTAGAAAACGCATGCGTTTTTGTGTAGAAAACGCATGCGTTTTTATAACATGGGTTCCTATGGGAAACGCATGCAAAAACGCATGTACAGTTAGTACCTTTTAGTGCCATTCAAAAACGCATGCGTTTCCCATAGGAGCCCATGTTAAAAAAAACGCATGCGTTTCCGGAAACGCATGCGTTTTTTTTTAACATGGGCTCCTATGGGAAACGCATGCGTTTTTGAATGGCACTAAAAGGTACTAACTGTACATGCGTTTTTGCATGCGTTTTCCATAGGAACCCATGTTATAAAAACGCATGCGTTTTCTACAAAATCGCATGCGATTTTCAAAACGCTCAAAAAAATACTACAAGCACTATTTTTAGGTGCAGATTCAAAAACGCACCCAAAAACGCAGGGAGCCATCACACACCTTACAAAACTCATGCTGACATGAAAAAAAGCATGAGTTTTGTTAAATCACTTAAAAAAACGCATGGCAACTGTGACCACAGCCTTAGGCTACATTCACATTTGCATTCCCCTCCGCAGCGTTCTGCTGAGGGGATCCGCAATGTGACCGCAGCACCGCAAGCCCCTATCTTTATAATGGGAGCGCATGACTGCGCATGACCGTGCCCACCCATTCACTGCCATATGTGATCTGTGATCAGGCAGATGCCTGCGCACAAATCACCCAGTTTCGTCCGCACCAGAAATGCAACATGTCGCGTTCGTGGTGCGGACGAGACAGGGTGATTTGTGTGCCTGCGCACAGATCACATATGGCAGTGAATGGGTGCGCACGGTCTTGCGCAGTCAGGCACAGCACCGTGCGCTCCCATTATAAAGATAGGGGCTTGCGGTGCTGCGGTCACATTGCGGATCCCATCCACAGAATGCTGCAGAGGGGAACGCAAATGTGTAGGCAGCCTTATAATGCCAGTGTGCATCTTACAATCTGTATATAAACTCACAAGGGTGGAGTGGTGGTGGCGGTGGAGCTGGATCACAGTGCCATCTTATAAGCACAACTTCTGACTGACTGGCTGTCAGAAGTTATATCACAAGTTCTTAATGTAAGTCTATAAGACTCACATGTTATGAACAAACAACTCTGGCACATTCAGGTAGTGGAAAAAAAGAAGGCACAGCCACACCCAACTGGTCTCTGTATAGACAAAAATACCCTAGCCACACAACAAATACAAACCCTAAGGCTAGGGTCACATTTGCGTTATGACCCTAGCCTGACGGAAGCGCTAAAAACTTAGTGCAAGGCAGGCATAACATTATTTGGCAGGTGTCGGTGCCTTGCAATGCTAACCTTATGCATCACGCACCCGCTACCTCCTCTCAGCAAACCCGGATATGCACTTTTGGACAGCGCACAGGAAATACAGTCTGCAGCGTTTTCTTGTGCGCTGTCCACAAGAGCATACCCGGGTCTGCTGAGTGGAGCCGGAGGGTGCATGGTGCATAAGGTTAGCATAGTAAGGCACAGGCAAGCATCGCATAGCGTTAACTGCCGTTAACGCTATGCACTATGCCTGCATGGCTCTAAATTTTGCATGGATGCGACAGGCTAGGGTCATAACGCAAATATGACCCTAGCCTAAGTGAGATAAACTGAAACAACTTCAAATAAGGAGAAAAGAGTAAGGGCTGGGAAAGAAAACAAAACCGACTACCAGCAAGCACTCAACTGATATTCACTCAAATGGAAATTTCTAAGTTGAAGAACTGAAACTACCAGAAATGAGGCCACATAAATTTATAGCCAGCAAGGAAGTGTGGTGAAGGAAGAATATATATACACTAGATGGTGGCCCGATTCTAGAATATGTATGTAGTTGACATACTGTGACTGACAGAACTTGTTCAGTCAACGTGAGTGAACTACATATATATATGTATATAGCATCGCTACGGTATATTGTGGTACATTACATTACATGTATAGCAGCACTATAGTATATGGCGGCACATTACAGCACATATATAGCAGTACTATTATATATGGCAGTACATTACAGTACATGTATAGCAGCGCTATGGTATATGGCGGTACATTACAGCACATGTATAGCAGCGCTATGGTATATGGCAGTACATTACAGTACATGTATAGCAGCACTATAGTATATGGCGGTACATTATAGTACATGTCTGGCAGCAGTATAGTATATGGCGGTACATTACAGCACATGTATAGCAGTACATTACAGTACATGTATAGCAGCGCTATGGTATATGGCGGTACATTACAGCAGATGTATAGTAGCACTATAGTATATGGCGGTACATTACAGCACATGTATAGCAGCACTATAGTATATGGCGGTACATTACAGTACATGTATAGCAGCACTATAGTATATGGCGGTACATTACAGTACATGTATAGCAGTACATTACAGTACATGTATAGCAGCGCTATGGTATATGGCAGTACATTACAGCAGATGTATAGCAGCACTATAGTATAATGCAGTACATTACAGTACATGTATAGCAGCGCTATGGTATATGGCGGTACATTACAGTACATGTATAGCAGCACTATGGTATATGGTGGTACATTACAGTACATGTATAGCAGCACTATGGTATATGGCGGTACATTACAGCACATGTATAGCAGCACTATAGTATATGGCGGTACATTATAGTACATGTATAGCAGTGCTATGGTATATGGCGGTACATTACAGCACATGTATAGCAGCACTATAGTATATGGCGGTACATTACAGCACATTACAGCACTATGGTATATGGCGATACTCCGCTCCCCACAGTAAATGTAAAAATTAAAAAAATCCTCAGTGAGGATATTCACCCGTCCACCGGCTCGCTCCACATCCGTCTTCTAGGGACAATTGAATACACCTGAGGAGAATATGTGGACCCCACTGGGATGGGATACTCAGTACCAGACCGGGGTACTGCTGGGGATGTCACGGAGGTCCTGGTCCGCACCGTGTCCCGGGTTCACACAGGACAGGATAAAAGGTATGCCAAGTTCAATATACCTGGAATCAAACACGGACACTCAGGCAGGGTACACAGGGTTTACTTGTCAGCTCTTCAAAACAGTTTACAGCAGTTTTCAGTACAGTTCTTACACAGTTCACAGTGAATTCACTCCGGTAACACTGAACCCACTGCAGCCAGGCTGTCACTTGAGACCCCTCACTCTTCCTAGTGTCCTTTCAGGCTGTTATCTCTCTTGTTGTTTTTCTGGGTTGTATAGCGGCAGCTCGGACCCTTGTGGGTCCTTGTGGTTGCTGCTGTGCTTCCAACCCTTGTGTTGGGAACTCCAACCTGGAGTTCAAGCTCCCCATCGGTTTCTGGGAAGCCGGTATGGAATCTCAGTTCCCCTCAGAGCCGACACTCTGGTGTATGCCTAGTCTGCAGTAACCCTATATTGCAAGGCGTTACCAGACTCCATCTAACTCGTGTGATTCCAGCCAAACTAGGGAAAACCACTCTGCCGGTAGTTGGTCAGTGTTGCCGTGTTCCTCGGACCCGGTGATACCGGTCCAGTCTCTGTCCTCACACTCCCCTGGGATGCCGGCTATGGACAAGCTTTCACTCCATGGTTTCTGTGACTCTGTGGATTCTGCATCTCCATGAAGCCCAATCCTACCAGGGACCTCATCTCTGTCTTTCTGATGTCTATGCTGCTCGGCTCACTCTGGCCTACTAACTTCTTCCTCCTCTTTTCCTATACTTGTACTATCTGTCACCTCATCTACATGCTTCCCACCCACTTTCCTCTAAACCCACCACCTTGCCCGCCTAGAGTTCCAGGCTCCGGGTTGGGTGCTGCCTCCTAGTGGTTGTGTGTGTCCATGAGGTTGTTTGGTGTGCAAAACTCGTCTCCTTTCTGCCTGGCTGCAGTTCCCTATGTGGCCACCCTGGTCGCAGGGACACCACAAATAAAGCTCAAAAAGAGAAAATAAAAGCAATAGGACTTACCTGAATTAGTAAAAAGAACCAAATACAGAGAAAGAGATCACTGCAACAAATCCCCACATCAAGCCATGACAATAAAACAAACCTCTCATAGACTTGCATTGAGTTGTGGTCTCCGACACACTCCATGATACACTACCTATGGGAGTGACACCAAAGTAAGGTGAAGGCGGAAGAAGGCAATGATAGGAATGCAGACAGGGATCTTACACTGTGTTCCAATTTATTATGCAAATTGGTTTTAAGTGTCATAGGGTTTTATTTTTAGTTTTTTTCAATGAAACCCATTGATGGTATTGTGTCTCAGGGTTCTTTGGATCATTGAAATAAATCTCAGATATCTGTGATAATTAGTTTGGCAGGTGAGCCCAATAAAAGGAAAACTTGGTGTTCCACAATATTACGCAGGCCACTGTTTTAAAGTAACATGGGAAAGAAAAACGATGTCTCTGAGGCCGAAAAGCAACAAATACTGCAATGAAAACATTTGATATTGTACGAAAACTTAAGCGTGATCATCGTATTGCGAAGAGATTTGTGGCTGATTCTGAGCACAGATGTGTTCGTGCAGATAAAGGCAGAATGAGGAAGGTTTCTGCCAGGCAAGTTCATCAGATTAACAGAGCAGCTGCTAAAAAGGCCTTACAAACCAACAAACAGATATTTGAAGCTGCTGGTGTCTCTGGAGTCCCTCGAACCTCAAGGTGTAGGATCCTTCAAAGGCTTGCTGTAGTGCATAAACCTACTATTTGGCCACCCCTAAACAGTGCTCACAAGCAGAAACAGTTGCAGTGGGTCCAGATATACATGAAGACTAATTTTCAAACAGTCTTGTTTACTGATGAGTGCCGAGCAACCCTGGATGGTCCAGATGAATAGAGTAGCGGATGGTTGGTGGATGCCACCATGTGCCAACAAGGCTGCGACATCAGCAAGGAGGTGAAGGAGTCATGTTTTGGGCTGGAATCATTGGAAAACAGCTGGTAGGCCCCTTTAAGGTTCCTGAAGATGTGAAAATTACCTCTGCAACGTATATAGAATTTCCAACTGAGAACTTTTTCCATGGTACACAAAGCAAAAACGTGCCTTTAGGAGCAAAATCATCCTCATGCATTTCAATGCACCATCTCATGCTACAAAGAATACCTCTGTGCCATTGGCTGCTATGGGCATAAATGGAGATAAACTCATGGTGTGGCCACCATCTTCCCATGACCTCAACCCTATAGAGAACCTTTGGAGTATAATCAAGCAAAAGATCTATGAGGGTGGGAGGCAGTTCACATCAAAACAGCAGCTCTGGGAGGCTATTCTGACATCATGCAAAGAAATACAAGCAGAAACTCTCAGGAAACTCACAATATCAATGGATGCTAGAATTGTGAAGGTGATATCAAAGTAGGGTTTCCATGCTAACATGTAACTTGGCCTGTTAGGATGTTTTGGAGTTAAATATTTTTTTATTTCAGTGAATGTGGCCTGTTAATGCTGCAAATTCAACAAATGAGCATTTTCAGTTCTTTCAACATATCAAATGTTTAGAAACTCTACTGTGCCTAATAATTTGGAACAGTGCATTTAGAGTTTTTTTTTAATTTTGAAGATTATACTGCTCTCATTGGGAGGTTTCTTCAATAAAATTTGATGTATACTCTAACGGGTGGTGACTTTTATTAAACTGATCGTCATTTGCACCAAACATTCAGGAAAATCAGAAAAAAAGAACATTTGCATAATAATTTGGAACACAGTGTAGACTAAAAGCACTACTCCAGCAGTGTAAAAAAGCTTTATTGATGCTTTAAGTCTGGACCATGCCTCCACAGCACACAGAAGTAAGACAAGGCATAGATCAGACTTACCACTGTGCTTCCTATGCAACTGTAGCAGTTATATTGAAAGACCATAATGCCGGTCTCACTAGAGGAAGAAACTGGAGGCAAACAGAGGGCTCCAGGTAGAGTGACCATACACAACTCTTTTTAACCCAAATGTGGTGGGACGCTATAATGACGTGTTTTTCTACACAATCTAACAGTGTCAGCTCTAATTTGACAGTGTCAGAAGGCCGCTTTACACGTCCCAATATCGTTGGCCAACAACGATAAAAAGTCACGTGGTTCAGCCATTGCCGTCGATATTGTTCGTGCATTGTGTGGTGTAAATGTGCAATGCGATGCAAGAACGATGCCAAAACGATATCGTTGGGGAATTGTGCAGGCTCTCCAACTGCCCGATATTGGATGGACGATCTGGCAGGATCGTGCTGTGTGACAGCCCAACAACGATTTGGAGCACAACTTCCCCTATTCACTCCCATGTTAAATGGTTGTTCCTTGGGTCGCTCGTACAAGGGGGCGTATACATCGCAGTTGTGTTGCCTGCCGATATCTCCCTGTGTGACAGCTCCTATGTGATCTTGGATTACTGCCAAAAATGTGCGCACTCCCGTGCCGTTGTATCCAATATCGGGACGATATCGGGACGTATATAGCGGCCAAGAGTCTTTTGTAACTTTATTCATATTTTTTCTTTCAAAACTGTTGATTTTTTGGAGCTTTAAAATCTGGTAAATGTAAGATTCTGAGAGCTCAAGTTTCCTTTCGATTAAAGGGGATAATACACTATATAAGGCAAAGTAATTTTATTTACAGATGTCACATTTTTCAATATTATTTATTTATTATGCATTGCTTATATAGCGCCATCAACTCCCACAGCGGCGTTTATGGAGATTATCATCACTGCCCCCACTGGGACTCACAATCTAAATTCACTATCAGTATATCTTTGTAGTGTGGGAGGAAACCAAAGTACCTGGAGGAAACGCATTCCAACAAAGAAAGAACATACAAACTCTTTGCAGACATTTTCCTTGATGGGTAGTGAACTCAGATGTACACATGCTTTTTGTGTAGCCAGTTGTTGTAATTCACAATGAGCAACGCATAATGCTAATATCATTGGTGCACTAGCTATCAGAGCAGCGATTATCAACCATCATGTTGGCTGGTGGCTGAGACATCTTTGATGTAGGGATTGAAAGGACTAGAGATGAGACACCACCCTAGTGTTCGATTCGATTTAATTTGTCGAATTGGCGGGTGTGTTCATCGAATGTTTGCCGAACACCGTCGAACACTAATGAATGAGCTGTACAATGTACATATATTGCGGAAGTGACATTAAGTAAAAGAAAGGGTTAAAAATAAAAAAGTCTCTATGCTCACCTGTCTGGCGATCCACCGATGCCTCCAGCACCTCCGTCCTGATGCCTGTAGGACCTGCCGTCATGTCACAAGCCGGCAGCATCATTGGGTCACATGACCGCAGTTACTGCGGTAACCGGTCATGTGACCCGATGACGCTGCCGGCTTATGACATCACGGCAGGTCCTACAGGCATCAGGACGGAGGTGCTGGAGGCATCGGTGGATCGCCGGACAGGTGAGCATAGAGATTTTTATTTTTAACCATTTTTTTTACTGCCTTTCACTTTCGCAATGTATATATATACATTGCGGAAGTGAAAGTGCCCCACACAGCTCATTCATTAGGCGGAAAATGCGGCAGTCGAAGCGTTATCGAACATAATCTCGAACTGCCGAATTTGAAGGTAATTGTTCGCATTCGTCGAATGACTCGAACACCTCCCAAAACAGCTTGAATTTGAGATTGGCGAACAGTTCAAATAGAACACCCCTCATCTCTAGAAAGGACATTAGGCTGACAATAACTACTAAAAGCTAAAAGTCATAAATAGAATTAATAATTTTTGAGATAGGTAGATTTCTATTGTACTAAAAGTATATTTATTAACCTTTTTTGCACCCGCCTCATCATTGTCCTTACCTATGTCTTCATCAACAGTGTCTTACAACAAGGAAACAGTGAGGCATTGTTGGGTGCAGACTTGAAATGGCATACACAGGAACTGGCAAATTCATCGGTGGGCATTTGCACAGGATTGGGCCCCCATCAACAAATACACACAGTTGTTGACACAATATACTTGATTTAAAGGGATCCTGTCACCCCCAAAACACCTGTAAACCTATTAAAACCTGTCCCTAGAGCATATTAACACTTTCCCTACACTCTTTTTACCTCCTAAATGCAGTAAGTGACATTGAATAAAAACGTTTTATAAGTACCTGATTACTGATGATAATGAGTGACTATCTATTCATAGTCACTCATCCAGGCTGCCCCTCTGCTTCATATCACGCCTGAATAGGCGTGATCTACTGCCCAGATTCAAAATCGCGCCTCCCTGCTGTGCCCTGTGTCGTCCGATGCTGCTGTGTGGCCGGGTGACGCGATCCGCGTCATTCGCGGCGCCTGGTGACGTATTTACACCGGCGCCGCGCTGTCGGCTTCAAAATGCGCACTGCGCATGCGCATTGGGCATGCGCAGTGTGCATTTTGAAGCCGACAGCGCGGCGCTGGTGTAAATACGTCACCAGGCGCCGCGAATGACGCGGATCGCGTCACCCGGCCACACAGCAGCCTCGGACGACACAGGGCACAGCAGGGAGGCGCGATTTTGAATCTGGGCAGTAGATCACGCCTATTCAGGCGTGATATGAAGCAGAGGGGCAGTCTTGATGAGTGACTATGAATAGATAGTCACTCATTATCATCAGTAATCAGGTACTTATAAAACGTTTTTATCCAATGTCACTTACTGCATTTAGGAGGTAAAAAGAGTGTAGGGAAAGTGTTAATATGCTCTAGGGACAGGTTTTAATAGGTTTACAGGTGTTTTGGGGGTGACAGGATCCCTTTAAAGCAGTGTGTACAGAAAGGGGCAACATCTCACCATTCATTCAACAAAGTACCCAATTTATTATAACATAGAAACAAAAGTAAATCTGTGAATGAAGATAATAGAATATTTGCATGTAGTCGATTCCTCTACTGGTGCGCACGTAGCATCCCTGTCCGATAATGGACAGGTGAGTATGTTGAGATTAAGTCATATGTTTATATACACTTAGGTTGAAGTTGTTAAAACTCACACTTAAGGCCCTGTTACACGCTATGATATCGTTAACGATATTGTTGCAGTGTCATGGCTTTTGTAACGTTGCAGTGACGTTGAATTGACGTTGTTGCGTGTGACACGTAGTTACGACCAACGATAAGTCCGTTGATCGTTGATTTATGGCCAGGACCATAAATCTGTTGTTGGTCATCCGTTGGCTCCTGCTACATCGGTGTGTGTGACACCTTGACAATGATCTTCTTTGCGACATTGGCTATTCAGAACTGAAGCACGTAGCCATCCAAATAACCGCAAATATTGTTCGCTTGTAACGG
This sequence comes from Allobates femoralis, assembly GCA_033576535.1. Classification (NCBI taxonomy): domain Eukaryota; kingdom Metazoa; phylum Chordata; class Amphibia; order Anura; family Aromobatidae; genus Allobates; species Allobates femoralis. The sequence goes on along the minus strand of JARQOC010000002.1, from coordinate 214,553,092 downwards.
AATCGTTGCTGCGTCGTTCAATATATCTGCACGTTTGACACCTCACCAGCAATCAGTAAACCATGTTCCAGCGATCCCGGCCAGGTCGGATCATTGGTCGGATCGCTGGGAAATCGTAGCGTGTAACAGGGCCTTTAGGTCGAAGCTGTTAAAAGTCATATTTATTTCCTTTTCAAATTCCATGTCAAAAAATGCTAGCTTTAGTAAGTAGTTCAGGATATCTACTTTGAGCATTACACAAGAAAATTTTCCAATAAATGTTGATAATAAACTTATTCATAATTTACTACATCAAATTCCAGTAGGTCATAGGATTACCTAGATGTTCACTGTGCTTCTACTCATTTCTCACTACATGACGTGCAATTGTGTCATTTAGCCGGAGCAGATATATGGCGCAGGTTCAGCAGCTCCACACATGACAGGTGCTGGCATTGTTATATAGTCAGTATTTGCCTCTAACAGCAAAGGTCAAAGTTAGCATCGATTGTCGCTATTAAATCGCTTAAATGTGACTGTAAATGTCATGCATGGACTAGGGGCATGGTGCAACACAGAGGTTACAACAGGATGAAAAGGGATAGGAAAACCCTGACAATAGAAAGCAGGGGATGGGACACCTTCTTATACTAACCTGAGTCTGGACCCTGAACTCCTCTATCATCCCTAAGTGGGTTCTTCCCCTGCCGCCATCATGTGCTTTGTCCCTACCGGTTGCCTCCACTCACCCTGGCTAGTGCAAAGGCCGTTGAGTGCACTAGTCGTCACCATTGTAATAATAGAACACAGGGAAAGGAGGACAGACTAGGAGAACATACAGTTGTGGTCTAAAGTTTACATACTCCGGCTGAATTTTTTGCTTTCTTAGCTTTTTTAGAGAATATGAATGATAACGCAAAAACCTTTTTTCTACTCATGGTAAGTAGTTAAGTGGAAAGTGGCCAATAATTTGTCAAACTACTGTATTTTCTCTTTTTAAATCATAATGACAAACAAAAACATCCAAATGACCCTGATCAAACGTTCACATACCACAGTTCTTAATATCATGTAATGAGACCTCTAACATCAATAACAGCTTGAAGTCTTTTGTGGTAGTTGTGGTTGTGGATGAGGCTCTTTATTTTCTCAAACAGTAAAGCTGCCCATTATTCTTGGCAAAAAGCCTCCAGTTCCTGTAAATTCCAGGGCTTTCTTGCATGAACTGCGCACTTGAGTTCTCCCCAGAGTGGCTTAATGGTATTGAGGTCAGGAGACTGAGAACCTTCATTTTGTTCTGCGATAGCCAATGACAGGTTGACTTGGCCTTGTGTTTTGGATTTTTGTTATAATAGAACGTCCAAGTACGTCCCATGTGCAGCTTCCGGGCTGATGAGTGCAAATTTGCCTCCAGTATTTACTGATAACATGTTTTATTCATCTTTCCTTCAAGTTTGACCAAGCTTCTTGTGCATTTGTAGCTCACACATCCCCACATCATCGGTGAACCACCTCCAGGCTTTACAGTAGGAATGGTGTTCCCTTCATCATAAGCCTTGTTGACCCCTCTCCAAATGTAATGCTTATGTTGTGGCCAAAATGTTCGACAAATGACATTGTTCCAGATGTTTGGAGGCTTGTCTCTGTGCTGTTTGGCATATTGTAAGTGAGATACTTTGTGGCATTTGCTCAGTAATGGCTTTCTTCTGGTGACTCAACCATGCAGCCCATTTTTCTTAAAGTGCCTCCTTATTGTGCATCTTGAAACAGCCACACTGCTAGTTTTCAGTGAGTCCTGTATTTCAGCTGATGTTATTTGTGGGTTTTTCTTTGCATCCTGAACATTTTTCCTGCCAGTCTTGGGCGAAATTTTTGTTGGTCTCAATGATCGTCATTTGGTTTTTACAGAGCCCCTTATTTTCCATTTGGTAATCACAGATTGAACCCTGCTGACTGGCATTATCAATTCCTTGGATAACTTTTTGTATCCCTTTCCTGTTTTTTACAGTTCAACTATCTTTTCCCATAGATCCATTGACAATTTTTTTGCTTTCTCCATGACTCACAGTCTAGAAACGCCAGTGGCTGGATGAAAGATGCAAGAGTCTGTCTGGATACCAGAAACTCACTCAGCTTTCAAGCAAACAGGTCACAGGTGAGGATGTTACCATTATTAGGCATTAGAATCCATTTGTGTTACCTTCTTTGCATGTTATCAGGCCAAAAACCACAGGATATGTGAGCTTTTGATCAGGGTCATTTGGATGTTTTTGGTTGTTATTATGATTTAAAAAGAGAAAACACCGTAGTTTGACAATAAATGGCTTCACCCATCCACTAACCATGAGTGGAAAAAAATGTTGTGTTATCATTCATATTCTCTGAAAGAAAGCCAAGAAAGCAAAAAATCAGCCGGGGTATGTTAACTTTTGAGCACAACTGTAGACAAAAATGGATAAAAAATAGATGGGGAACAGATATGAGCAGCATAAGTGGCCACTAACAATTATTTGTGATGCATTTGAGACTGGTGGAGTGAATAGGCCATGTCTAAGTGACTTTGTCTAGGGATCATGATAGGCTGCCCTAAAAAGATGTACTTTTAGGGAATGCCTGAAACTATGTAAATTGTGGATAGACCTAATTTCTTGGGGTAGAGCATTCCATAGAATTGGTGCAGCTCGGAAGACGTTTTGGAGCCAGGAGTGGGAGGTTTGGATTAATGCAGAAGTGAGTCTAAAAGTCACTTCCAGAGCCAAGAGAACGGATGGGGTGATAGACAGAGATGAGGGTAGAGAGGTAGTTTGAATTGAATCCTATAGTGTAAGGGCAGTAAAGAGTAATAAAGATGTAGATGCCGAACAGGCACATGGAGGCTAAATTATGGGCAGAATAAAGGGGTGGGGGGAAGACTGGGATTAAAGCAAAAGGTTAGGAACAGAATATATTTACTCCATTGTCCCTCCATGTTATATTTTTTTACCGTCTTGGCAACTATGCACCTAGAGGTAAAGAAATATGAATGAAATCAACACTAGAGAAATCGTCTAAAGCTAAGCTGCTTATTGAGATCAAGGGAGGTAGTGATTTCAAGACAAAATATCCATCCTGTCACTCTCTGTAGTAAAAATGTATCATTACTACCCCACCCCCTTTTGAGTAGTTTAAGTACATCAATGTCCATAAATTTGATGGCCCCAAAATTGGCAGCATGTTGTTGATTGATATTTCTGGTGATGGTTGTGTCCCGGTAGTTACAAATATCACCTAAATGTTCTTGTTAAGCAAGGGCCGCCTACTTACTCTTTTAAAATTTGGAACAAGGGCTGCCTGATGGCTCTCTAAAAATTTAGAACAAGGGTCACCTATTTATCCTTTTAATATTTGGAGCGAGGGCCACTTGCACTGCCCCATGTTTCCTACCTGGCAAGGATGCCAATGTACTCACTGTTGCTGCCACTCATGTGTTCCTCCATCTTCTGCTCGAGTCACTACTGTGGATCCCAGCTCCAAGGGCCTACACATGCCACCAAGTTCTCCCATCCACACGTTTATGGGTAGGTGCATGCCGCACTACTCCTGCATCCACCATTCCCTGACTGTGTCAACAGTCAAATATATTCGGGCTGTTTGATTGTTCAGAGACTCTCCTCATGTTACATTGACCAACATATGGCTAGTGGGAACAATACATGGATCCGGTACTAAGTGGAATTTTGGAAACAATGTCAGATGTGGCAGCAGCTGTGAAGTCCTGGAAGCTTACAATGTCCTTAAAACATCTGTTTAAAAGACTTAAATTTTTATTGGAAGAAAGGAAAATTTGATCCACTAAACGGGAAGACATCCAGCACTTCGAATTTGAAAAAAAAAATCATTTTAATTGGAAAAAGTATTAAAATAATGCACTATACTATGTATATTCATATTCGTGTGTTTGAGACATTATAGCCTGTGCTACAGTAAAAGATTTTGTACTTCACTCCCTGTGTGCTGTACTGTTTTTGCAAACAGATGCTTTGATACTGCCCTACAGAGACTGGCAATTAAGCTGTAAGCCCCTGGCTTTACTGTCTGGGGTATGGAAATGCAAGACACTACACACACTCCTGTAGATTAGGACTGGCTAAAGGCAGTCCTCAAGGACCAAAAACAGTGCATGTTTTGGGGATATACTTGATTTGCTGGACTTATCACCTCTGCAGGTGATGAAATTAGCACTTGTGCAATGCTAAGTAAATCCTGAGAATTTGCACTGTTTTCAGACCTTGAGGACTGTAGTGAGCCACCCCTGCTCTAGAAGTCTCTGTGAAAGTAGCCAGGGGGCAAGAGCAATCCTTGAGCCTTTTCACTGTGGCTCTCCCTGGACCCACTTAGGCTCTGTGACCATGTTGCATTGTTTGATGCTTTTTTACACGGATTTGGAGAATCTGCATCAAAATTTGTATGTCTATTCTGAGGGCAACAAAGTCTATAGCAGGACAGAAGTGCTGTGCCCACATTGCTTTTTTTTCTTTGCACATGTGGTTCAGATTCGTTTTTTCCGCCTCAAATCTGTACAAAATCTGCTAGAAAAAAAAACACATTGGCACAGCATTTCTGAATTTTCATAGACTTTGCTGGCTTCAGGTTAGGCATGCAGATTTTGATGCAGATTCTCCGAATCTGCTTCAAAAGAAGCATGAAACAATGTACCGTGGGCAAGATGTATTACAACAATATTGTGTATTCAGATTCACAGAAAGCATCCCCCATACGCTGTCAGAGCAAGCACGCAGGCACTGATGAGAGTGTGACAAGCGGTGATATCGCAAACATTACTGCAGTTCAGACTCGAGTGGTCCAACAAGGTCACATGTCCTGCAAGTTTACACTGAGCTGCACTCCCTGATATCAGTGCTCCTCACATGCGCTTTTCCACAATACCGGCGAGATATATCAACTACTATATAAATCCCGGAGGGATTTGTGACGTCACATCCGTCACTTTGTCTCAGCGTCCGGTCACTGCCCACAGGTAGACCCGCTCAGGGTGACCCAAGATGGTGGCCGTAAGCGGGAGCCGGGACTCAGGCAGCCCCGCCACGCTTACGGCCGCCCCTACACTGCGCAAAACACACACACATCACGGGCGGGAGTTGACCACCTTCAGCTGGTCGTCTCCCGCCCGCCACACACCACTTCAGGGAGATTACCGCCTAATGCACTGCGCGGCTCTCATGTAAGGCCCCCGGTCCTCCTGTCTCCTGCCCGCGCTCCCCGCCGGTCCTCCTGTCTCCTGCCCGCGCTCCCCCCCCGGTCCTCCTGTCTTCTGCCCGCGCTCCCCCCTCCCGGTCCTCCTGTCTCCTGCCCGCGCTCCCCCCAGGGCCTCCTGCCCCTCTCCCCCCCCCCCGCCCTCTCCGCTTCTTGCGGCCCCCTTGCTCACCCTGCCCAGGGTCGCACCATCCATCCGTCCATGCTGCAACAGGCAGGGGGAGCGGCTGTGCAGAAGGAGCCGCCGCTATCCCCACACAGCCACTTCCTGCCTGCTGCCCGGTGCCGGGAGCGGCAAGTTTAAGAGCTGTGAGCATGATACATGTCTGTGCTGTGTGCATCATACATGTGTGTGCAGGTGTGCTGTGTCCATGATACATGTGTGTGCACGTGTGCTGTGTGCATGATACATGTGTGTGCAGGTGGCCATGATGCATGTGTGTGCAGGTGTGCTGTGTGCATTATACATGTGTGTGCTGTGTGCATGATACACGTGTGTGCAGGTCTGCTGGGTGCATGATGCATGTGTGTGCAGGGGTGCTGTGTGCATGATGCATGTGTGTGCAGGTGTGCATGACACATGTGTGTGCAGGTGTGCTGTCTGCATGATACATGAGCGCCACGTTAAAGACCTGTGTGCATGATACATGTGTGTGCTGTGTGCATGATGCATGTGTGTGCAGGTGTGCTGTGTGCATGATGCATAGGTGTGCTGTGTGCATGGTACATGTGTGTGCAGGTGTGCTGTGTGCATGATGCATGTGTGGGCAGGTGTGCATGATACATGTGTGTGCACGTGTGCTGTGTGCATGATACATGAGCGCCAACTTAAAGACCTGTGTGCATGATGCATGTGTCTGCTGTGTGCATGATACATGAGGGTGAAGATGTGCTGTGCGCATGATACATGTGCGTCCAGGTGTGCTGTGCACATGATGCATGTGTGTGCAAGTGTGCTCGCTCCATCCTGCCCCCCCCACCATCCTGCTCCTCCCCCACCATCCTGCTCCTCCGGCTCCATCCTGCCTCGCTCGCTCCATCCTGCCCCGCTCACCTCCATCCTGCCCCGCTCCCCTCCATCCTGCCCCGCTCACCTCCATCCTGCCCCGCTTCCCTCCATCCTACCCCGCTCCCCTCCATCCTGCCCCGCTCGCCTCCATCCTGCCCAGCTCACCACCATCCTGCCCCGCTCACTCCATCCTGCCCTGCTCCCCACCATCCTGCCCTGCTCACTCCATCCTTCCCCCCCCGCCACCATCCTGCCCCACTCCCCACCATCCTGCTCCTCCGGCTCCATCCTGCCCCGCTCCCCACTATCCAACCCTACCCCCCTGCCACCATCCTCCTTCGCCTCCATCCTGCCCGCTCCCTCCATCCTGCCCCCGCCTCCATCCTGCCCCCGCTGTTCTTGCCCCCCCTCTGCCTCCATCCTGCCCCCCCTCCGCCTCCATACTGCCCCCCCTCCGCCTCCATCCTGCCCCCCCTCGCCTCTATCCTGCTCCGCCCCCGGCTCCATCCTGCCCCCCGACACACAATCCTGCCCCCCCGACACAATCCTCGACCCCCCCCCCTCACCATCCTGACCCCCTACTCCATCCTGCCCCCCGGCAGTTAGCGTCATGTGACCGATCAGCTGATGGGTTTCCCAGGCAACCACAGGTCCTAAACGCCTGTAGACCTAGAAGATGGAGGTGGAGCGAGCCGTCGACAGGTGATATCCTCACTGAGGATTTTTTTTACTTTTACTGTGGAGAAGCAGGGAGCCGCGGGGGAGCCAGTATCGCCATATACCATAGTGCTGCTATACATGTACTGTAATGTACCGCCATAACCATCGTGCTGCTACACATGTGCTGTAAGTACGCCATATACTATATGCTGCTATACACGTACTGTAAGGACGCATATACTATAGTGCTGCTATACATGTACTCTAATGTACCACCATATACTATAGTGCTGCTATACATGACTATAATGTACCGCCATATACTATAGTGCTGCTATCATGTAATGTACCGCCATATACTATAGTCTGAATACATGTACTGTAATGTACCCCCATATACCATAGCATTGCTATACATATCATTTAATGTACCACCATATACCAAGCGCTGCTCATATGTACGTATATCTATTATATTAAAACCCGAAGCTCACTTCCGTCACTTGCCCAGATCCGTTACTTTCTCATGGCCAAAGATAAGTCACCACAGCGCTACACAACGTCCAGGGTGGACCAATATGCGCCCTAGTGGAGCGGGACTCAGGCAGCCCCCCACGCTTACGCCCGCCCCTGCACTGTCCAAAACACACACACATCACGGCCAGGAAATGACACACAATTAATTTCCACCGCGCTCCCGATGCTATTGCATCGGCCCCCGACCACTGCACTCTTACCCCGACCACTGCACTCTGCCCCTGACCACTGCACTCTGCCCTGACCACTGCACTCTGCCCTGAGGCAGACTACGAGCCACTGAGCCTCCGTATACTCTGCTAACCACTGAGCCGCTGTATAGTCAGCTAACCACTGAGCCCCCGTATACCCTGCTAACCATAGGCTAGAATACCTGATTCTTTAGATCGGGCCACCATCTAGTCTCACATGATATCGCAGCTCTCAAGAGACAGCTAGTGTTATGAGCGCTAGAAAATAAAATAAAAAAGAAAGTACCAAAAGAAGCACTCAACTCATAATTTGCCAGAAATTGTGACAAGTCTTTATTTGTGCATCACATTAAAAACATAAAAAGAACAAACATGTATGCTTATATGCATGTTCTTTTAATACTTTTAATGTGACACACAAATAAAGACTTGTCACATTTTTAATATTAGTGTTTCACACGCTGATGCCACTGAGGTTATCTGAGGTCACACAGCAGGATTTCCTGCTGAATGATACCCACTGTGTAACCTGAGACAACCTCAGGGACGTCATGAGGATGTCTGAAGTTCATGAGCGGACACAGAAGCATGGTGAGTGGTGAAAGCCGCGCTGAAACTTGCTAAGTAATAGTGTAGGAAGATAATGTCTGTGCCAAAACACCAGGGCTCGACTGTAAAATGGTTTGAGCTGTGTTTGGCAGCTTTTGGACTACTTTTATGGTGTTTTCCAGGCCCTTAA